>VWZV01008562.1:34590-100411 GCA_013397155.1 Irena cyanogastra
CCAGGAAACGGAGAGGAGAACACGGATCCAGGAAACCGAGAGGAGAACACGGATCCAGGAAACCGAGAGGAGAACACGGATCCAGGAAACCGAGAGGAAAATACTGACCCAGGAAATTGAGAGAACACAAATCCAGGAAACTGAGAGGAAAACACAGGTCCAGAAAATTAAGAGGAAAACACGGATCCAGGCGCCAGCTGCGCACCCATCCCGCACCCAGCACCAGCCCGGGCCGGGAGCGGGGCAGGGACAGCGGAGGGAGGCAGGGCTGAGCTCCGGGAGCACATTCCCCTCTCGGCTCTGCATCTCTCTGCATCGCTAATGCCGTCCTCTATTTGTACCGCCCGCAGTGGTGCCGGCACCGCCGCAGGATGAGAGAGGAGGCAGCGGTGCCCAGGGAGCCGCCGCCGGGATTTTGCTGCTGGCCCCGAGATCAAGAGCAGCATGAAAAGCCAGAGTGCCTTTGTCAGAGCTCACTAAAGAGCCCAGGCTGATTGAGATGGAAAACAAAATCCTCTCCTCATCCCCTGCACAGGCTGAGTGCACTGACATGATTTATGGCCGTGACCCCTCAAATCCAGCTGGGAGCTGAAGCCAGAGCAACCTCAGAGCTTCATCCACAGTCTCCCTGTGGAATACACCTGGGTTTTCCTCCAGATCCCTGGGACAGGCTCCCCAGGGAATGGGCACGGCCCCGAGGCTGCCAGAGCTCCAGGAGCCTTTGGACAGAGCTGCAGGGATGGACAGGGTGGGGTTGTTGGGGGTCTGGGCATGGACAGGAGCTGGACTGGATGAACAAAAAGCAATGCAGACAATAATATCTCAAGTTCAGCAGGTTCCTGCAATGAGACTTTATCACAAATTCATCATGTGAGCTAAACAGGCAGCATAAAAGACGTTTCATTGTAAAAATGTAGAAGTTAGAACTTTAGCATTAAATTTGACAAAAATATAATGGGTGGGAAACCATCAGAAAGATTCATTCAGCCTGAAAATACATCCAAACACTCAAGGATGAGGATTTTATTGTTCCTACATATCTTCAGAGCACCTCTGCCTCTAGAGAAAGATAAAGAATTTTTTTTTCTTAAACAAGAGGGTCCCTTGTGGGTCCCTTCCAGCTCTGAATATTCTGACTCCATGATCCACCTTTCCAGGCCATTCCCTGAGCAGACACAGCACAGCCAGGGCAGAGCCTGGCTCTGTCACCAGCATAGGCAATGCATGAGCTCCTTCCCTGCCTGCCTTTGGTGGACATGGAGGAGGAATTCTGTGCTGTGGAGCATCTTCACAAGAGGCATGAAGCAGCCTCATCTCATCTGTCCCACCCCAGCACCTTCCCTGGAGGCTGTGGGGGCACTGAGGGCTGGCAAGGGCAGGATTTGCAGTGCAGACCTTGCCAGGCTTTGCTTTGATGTGCACAGAGCCTGGTCTGTGGCTGGTCAGGGATGAGTCCTTGGCTCCCAGGGCTGGTCAGGGATGAGCCCTTGGCTCCCAGGGCTGGTCAGGGATGAGCCCTTGGCTCCCAGGGCTGGAGCTTCCAGCCCCATGCTGTCTCTGCTTGGAAAGCATCAGCACTAGGCATGAGCTCCTTCCCTGCCTGCCTTTGGTGGACATGGAGGAGGAATTCTGTGCTGTGGAGCATCTTCACAAGAGGCACAAAGCAGCTGCACCATCCTCAGTGTGGGGCTGGAAGCTCCAGCCCTGGGAGCAAAGGCTTCATCCCCGACCAGCCCTGGGAGCCGAGGGCTCGTCCCCGACCAGCCCTGGGAGCCGAGGGCTCGTCCCCGACCAGCCCTGGGAGCCGAGGGCTCGTCCCCGACCAGCCACAGACCGGGCTCTGCGTGCATCAAAGCGAAGCCTGGCAAGGTCTGCACTGCAAATCCTGCCCTTGCCAGCCCTCAGTGCCCCAGCACTCCCACCGCCTCCAGGGAAGGTGCTGGGATGGGACAGATGAGGCCTTTGGGCAGGGAGGACCCTCCCTGCCTGCTGAAACCTCCGTGCCCAGCTCGGGTCCAGCTGTGACCCTGCTCCCTGCTGCACCTCCCCCATGTTCATCATCAACACTGATCTGCTTTTTCCAGACCTTCAGAAGTTTTGGAGACCTTGGGACAAGCCCCCCCTGTCCTCAGAGATCTCTCTGGAGGCACAGCTGGGTCCTGGGCAGGCAGGGACACGTGGCCCAGGCTGGTGTGGGGCCAGGGCCGTGCCCGTGGGGCAGTGCCAGCTGCAGCTGTGTGCCCTGCTCGGGGCTCTGAGCCATCACACTGAGCTGCCCCTTCTGCTCAGCAGAGCAGCTGTGACCAGCCGAGCTGCAGGCAGGGCTCCTGCTGCTGCTGCTGCTGCTGCCCAGGCTCAGAGAGGGACACGGGCACTTCCCGGGCACTTCCCTGCCCCTGCCTCCCTCCAGCCCCTCCGTTCTGGTGGGGGAAACAGTCAAGGCCACTGCACGGGGCTGCCGATTTAATGAAAGAAAGAGTTCCTCTCATCTGGCCGTTTTAAGAGAGGGAAGAGGAATCGCTGTCTGCAGGGCTCCCACAAAAACGGGAGCAGACCCACCCACTCTCATTTCACGGACAAAACAACCTGGGAAAACCTGCACTGCAACTCCTGTGCTGAGCAGACCCTCCCACTGCGGCCCTGTATCTTTGTGAGTGTGACCAAACCCCATTTCTGAGGAACCCTAACCCCATAAGGGATGGAGGGTTTCTCTCGGGGCTGTGTGACCCACTTTCCTGGGCTGGAGCAGCCTGAGACCCTGCAGCAGGGGATTGCAGGTCACATTCCCATCAGAGCTCTGGGATCCCTGGCCTTGCTGCTGCATTCATTCCTGGAGGAAAAGCCCTCTGTGCTGCCAGAGAGCTGCACCTGATGCCCACGCCTTCACTGCTGCCACAGCGCCCGGGGCAGCCCGGCTGGGGAGCAGCTGCCTGCTCCTGCTCCGAGTGCTGCCTGCTCCGAGTGCTGCCCGAGCTGCCTGCTCCGAGTGCTGCCTGCTCTCGGTTCCCCACTCCTGCTCTGTGTGCTGCCCGGGCTCCCTGCTCCTGCTCCATGCGCTCCCCGGGCTGCCTGCTCCGAGTGCTGCCTGCTCCGAGTGCTCCCCGAGCTGCCTGCTCCTGCTCCGAGTGCTGCCTGCTCTGAGTGCTGCCTGCTCTCGGTTCCCCACTCCTGCTCCATGCGCTCCCCGGGCTGCCTGCTCCTGCTCCGAGTGCTGCCTGCTCTGAGTGCTGCCTGCTCTCGGTTCCCCACTCCTGCTCCATGCGCTCCCCGGGCTGCCTGCTCCTGCTCCGAGTGCTGCCTGCTCTGAGTGCTGCCTGCTCTCGGTTCCCCACTCCTGCTCCATGCGCTCCCCGGGCTGCCTGCTCCTGCTCCGAGTGCTGCCTGCTCTGAGTGCTGCCTGCTCTCGGTTCCCCACTCCTGCTCCATGCGCTCCCCGGGCTGCCTGCTCCTGCTCCGAGTGCTGCCTGCTCTGAGTGCTGCCTGCTCTCGGTTCCCCACTCCTGCTCCATGCGCTCCCCGGGCTGCCTGCTCCTGCTCCGAGTGCTGCCTGCTCTGAGTGCTGCCTGCTCTCGGTTCCCCACTCCTGCTCCATGCGCTCCCCGGGCTGCCTGCTCCTGCTCCGAGTGCTGCCTGCTCTGAGTGCTGCCTGCTCTCGGTTCCCCACTCCTGCTCCATGCGCTCCCCGGGCTGCCTGCTCCTGCTCCGAGTGCTGCCTGCTCCGTGTGCTCCCCGGGCTGCCTGCTCTCGGTTCCCCACTCCTGCTCCATGCGCTCCACGGGCTCCCTGCTCCTGCTCCTGGGCTGCCTGCTCCGTGTGCTCCCCGCTCTATGTGCTGCCTGCTCCGAGTGCTGCCCGGGCTCCCTGCTCCATGTGCTGCCTGCTCCCCACTCCTGCTCCACCTCCCCAGGCGCCACCAAATAAAAGCCAGAGCCCCGCCAAGGCAGCAGTGGCTGCTCCACTCCTCCTCGCCCCCAATATCCCTACCCCAAACCAGCCTGGCAGCCCCACAGGTGGAAGCAAACGCACCGTGCCACCCTCCCCGTGGTCACATCAATACCAAATGTCTCTTTCCAGGCCTCAAAATGACTTTGAATGACAGAACTCCTGATTCTGGGACTCCTCATCCCCTCCTGCAGGATGTCTGGGACTTTCACAGAGCTGGAAAGTTCTGCAGCCTGCCCTTCTGCAAGGGACAGGGGAGCAACAGCAACTCCTCCTGCTGCCCCGGGGTTTTTGAGGTTTAAGCCTGCTGGTCATCCCCAGGGACTTGGGGTTATTTCCATTCACCTGTAACTGCATTTTCTCCCAAATCAGCAGAGCCAGAATTGTTTGGGTTGGAATGGACCTTAAACTTCATCCCACCACACCCCTGCCATGGCAGGGACACCTCCCACAGTCCCAGGGGCTCCCAGCCCCAATGTCCAGCCTGGCCTTGGGCACTGCCAGGGATCCAGGGGCAGCCACAGCTGCTCTGAGAATTCCAGCCCAGCCCCTCCCCACCCTCCTAGGGAACAATTCCCAATTCCCAAGATCCCATCCAGCCCTGCCCTCTGGCAGTGGGAGCCATTCCCTGTGTCCTGTCCCTCCATCCTTGTCCCCAGTCCCTCTGCAGCTCTCCTGGAGCCCCTTCAGGCCCTGCAAGGGCTCTGAGCTCTCCCTGGAGCCTTCTCCTCTCTAGGGGAGCACCCCCAGCTCTCCAGCTCTGTCACTCAGTGCCCTCCTCCGAGCTCCCATCCCATGCAATGGCTCTGGAACCCTCCCCTCCCTCTCCCAGCAGTGTGAGCTGATCCCACTCCCAGCTGACTGCAGCACCAGGACGATGCTGTTACAGCTCATTAGAGCCTTGGCCAGGACCTGGATTTCCCCCTTCAGTTATTTTACAAAATGTGGGAGAACAGAGCAGCGTGGTTGTCAGTGATAGCTCCTGGGGCTTCCAGCACGCAGCGAGGAGAAATACCAAGTTTCACCTGATCCCTCTGCATCATCCCTGTGCTTGAAGCTCCCTTCCAGCCTGAAGCCAAGGGCTATAAATCAGAACAGTTTGCTGAAGCAGTCTGGCACCCAGCATCATGGTCTCCCATGAGGAAAGAACCCCACCCTGCTTTTCCTCAGGAAAATACTTCACCAAATCAGGGGTGAGGGCACAAAATTCCCCCATGTCCTCAGCTGAATCTTTCTCAGAATGACAAGGAGGCAACAGCAGCCAGGGTCTCTCCCCCCAGCCCAGGAGGGAACTTCCAGCCCCTCCAGCCACGGGGGGAGAGAGCCCTGCCCATTCCCTGTGTGCAGCACTCTCCCTGCTGTGCTGAGCACAGAGCCAGCCCTGAACTCCAGCCCCTCTCCAAGCACGGAGCTCCTGCCGTCATCCAAAGCCAGGAATTTCTCTGTCTGGGCAGGAAAAAGCATCTCCCCAGCCCTGCCTCCCTCACCCGTTATGAAGAGATACAGCTCGGTAAATCTCATCTCAGCCAAGGGCAGCACCCCTCGCCGGTTAGCACTAGATCAAACCCAGGTTTATTCAGCCTCCCACTAATCCCTCTGCAACAAGAACCACCTGCAGTCTGGAGCCCGGGATTTAGCGGGGATCGGCGTGCAGGTGGCTCTGATTTGATCATCCCTTCGGAAACGCTCGGCAGAGCGCGGAGCAGCCCGGGGAGGGGGAGCCGTGACAGGGGCAGGGGGGAGAGAGGGGCTCTGCCTGCAGGGGCTGAGAGAGCAGCAACGTGGGGGCTGATGGTTCCCCCCCACGGACACTTCTGAGAGGCCAAAAAACATTGGAAAGAGATGGGGGAAAGAAAGCAAAAAAAAAAAAAACAACCAAATCTTATTTTCAAGAATTCTCTGGTACTTAAAAGCTTGAGACCCGCAGGGGAAGCTAATAAATTTTAAATAGTTTGGAGAGTTGAGACCAGCAGTTTAACTTTGTGCGGCTGCTGAGTTGTTTTCCAAGTGTATTTAATGAAACCCTTCATTATGTTCAGATAATTATGATCTCGGCGTTCCTGGTGCTGCTGGAGTTCACCATCTGTGCTCACGGGTACCTGCTCCATCCTGGCACAGTGGGAGCAGCGAGGCACTCCTGGGGCTGGGCCACATTGCCCAGGTTGGTGGGCTCAGGGAACAGCCTTGAGGAAATCCCTGGGAAGGAATTGCCCAGGTTGGTGGGCTCAGGAGCAGCCCTGAGGAAATTGCTGGGAAGGAATTGCCCAGGCTGGTGGGCTCAGGGGGCAGCCCTGGCCGTGGCCCATGCTGGCAATCAGGTGCCGCAGCCCCCAGGCCATGGCAGGGGCACATCTGGCCCTGAGATCTTCACGTGTCACCCCCAGGGTCCTCCTGGGGTTTGGCTCTTGCTGCTCCCCGGTTTCCCAATTCAGTCATTTTGCAAAATGTGGGAGAGCAGAGCAATGTGGTTGTCAGTGACAGCTCTCAACACTCAAGGAGAAATATCAATTTTCACCGGATCCCTCTGCCCCATCCCTGGGACAATGGGGGGATGAGGGTTCTACCAGGTGCTACCTGGTCATTGGGCTGAGCAGGGCTTGTCCCTCCTGCTCCTTGCTGGCCTCCAGAGCAGGTGAATGCTCCCAGGAAGAGGTTTGGGCTGCCTGGGGCGAGCTGGGCTCTGCGTGCTGGGGTTTGCTCTGACAGCTCCAGCTCCCCACAGAGCTCTCTCCATCCCATCCATTGTGGGCTCCTCCACCTGCCCACCCAGCCCTGCTCCCAGGGGGTTCCCCAGCCCAGCACCCCTGCTCCAGACCCTCTGCCCATCCTCCAGCAGGGCAGCTCCAGGTTCTCTCCCATCTGTAGGAATGTGCTCCCCGTTGATGGAGTGACCAAATTATTATTTGTCTGCTCAAAAAGGCAAAAAGCCCAGAAGTTTCCCTCCCAGTTTGGTACAAAGACACCTCATGGGACCTTTGGGACTTCACCTCAGACCTGGGGCTGGCCAACTGCATAGAGGCCAAGAGGTCCTGCCCAAATAATTCACTAGAGAAAGAAGAGAACAAAGGAGCTGATTGCATTTGTGGGGTGTTTTAGCAGGAGCAAGAACCTCTTACCCTTAACTCAAGTTTTCTCTGCAAGAGCTTTGTTATTTTGTCTTTTATTAAACATTTTTCTGTTTCCAACACTGCCTCAGAAGCCATCCTGCTGATTTTATGCCATTCAGAGCAGCTGGGCTATCTCAAGTGTGATGGGTTCTCTGAGAGCTAGAGTGCCCCATCACCCCTCAGCCCGGTGCTCGGGGCTGGGTGGCACTGCGGGACATCCCGGCTGCCACAGTGCCTGGGGGGCTTCACCCGTGCTGAGCCGCTGGGTCCGACACTCCAGACAGCCCTGCTGTGCCCGGGGGACCGCGATTGCTCAGCCAGCTCTGCCTCCGGCAGTGGGAGGCTGACTCAGCCCGCCGGGAGCCGGGGCCATCTGCGTGCGGGGCTGCGGCTCCCCCTGACTCAGGTCCGGCCGCCCACCAGCCCCGGAGCTGCCCTGGCTGCCGGCATGGGGAGGGAGGCTCACACGGAGGGGGCAGCCGGGCTGCCTGACTCACTCTGAGGGTCCCCCACTCACTCAGGGCTCCCCCACTCACTCTGAGGGTCCCCCACTCACTTTGGGGTCCCCCACTCACTCTGAGGGTCCCCCACTCACTCTGGGGTCCCCCACTCGCTCTGGGCTCCCCCACTCACTCTGGGCTCCCCCACTCATTTTAGGGTCCCCCACTCGCTCTGGGGTCCCCCACTCACTCAGGGCTCCCCCACTCACTCTGGGGCCCCCCACTCATTTTGGGGTCCCCCACTCACTCAGGGCTCCCCCACTCACTCTGGGGCCCCCCACTCATTTTGGGGTCCCCCACTCATTTTGGGGTCCCCCACTCACTCTGGGGTCCCCCACTCATTTTGGGCTCCCCCACTCACTCTGGGGTCCCCCGCGGGCACAGCCTGGTGCACAGCATCCTTGTCCCCCGTGTCCCCCAGCACCAGGTGTGAACTGGAAGTGCAGCTCCCGTGCCAGGCCAGCTTTGCCCTGCGTGTCCCGGGCTGCTGGGGGACAGAAGCACCGTGGATGCTGTGGCTGGCACAGCTGATGGCAGGGCTGGTACCCAGTGGCTGTCTGCCAGCCACGGTGAGTGGCCGTGGCTGGAGCGGGGCAGCCTGGGCTGTTCTGGACATGGAAGGGACACAGCCCGGGGTGATGGAGCCGGTGGAGAGGCCGGGGAAAGGGGCCCTGAGCGGGAGGAGGGTGCTGGGTGCCCGGTTCTGCTCTCCCCGCCTGCCTGCCAGCTGGGCGCTCTTCCCCCACTCCTAAATGTCAGCGATGATGTTTCCTGCCCGAGTCAGCTTTTCCCCTTGGGGACTGGCCAGCAGGCTCTGCTTTGTACCCACTCCCAACAGCTTGGGTGGCTCGGGCCTGGGCTGCTGCCCGAGCTGTGCCAAGCTGGCAGCGTGGCCGTGCTCCCAGCCAGCTCCTCCCCGAGCCCAGCGCTCGCTGCCTCTGGCTGAGCCCACCCCGCTGGGCTTTCCTTCAGAGCGGATCCCCACGGGCAGGGCAGCAAAGCAGGGGCTGCTTAGAGGGGAGAAATCCCCCAAATCACCCCCAGATCACCCTCCTCATGGGGCACGCCGAGCAGGGACCTTTCTGTCCAGCCTTGGGAACGTCACCCCCCCTCCGTCCTGTCACCGGGGGTGCTGAGTGTGACAGGGACTTCGTGTGGGGAGGGGTGTCACACCCTGGGCAGCAGGAAGGGACAGCCAGGGAGGGCTGCCAGGATCCCACGTGCTCTCTGTCCTCCAGATATCCCAGTTCCAGGCTCAGCTGTCACCCCTCAGCCCGTGTGCCCGTCACCCCGGTGCCAGCTGCTCCTCCTGGATGAAACCTGTGCCTTCCCCGAGGCAGGGCTGGCACACACCCCCTTTTTCCTGGAACCCTCTAGGAATGGGGGATAAATTAACCCCCCCTTCTTTTCCCTGCTGGAGCGGAGGAAGAGCCCGAAGCTGGGCATCCCTGGGAGCCCGGCAGTGCTGGGAATGCCCTGGGGCTGCGGGGAGAGCCTTCCCCCGAGCTGCGCTGCTGCGGCGCAGGGCTCCTGCTGTAATGCATCACCTCCTGTGCAGGCAGGGCTCGGCCGGTCCCCGGCTGAGGGCTGGGACATCCGGGCTGCTGCAGCCAGCTGGGAGCTGCCCCTGCCCTGGATGCTGGCAGCACGGGGCACACCTGGCCGGAAGGAGGTTTTGGGGACACCCGGGTGCTGGCTGTGGGTGCCAGGCACAGCAGGGAGTCTGGAGAGCGTGGCTGGATGGGAGGAGGTGCCCGGGATTCAGGGATGCTGCACGATGCACACACTGGGGGTGTCTGTGCACAGACACGGGCCTGGGCATAGAGGAGCTTCAGCAGGGGAAAGAAGGGGGGGTTAATTTATCCCCCATTCCTAGAGGGTTCCAGGAAAAAGGGGGTGTGTGCCAGCCCTGCCTCGGGGAAGGCACAGGTTTCATCCAGGAGGAGCAGCTGGCACCGGGGTGACGGGCACACGGGCTGAGGGGTGACAGCTGAGCCTGGAACTGGGATATCTGGAGGACAGAGAGCACGTGGGATCCTGGCAGCCCTCCCTGGCTGTCCCTTCCTGCTGCCCAGGGTGTGACATCCCTCCCCACACGAAGTCCTAGCCCCTGTCGCTACCCCTGCATGGTGTAGATAATTCCCCTCCTGGTTTGGGTTGGAAGAGACCTTTAAAAACATCCAGTTCCACACCCTGCCGTGAGCAGGGACACCTTCCACTAGCCCAGGTGGCTCCAAGCCACGTCCATTTTGTCTCCTTTCATCAGGATTCCCATAGCCAGCATTCCCAGAAGAGCTCCCCCCTCACGCTGGAGTGTCCTGGTGCTCTGAAATGTGAGGGAGGAGAAGGAGCAGAGAGGAGACGGGGAAAGATGCTCGTAATGTGTAATGAGCCTTTAATGCTCTCCCTGGCCCCCTCCCAACACATATGGGAGCTGGATGAGCCAATTAAACCAACACCAATTAAATCAGCATCAATCACATCCTGTAAACCAGAGGTGGGGCCTGAGGGTGACTCCCTTCCAGTCTGAAGAGAGCCAGACCCTGGAGGCACCATCAGAGAGGAGAAAGGGATGGCTGGGGACCTGGACCAGAAGTGGGGGGGCAGAGGGGACAGCAGAGCTCGGGTTCCAGCTGGGACAGGCACCTCTCTCACTGCAGCCCTTGCACAGGGTCACCTTGAGCCCTGGAGGTGACACACCTTGTGCCATTGAGCTGGCCCTGCTCCCCTGGGCTCAGCCCAGGGACATCCTGCTGCTCCGGGGGGCTCCAGCAGCTCTGGCTGTAGGCTGGGCTCAGCCTGGCAGGCTGCAGCTCTGGCTGTAGGCTGGGCTCAGCCTGGCAGGCTGCACCTCTGACTTGGCCCTTCTACTCTGATCCCATCCCGTGCTGAGACACCGGGGCTGCAGCAGCCATCCGAGGGGATGGAAAAGCCAGAATTCCCCTTTCCAACCCTCCCTGCTCTGCTTGCCTTGCTCTCCCTTTGACCTAGAGCCCCTAAATGGGGCTGTTGGATGCTGGGCACGTGCTCATCCTCAGCTTGGCTGGAAGAGTCTTGTCCTGTCCCCCGTGGGGTTCTGTGTCCCCCGTGGGGTTCTGTGTCCCCCCGGCTGTCACAGACAGGTTGCCCAGGGAGCAGGAGGTCTCAGGGGGGCTGCAGAGCAGGGCTGAGTGTAGCCACCTGTATCTGTGCCCTGGAGGTGTCCAGGGTCAGAGCGTTGCAAACCCAGGGCTGGGGCACACGAGTGAAGTGGCAACTCTTGACTTAATGCAGGCAAACTGTCACTGAACCACAAAGGAGCAGGGACCCAAATTAAGTCCCACAGCCCTTCGGGAAGTATCAAGCCAGAAAAACAGTTTGCAGGCTTTAGGCAGGGTGGTTTTAAACAAATGAGGAAGTGCCTTCGAAGCAGCTTAAGATGAAAGCTACCAAATTAAAATCCTTGCAATCAGTATGGAGGCTACTTATGCAACAACCTCCTGAGGAGGAATTGGAATCCCAGAGATAAAACTCTAAACAAATAAAGAGACAGGAGATGAAGGGAAAATAAATGGAACTTGGACCAAAAGTGATGTACAGAGGGCTGCTTGGACTGCCTTTGAAAAGTGGGAGCTGAGCACCACAAAGGGGCCAAACCACGCCAGCCAAGAGGGGAGTGGGAGGATGGAGAGGGCATCCAGAACAGCTCCCAGCTTCCCTGAGCAAGCAGGAACGTGGCTGAGGGTATGGTCGGGCACCTCTCTGCATCCTTGAGACCTCTGGGTGGCTCTGGCACAGGGGCTGGGTTGGTCCCCATGGGACACCTGGGTTTGGGAGAAGCAGCTCCCAGCAGAGCATCTCCTCCTCGGAGTGACAGGATCTTGTCCTCCCACCTGAGGGGGTGTTTAGCCTGGAGAAAAGGAGACTCAGGGGTGACCTTATCACTCTCTACAGCTTCCTGAAGGGTAGTTGTAATGAGGTGGGGGTTGGTCTCTTTCTCCAAGCTGCAACTGACAGAATCAGAGGTCACAGTCTCAAGCTGCACCAAGGGAAATATAGGTTGGACATTAGGAAAAAGTTTTTCATGGAAAGAGTGATAAAGTTCTGGAATGTTCTGCCCAGGGAGGTGGTGCAGTAACCATCCCTGGGTGTGTTTAAAAAGCCTGGATGTGGCACTGGGTGCCAGGGTTGAGTTGAGGTGTTGGGGCTGGGTTGGACTCGATGATCTTGAAGGTCTCTTCCAACCCAGAGATTCTGTGAATTCTGTGATTCTGTGACTCTGTGAATTCTGTGATTCTGTGATTCTGTGATTCTGTGAGTTCCTGGCAGGGCTGGCAGGTCCGTGGGTGGCCTGGGAGGCCAGGGCAGCTCCAGCGTGGGAATGCACACCCTCAGGGAAACCTCTCTCCCTGGAGAGATCGACCATGGAGATTTCCCCACCCAGGCTGACAGAGAGGGCTGACCCCACGGTGCTCTGCAGCACTGCTGCCAATCCACATTTGACTGCTTCCCCCGTTGGCCACTGACCCTGCCCACCCCAGTTATTGATCCCTCATCCCCCCTAAGGCTGCTGCCCTTTGCCCACCCTGTGCCCTCAGCTCATTGCTCACTGTCCCCATACCTAAGCCTGCGCTCAGAGATACAACTCCATTGTTTTAATTTGTTAAAATAAAATACTACAAAACTCACAGCTCACAAAACTGTAACTTTTATTTTATGTAAATAAAAACTAACAAACAACTCAATCCAAACAAGAAATACAATCTCACTTATTTCCTCCCAACCCTAACAAAAAAAAGTTAAAACTCAACAGAGTGGTGCCCCGTGTGAGGCTCGAACTCACAACCTTCAGATGATGAGATGATGAGATTTGGATTTTGTTTGTTTGTCTGTTATATTTATATTTATATTTATATTTATATTTATATTTATATTTATATTTATATTTATATTTATATTTATATTTATATTTATATTTATATTTATATTTATATTTATATTTATATTTATATTTATATTTATATTTATATTTATATTTATATTTATATTTATATTTATATTTATATTTATATTTATATTTATATTTATATTTATATTTATATTTATATTTATATTTATATTTATATTTATATTTATATTTATATTTATATTTATATTTATATTTATATTTATATTTATATTTATATTTATATTTATATTTATATTTATATTTATATTTATATTTATATTTATATTTATATTTATATTTATATTTATATTTATATTTATATTTATATTTATATTTATATTTATATTTATATTTATATTTATATTTATATTTATATTTATATTTATATTTATATTTATATTTATATTTATATTTATATTTATATTTATATTTATATTTATATTTATATTTATATTTATATTTATATTTATATTTATATTTATATTTATATTTATATTATAGTTTTCTAAACTGTGAGTTTTATAGTATTTTATTTTAACAAATTAAAAAATGGAGTTGTATCTCTCTATAAGTTTTTAAAGGATAAATTGTTTAATTGAGAAATGATACTTGGTTATTTTTACTTTTAATTTAATAACAGATTACTTGTGGTCTGTAATGTGGATTTTTTTTATCCAATTACATGAAACCACCCAAACCCATGGAGAAGAAGAAGAAGGAGAAGAAGGTGAAGAAGTAGGAGAAGAAGCGAAGAAGAAGGTCCAGCCTCCGCCCCAAAACCTCCATCTTGCTCCATATCTATTACTATATTCTAAACCCTTAAACTCTAAGTTTTCTACCACGTGAAATTACACACTTCTGTTCAAACTCCACACCCACAATCCCAGTTCTATTGTTCCATTTTGGAAGCTTCTCCATGGCCTCAGGTCAATGCAGTGTTCTCCTGGGGGGCAGTGCCTGGCAGCACAGAAAGGCTGAAATTCTCAATATCCAGGGTTCCAGCAGGTGCCCACGTTGGTGCCCTGAAGGTTTGCAGTGCCCCGGGGTCTCTGCTGAGGGGGATGGGGCTCCCTGAGGAGCCAGGTGGTTCCCTGGGGACTCGCAGCCCTGCTGTGCTTTGGTTGCAGATGAAGTTGGCAGCATCCTCCACATCTGGAATTTCCTGAGCCCGTCAAAGGTCCAGGCTGGCCCAGGATGGGCAACGCAGCCCAGGGAATGGCAAGTGCAGCTGTGACACACCTGGCACACCGAGGGCAGCTGGGTGGGGCAGAGCTGATGGCACTGCCACCAGGTTTGGCTTTCAGAGGATGCAGGGGCACAGGGATGACAGCAGAACTGCCCAGCATTCCCACGACTTTGGAAGCCCCATCCCAGTGTCTAAGAGGGCTCCAGGTAGGCTGGAGCCCTTTGCACAAGGGCATGGAGTGACAGGGAAAGGGGGAATGGCCTCAAGCTGAAGGAGGGCAGCGTTAGACGGGATAATAGGAAAGAGTTCTTCCCTGGGAGGGTGGGCAGGCCCTGGCACAGGTGCCCAGAGCAGCTGTGGCTGCCCCTGCATCCCTGGCAGTGTCCCAGGCCAGGCTGGGTGGGGTTTGGAGCGCCTGGGACAGTGGGAGGTGTCCCTGCCATGGGGGTGGGACTGGATGAGCTTTAAGGTCCCTGCAAGCCATCCCACGGTTCTGTGTGACTCCAGCCAGCCCCTGCCCTGCTCCTGGGCACGCTTTGGCTGCTGCCCCGAGCTCACCGTGTGCTGCCCAGGGGCAGTGCCCTGCGCTGGCAGCAGGGTGGCACCGACCACGCCGGGCACCGGGCACACGGCAGAGCAGGGACAGCGCCTGGCACGGTCGGGATCATCCTCCTGACTCCCCCAGCTGCAGCCGTGCTGGGAGGCGGCTCCGGGACGCGCAGCCCCGGCTCTGCCGCCTTTGCCACCCGCAGCCACCCGGGCGCGGGCAGCGCTGCCGTGGGCACGGGGCCGGGGGAAGGCAGCGATGGAGCGGGGCTGGCAGCCTGGGCACACCCTGCCACAGCCCCGGGGTCCCCTCTGTGCCACAGCCTCGGGGTCCCCTCTGTGCCACAGCCCCGGGGTCCCCTCTGTGCCACAGCCCCGGGGTCCCCTCTGTGCCCCAGCAGCAGCGAGGTGGCCGTGCCCGACCCCCGCTCCGCACTCGCGGTTAGGGACAGCGGGGGCTCAAATCCAGCTGGAACAAGCTTGGGAAATTAGAAGGACGGGAGGGGGAGGGAGGGCTAAAATAAGATAAATAAAACCAAACAAAAATAAACCCCAAACCCTCCGTTCTTCTTTGATTCTCCCTCCTTCTTATTTTTTTTTTCCTCCACGCCAAGATTACTAATTGTCTAAGCATCTCAATTTGCTGGTTTCACTTAATCACAGACACTTTGGAGATTATCAGCCTTCCCCACATGTTCGGTACCTCGTTTCCAAACTACAAGACCCACGGGGAGCAGGCAGCGAGCGCCTGCAGGAGCGACAGCCGCGACGCGCGGCCGCTTCCCCCCGCGTCCCTCCGGCTGCGCTGTCAGAGCTTGATTTGCCTCTGAAAGCGCCGCGTCTTCCCCCAAAGTTCCCGAGCACCGGGGCCGTGAGGAACGGCGAGGTGGGGGCTGGGGGCACCGTTGTCAGCTCCTGGCAGCTCCCAGCCTTTGATTTGCACAAAAGAAAGGAGGGAGGTGGGGGAGGGAATGGATATGATTTATTCAGCAAGTTCCTAACCGGTTTTTTTTTTTTTTCCTTTCCCTTCTTCTTTTCCAGAGGCTGTGAAATAACTGAAGCCGACGGAAAGGTGAAGTGCTGGGAGAGATGAAGGAGGCGCGTTTGAAGGCATTTTCTTCCTTTTTGTCACATCTCACTGCAAAGCTTTTAATTCCTGGAGCTCAGTTCCTTCCTGGAAAGTCTGAGCCGGAGGGGGGTGGGCTCGCTGCGGGCGGCGGGGTCCTGTTGGCTGGCACAGGGGCAGGCAGAGGAGGAGGGAGGAGGTCCCGGTGCTGGGGGTGTCGGTTGTTTTCTGTCCCGTCACCATCTGTCGGTCTCTCGTTGCCCTGGTGCCCACCCGGGGCCGGGGGGGCTCTGCTGCAGGTGCTGGGAGCCAGCTCTGCCCTCAGCCCATCAGCACCAGAGTCACAGAGCCACAGGATGAAGGATTTCAGGCTGGAAAAGACCTCCGAGTTCACCAAGGCCAACTTGAAACCAAATCCCACCGTGTCACTAAACCCGTGGCAAAGTGCCATGGCTCCTCGTTTTTTGAACACTTCCAGGGATGGCGACTCCAGCACTGCCCTGGGCAGCTGTGCCAGGGCTTGACCCCCCCCTTTATGAGTGAAGAAATTCCCAATATCCACCCTGAGCCTGCCCTGAGGCCGTTCCCTCTCCTCCTGTCCCTGTTCCCTGGAGCAGAGCCCAACCCCCCCGGCTGTCCCCTCCTGTCAGGAGCTGTGCAGAGCCACAAGGGCCCCCCTGAGCCTCCTTTTCTCCAGGCTGAGCCCCTTCCCAGCTCCCTCAGCCTCTCCTGGGGCTCCAGCCCCTTCCCAGCTCCATTCCCTGCCCTGGACACGCTCCAGCCCCTCAGTGTCCTGCTTGTCCTGAGAGGCCCAAAAATGACCCCAGGGCTGGGGATGCCACACCAGGACCCAGGACCTGCCCAGCAATGGACTGAGCCACACAGGGACAGCTCTGCTGCAGTGCCAGCAGAGGAACATCCAGAGAGCAGAGGGCAGAACCCATCCTGGTGGCACCAGGGCAGGCACAGAGAAGCAGGGCACATCCCCAGCAGGGTGGGTACAGGACAGGACCCTGGGTGATGTGTTCTGGGGGCCCTGCTAGAGCAGAGAGATTGGACTAGAGGGTGTCCAGTGGGGCCTTCCAACCTGAGCCAGTCTGTGATTCAGAGAATCAGAATTCCAGAATGGGTTGGATTGGGTTGGGTTGGGTTGGGTTGGGAGTGACCTTAAACCCCACCCAGTGCCACCTCTGCCATGGCAGGGACGCCTCCCACTGTCCCAGGCTGCTCCTGGGACAAGCCAGCCTGGCCTTGGGCACTGGCAGGGATCCAGGGGCATCCCCAGCTGCTCTGGGCACCTGTGCCAGGGCCTTGGCACCCTCTGAGGGGTCCCTCTGTGGCCCCATAGCTGAGGTGGGACATTTCCTGCACCCCTTTAGAGCTTTAGGCCATCAGCACGCCCTGCTCACTAGAGGAGGGTTAGCAAGAAGAATCAAGCAGCATTTACAATGTGAAAAAGTGTCTGAAATCAAATTTAGTTGTTTGCAGGGGAAAAAGCATCTTCTTTTTCCTTTTACTTTTTTTTTTTTTTGTTTTAAGGAAAAATGATGATGGGAAGCTTGACTTTGTACTCCATTTGTCTGCTCTGGGAGAGCTGTGCTCCCTGGCAGTCCAATTGCATTTGTCTTCTCTGAATAACAGAAAGCACAGAAGAGCTCCAGGAGCAGGGACAGCTGAGGGAAGCACGAGGGAAAAGCAGGAACAGGCTCCAGCACAGCGTTCCCTGGGGGCAGAGGGGCCTTTGGGGCCCTGATCTCCCCGTCCACACCAGGGATCTGCTCTGGCTTCTCCTGGCACAGGCTCCCCAGGGAGGCAGCAAACCACAGAGCAGGGGCCGTGGCTGGGGTGAGCAGCTGCCAGCACCCCAAAAAGTGACATTTCCAGCAGTCCTGCTCTGCTTAGAAACCAAAGGAGGATTGTGTTCCAAGGTCTGAGTACAGCCCATCCCTTGGTACTGCACAGCGACTCCCAGGAGCTCCCCTGTAACCTGGAGCTGAAATCCCACCCATTTCCTTGGGAATACTCTGGCATGACCCAAGACTTTTTATTTTTTAAACTCAAACAACCAAAGGCCATTCCCCTGTTTCTCTCCCAGCCCTTCCTCTCTGCAGCTCTTCTGCACCACCACCAAAATCATCTGCATGGCTGAGCTTTGGTCTTGCAGGAAGAAGCTCCTTGTGCACGATTCATTTAAGGTTTTTCTTTTTATTTTTTTTTTATTTCCCATTTGCAAGTTGCTGAGAAGCTGATCCTGATTTCTGCAAATGAATTTGTTATCTGCAAGTGTTCACTGAATAGTTTATGCAAACAAATTTCAGCCCATAGGGTGTTTGCAAACTGTTCATTTCATGGTATGTGATTAGTAGAAATGGTCAGAAAATGGGTGCAAAACAATTTTTACGAGCTGCCCTCAACACCCAGGCTCCTCACGCCTCCATTGCTATCACTGACTTATTTTTTTTTAACTGGAATTAGAAAAATACCAACCCGCACGTGATGAGTTGAACTTTTCATGCTTTGTTTCCAGCTAAAAGCTCTAGAAGGAGAGCAGCTGATGCCCAGGAAAAGGGCAGAGAGAATCAGAGAATCACAGACTGGTTTGGGTTGGAAGAGACTTTTAAAGAACATCTCCTTCCAGCCCTGCCATGGCAGAGACACCTTCCACTGCCCCAGGCAGCTCCAAGCCCCATCCAACCTGGCCTGGGACACTGCCAGGGATGGGGAATCCACACCTTCTCTGGGCAGAGGAGTTTTATGAGGTTACAGGTTTCTTTTCCCTGCAGAAAGAGACAGAACTCATCTCCAGGGATCCCTCAGCACCCAGGACCTGTTCCTGATGCTGGTCTGTGCTCAGTGTGCCTGGTCTCCAAGGCTGAGCTGAGGACTCTCAAGGCCCCAGCACTGCTCCTCACTCACCAAAGCCGTACCTGCACCACGCCCTGGTCACCCCTCGCCAGTGATTTGCCTGAAATCCCTCAGGGCTGGGCTGCCCAGAAAAGCTGTGGCTGGAAAACATCCAAGGCCAGGCCGGATGGGGCTGGTCCCATGGGAGGTGTCCCTGCCAGGGCAGGGGGTGGGACAAGGTGAGTTTTGAGGTGCCTCCTAAGCCAAACCATTCCATGATTCCGTGATTCCATCACTGTGGCACCCCTGGAGCCGGAACATCCCTACCAAGGGCAGGATCTCCATGGCAGCTCCACCCCCGTGCTGAGGATGGGACAAAAGCTGCTCCCGAGTGACCTGACAGTGACGTGACACAGGTCAAACCCCGGAGGAGCTCAGGGCAGCCCCAGAGCCCGGGGCTCCCGGGGGGCTCGGAGCAGTCGGGAGCTCCCCGTGGGTTTTCCAGCACCGACAGAAAATGGTGCCCGGAAGATTAATTCATTTAACGCATCTGGTAATTACATTTCGGCAGGTGGTGTGTGGGGCCTGGATTCCTTCCATGCACACCAGGCTCGGGAAGGCTCCAGTCCCACGTTTGATAAATCTCAGAATAGCATAAATAAATAAAATCAACAGTCCCCAGCTGCGAGTGCGGAGGAGGCACATCCTCTCCCCGCGCCACGCGTTCCTGCCGCCTCCCCCGCGCCGGGGCCGGCATTCGGCACTGCCCGCTCCTCCCGGGGATCCTCCGGGGGATCCAGCACTGCCCGCTCCTCCCGGGGATCCTCCGGACAGGGATCCAGCACTGCCCGCTCCTCCCAGGGATCCGGCACTGCCCGCTCCTCCCTGGCATCATCCGGACAGGGATCCGGCACTGCCCGTTCCTTCCGGGGATCCGGCACTGCCCGCTCCTCCCTGGGATCCTCCAGGGGATCCAGCACTGCCCGCTCCTCCCTGGGATCCTCCCGGGGATCCAGCACTGCCCGCTCCTCCCTGGGATCCTCCCGGGGATCCAGCACTGCCCTCTCCTCCCTGGGATCCTCCCGGGGATCCAGCACTGCCCTCTCCTCCCTGCACGGGATTCTCGCTGCTCTGTCGGGCACAGGGATGGGGATGCAGAGCCAGCGCGGGTGCAGCGGGGCTGGGGCCAGCTCTCCTCCCGGAGTTACGGCTCTGGCAGGGATGGGGACAGCACAAGGCAGCCAGGGAAAGCACAGGGAAGGCAACCAGGACAGAGAGAGCCGGTGGATGGAAAATCCAGAGTTTGAGGAGGGAAGGATGAGCCAGGAATTAGTGGTGAGAAAGGGGATGGCCCGTGGAGCACTGTGTGGCAAGAGCCAGAGGAACACATCGGGCAGAGGAGGCTGCAGGGGATGGGTGGACCTGGAAATGCTCAAGACACGAGCAGACGTGTCACCCCAGGACACGGATTAGTGGGCACGGGGGTATTTGGTGCAACATTGGACTTGGTGATCTCGATGGTCTCTCCCAGCTGTGATGGCTTTCATAATTCCACGGTGGAGGTGCTGGGAGGGGACAGCTCCAGGTGCTGGGCTGGGTGACACTCCAGGGCCTGGGGCGCAGCTGGTGCACGTGGGCCAAGCCCTGTGGGGCCCCTCTGGGTGCCATGAGGTGTCCCCATGGATGCACAGGGTGCTGCTGGGCAGGACACGGTGTGGGGGGCCCAGAGCAGCTCCCGTGAGGGGCAGGGCTGAGGGTGAGGAAAGCTGGGCCACAGCTTCCTCTCCAAGGGACCTCAGGCTGTGCCAGCAGGAGCAGTGGCAGTGCCAGGGCGTGGGCACTTCCCCCGTGACAGAGGATGCTGTGAGCACAGCTGGATGCTGTGAGCACAGCTGGATGTCACACCCAGCCCAGCACACAGAGACAGCCTGGCCTGGCGTGCAGGGGCTCTGCAGGGACCCTCTGCCCCTGCTCCCTGCCTGTGCCAGGGGCTCCGGGGGGATCTGGGGCTGCCCTGAGGCAAACATCCAAGGCAGGAGCCCGAGGAGGGCACCACATCCCCCAGCAAGGAGCTGGCACAAAGACTGCGGCTGGATTTTATTTTTATACTTCACCTCCCTGCCCCCTTTGTAGAAATGACATAATTATGGGGATTTAATGTTCCACTGCTAAATTTCTTCATTTTTCAGGATAATTTCCACTATTTCATCAAGGAATAATTAATTGCATTGTCTTTAATCAGTTGTTTTACAAATCCAGCAGCGCAAGAAATTTTCATAGGCAGACAATGCAGGCAGCTGCTCTTCCCTTCTGGGTGTATTAATGAAGTGAAAGAGCTCGAGCCGGGGAGAAAAAATCGGCTGGCAGAAAAAGAAATCTATTGACAGAGAGATTGAAAAGATGACAGTGTAATCCCTTAATGTGTGTGCTGGGGAGCAGAGGGGAGAGATGGAGCCCGGGTGTAAGGGCAGGAGGAATTTGCTGCTGGAGCTCAGGGCTCCAAAGCCTCTCCTCTCTCCTCGCAGGTCCTCGGTCTCAGATTACAATGTAGGGGCACACAGAAGTGTCAGCACAAAACCCGTGGGTGCATTACAAATCATGGAGCCTTGGGATCACAGAATTCCAGAAGGGTTTGGGTTGGAAGAGACCTCAGAGCTCATCGGGTTCCAACCCCCTGCCATGGGAAGAGACAACTTCAACTATCCCAGGGTGATCAAGGCCCCCAACAACTTCACGTGAACATTTCCAGGGATGGCAAAGTGTCTGAAAATGTCTGGAAGTGTGAAGATGTTCATGTGTGAATGCACAGATGTTTATCAAAGGGCCAAAATGGGATTTTAAAAAGCCATCTGAAAGCAAAACAGAATCTGCCCGGGCCCTGGGGCAGGGGATGTGATGGATGTGGTGTCCTGGAGTCAGAACTCCAGCCTGGCTTTCCCCTTCTCTCAGCCCCTTCCCTGGCTGTGTTTCCCAGTCAGAGTTACCCCTGCAGGGCACACACTGGGCCCCAGGAGATCCCTGTGGCATCAGTCCAAAGCTGTCCCTGCTCTGGCACCTCTGGGGGTCTCATCTCTGCCCCACTGCCTTGGGGCTCCCACCCTGCTCTGGCCTCTCCTGCCTGCCCCTGTGAGGTTCCAGGCACCCCTGCCCTGCTCCCAGCCCAGAGGCAAAGAGGAGAAGCAGGAAGTGATGAGACATCCCAGATCCCTCATGTTCCCTCCCTCCTGCAAATGCAAGGCTCCAGGGGTGGGAGGGGATGAGAACAGAATCCCAGAATGGTTTGGGTTCAAAAAAACCTTAAAAATCATCTAATTGCAAACCCCCTGCCATGGGCAGGGCCACCTTCTACCATCCCAGGTTGCTCCAAGCCCTGTCCAACCTGGCCTTGGACACTTCCAGGGATGGGGATCTTTGGTTTTTGTGGTCCTTGCCATCCATCCAGGTCCCAGGGAGCATTTTCCATCTCAGTCACTGGGATTAACCTCCTCCATCTCCTGGTGGAGGGTGGAACACGACGGGGCAGCTCCTGCTGAGCTCTGCCCATGGCCCTGTGCCCCAGGGCTGGGTGGAGGCTCACCCCTCCCAGACGGGGCCCATGCCAAGCTCCAGCACTTGGATCTGCCCTGGGAGCTCCAGATCTCCTTGCAAAGTGCAGCTGTGGATGTGTCACCCTCGAGGAGAGGTGACAGAGCTCTAAGAGGCTGCTGTCCCCAAACCACCCTGTGCCAGGGCACCCCCTCCCCTCCTGGGCACCCATGGGTCCCAGCTGAGCTCTCCAGGGGATCAGAGCACGTTCCCTGCTGGGGACACTTCTCCATCCCAAATGTTCACTCCTCCAGGCTGCCCGGGGCAGGGGGGATTCAGCATCCCTGGAAATGTTCAGAAGGTGGGTGTGGAACGGAGGACACGGTTCAGTGATGAACACATCAGTGTTGTGTTGATGCTTGGGCTCAATCTTAGAGGCCTTTTCCACAGCTCTGGGCAGCCTGGGACAGTGGGAGGTGTCCCTGCCCATGCCAGGGGAGCTCTGCAGGAGCTTTAAGGTCCCTTCCCACCCAACCCAGGGGGGATTTTCTGGTTCTGTTTGTCTGTCAGAGAGAGCAGGGACGGCACTGCCGGAGCTGTGTGCGCTGTGTTTGCAGCTGGATTGCAGCACATCTGTCTGCAGCTCTGTAAGGAGCAGGAGCCGGGCTGGCGGGGTTTCCCCGCGCTATCTGCTGCGATCAGGTGTCTCAGGGTTTCCCTCGGAGGCCTCGGTGCCAGCTGAAAAGCAGCCGGTGTGGGGAAGGAGGGCCGTGTTCCTACAAGCAGGGCCATTGTCAGGCTCTGCGGGGACACGAGTGACAGCAGCAGGGGCCGCCTCCCCTCCTCAGCCAGAGACAAGCGGCTGCGCCGGAGATAAGAACGAGATAAGGACCCCCCCCTTCTATCCCTCGTGCCCTTGCTCAGGTGGAGGAGGAATAAGGCAGGGATTTAATCCTGCTTATCTGGGCGGGCTGGGAGAGGCTGGCTGGCTTTGCAGCCGCCCCGCGGGGAGGAGAGCAGGCAGCAGAGCAGCAGCAGCGGCTGGCCCCGTTCGGAGCCGTGCGTGCGGACCCGGGAGAGCCGCGGGGACGGCAGGAGGTGCTGAGAGAGCAGAGAGCGGATTCACGGCCGAGGACAGCCCGGGAATACCCGGAGCTGCTGCAGTCGGGCAAATTGAGCGCCTGGGTGTGGATGGAGGGATGGAGGGATGGAGGGATGGGCTCTGAGCGAGGAGCAGGAGCTGGATGCAGACAGGAGTGGCAGGCGTCAGGGAGTTACCTCAGGTGTGCCCACCACCTGAACGTTCGTGCCGTGCCGGCTCCCTGGCACAACAGAAACACCGGAGTTGCGCTCAGCCCCTGCCCAGGAGGCTGAATTCCTAATTCCACTTCATGAATATGCACAGTGAGTGCCAGAGCGCTCTCCAATCCGGCCCTGGCAGCACAGCCATGTGATTTAACGTGACTGATCGCCCTGTGCCCAGCACACGGCCCACACTAAATACCCACGGGATCCACAGAGTTAAATTATTTGAAGGAAAACGCAGCTCTCACATAATTTTCCCTAACAATCAGTGCGATCGCAGGCAGCCTGCAAATATTCCGTGCATGGGAAGGAGCCGACTCTCTCCGGGGAACTCCCTGCCCTGCTCTCGGAGAGCCGCCTCCTGCAGCACCCCTCCAACAGGTTTCTGTGTGAGCAGCGTGCTCTTCGTTATCAAACTGCTTTATACAGTTATCACCCCGAACCCCTGTGCAGCGTAAACGTATCATTGCTGGGAGAAGCTGTCGGGGGAGGGCCGGGCTGCAGCCTGCAATTAAAGCCCCAAACAATGCAGCCCAATAAATCACTGGCGCTGCGGCCGGTCAGCGTCACCGAGCTCGGAGTGAGGATCTTAATTACATTCAGACCAAACAAGTGGTAGATTATTTATAGGATACTGTAAGTGCCTGACAATGGGTGGAAAGTCATTCCACACGCATCCCTGGGCGCTTCGGAGTCCGGGTGAAGAGGTGGGGAAAGAGAGGGAAAGAAGGAGAGCCAATATTCATCACCCAGCAAAATTGGAAGGGAAAGAGCTGTTGCTTTAAATAAGGCCCAATTGCATCATCAATTTAAAAGCAATAGCAGCGGCTTCTGGAGAAAGCAGCAGCTGCCACAGGTGGCCAAACAGCTGGAGAGCTGCCAGCACCCACGGAGCCACCAGGAGCCTGGTGTTTTGTCACGCTGTGGCTCAGCTTTAACCCCTGTGCTCAAGAGCTGGGCCTGCAGAGAGCCCTGCTGCACCCAGGGGCACGTGGGGCAAGGTGGGATCTGTTCCACGCCCTATCCCCTATCCAGCCTGCAGCTGGATTTCAGCACGGTCCAGATGTGGCCAGGACTAGGGGATGAGAGCTGGCTGGGGAAGCTCAGGGGTCACATGAATCTGCCTCCAGCCACAGAGCATCCCAGGGCCCCTGGGTCCTCAGAGCAATGCTGTGCTTGAGTTTGGTGCATCTTACCAGTCCAGTGACCCTAAAGAGCAGAAGTTCCTCTTTGCTCAGGGTGGTGGTTTCAGGAAGAGTTGTGCGGGTGCCCATGCTGTTTAGAGACAGGAATCCTTGTGGAAAAGCTGTTTGCTCACAAGAGCTTTCTCCAGGGAAAGAGCCTGAAACATGAGTGGGTCTGTCCTGCTGCCCTGGGCTGAAACAGCCACCTAAAGCTGTTAGAGGGTCAGGGCTGTGGCTGTGGCTGGACTAGAGACCTGCAGTCCCTGCTCACTCCAGGCCTTGCAGCCAGGCTGGGGTGCCAGGGGATTCCTGCCCGTGTCAGTAAATCCCACAGGCTGTGAATGAACTCACAACATGGAACCACAGACCTACAGAACATCCTGGGCTGAAGGGACCCACAGGATCATCCAGCCAGCCCTGTCCCTGCCCAGACCCCCAACACTCCCACCCTGTCCATCCCTGAGCTCTGTCCAAAGGCTCCTGGAGCTCTGGCAGCCTCGGGGCCGTGCCCATTCCCTGGGGAGCCTGGGCAGTGCCAGCACCTCTGGGGGAAGAACCTTTCCCTGAGCTCCAGCCTGAGCTGCCCTGGCCCAGCTCCAGCCGTGCCCTGGGTGCTGTCCCTGTCCCAGAGCAGAGATCAGAGCTGCCCTCGGGAGGAGCTGCAGATCCCTGAGCTCTGCCCTCAGTGTGCTCTGCTCCAGCTGGACACTCCGCCATTCCTGGGTCTCCTCGTGTGGCCTGATGGCACCAGGCAGGTGGGAGCAGTGCTGGTGTCCCCGTGCACCAGGGAAGGGCTGCAGCAGGAGGCTGTGGAGGCACAGGCTCCAGAGCAGGGTGCTGTGATGTCAGACAGCTCACCCAGATCAGGCGAGCTGCTGAGAGCCCTGGGGCGCTCAGGCCACTGGCTGCAACATGAACATTGTCAACAGCATGAACATGGCTCCTGCTCACAGCGGGGGGACGCTGTCCCCAGCCCCTGCAGCGAACCTCGGGCGGTGACATTGACATTGCCAGAGCGTGTCCCCAGCCCTGGCTGCTCTCAGTGCCCAGCCGCCGTCTGGCCGCTGTCCCCGCGGCTCTGTCTGCCCGTGCAGCCGTGGCACAACGAGGGCTGCCTGTCCCACAGCCCCCTTTGGGTCCACAGCCTCCCTCTTGGGGCCCAGGCCCTCCTCCACAGCCTGGGGCAGGCCAGCATGGCTGGGCTCAGCGTTCAGACGGGCTCTGCTTGTCTAGACAGTGGCAGGGGGTGGCTCTGGGGTGCCCTTGAGCCCACGGCTGGCCAAAGTAGGTCAGATGAGTCTGTGCTACCAGTGGCTGTTTATTGCTGCTGGCCCTCTGGCCTGGGACATGTTCCAGCTGAGCTGCCTGAAATCAGCAAGGTGATCACGTCTCCAGCAGCCTCTGGTCCTTCTGCAGGCACTTTGGCTCCCTGTCCCATCCCTTCCATGTCTGAGGGCTCAGGAGTGGCCACAGGCTTTGCCAGGTTCCTCACACAGTGCCCGTGAGCTCAGGAGCAATTCCAGGCAAGTCTGTGTCTCTTTTAAGGACATCCTGGGGATCTGGCCCAGCTTTCAGGCCAAGAAGGGTGGCATGGGCAGTGCCATCCATGCCTGCAGTACCGAGGACCACAGGTATCAATCACACTGCCCAGAAATAAGGGACAACCCCCACGTGTGTGCATTTTGTTGACCCAGGAGGACCAAATGTTTTCCTTCCTCAGTGCCATGAGGTCCTGGGTGTGGAGCCAGCCCAGCAGGACAGCCCCATCCCGGCACCTGTGGAGGGGGAGGAGGCTGAGCAGCCTGCAGAGAGCTGAGACAGGATCGTTCCAGCTCTGGGCTGTTCGTGAGGCAGGTGACACAAAGCCCTAATTGCCCGGCACGCTGATTGATCAAGCTGACAAGCCCAGCTGATCTCAGGCGCTGATCCAAGGCCACACCACGCCACGAGGTGCCCGAAGCTCCTGACTGATGCCAAGGTCACGGCAAGGCAAGCAAGGGGGAGGACAGGGAGCCCAGTGGCTGCAGGTGGGCCAGCACTGCTGAGTAACCCCCAGGCTCCCCGTCCAGGCCGCTCCTCGCCCAGAGCCGGCTGGGACGGGGATGTCCCGGTGTCCTCACACGCCTCTCACAGGGTGCAGAGCACTTGGAGGAGCGCGGAGTTAACGCTCTCCCCCCTCTGCATCCCCCGTTCCCGTCTCAGCAGCCGACAGGCAGTAAAAGACCCTTCGCAGTTGTCAAGGCAACGCGGGATCATGCAGACGGTGCCGTGAAGTGGCAGCAGCCCCGGGCTCCGCTCTCCTCTCCCCGCTCTCCATCTCCAGCGCTTCCCCCTCGAGGCCGCGCTGCCGCCGCAGGGATGTCGCTCTGAGGGCAGCCCGTGGGGACGTGCGGGTGGCCCCACTGCTCCTGGCCCCACTGCTCCCGGTCCCACTGCTCCCGGCCCCACTGCTCCCGGCCCCACTGCTCCCGGTCCCACTGCTCCCGGCCCCACTGCTCCCGGCCCCACTGCTCCCGGCCCCATTGCTCCCGGCCCCACTGCTCCCAGTCCCACTGCTCCCGGCCCCACTGCTCCTGGTCCCACTGCTCCCGGCCCCATTGCTCTCGGTCCTACTGCTCCCGGTCCCACTGCTCCCGGCCCCATTGCTCCCGGCCCCACTGCTCCCGGCCCCACTGCTCCCGGCCCCACTGCTCCCGGTCCCACTGCTCCTGGCCCCACTGCTCGCCAAGGGGGCCGGTGGCCATGCGGGACAACCCCTCGGTCTCCAGGCTCTGCCCTGCCTCAGCTTCCCGGCAGGCTGTAACCCCGCACCGGCTGCCAGCCCGCCCCAAAGGCACCCCCCTTGTGCTGAATGAGACCCCACGAGCCTTCTCCCAGCAGAGATGGTCCCTGGGGGCTGTCTGCACCTCGTGGGGACTGCAGGCAGTGTCGCCCTGCCGTGTCCATGCTGGGATTGCCACGGGCAGAGATGAACCCCGCTTTGGACAGCCCAGCTCCCTGCAGCTCCCCCCTTCCCCAGCCTGCAGGGGATTGTGGAAGGGATCCCATAATTTGTCCTTGTGGGGGTGTCTGTCCAGAGGGAGATGCAGCTCTCTCCATCCCCAGTGATGCCCTGGGAAGGCTGACCTAGGACAGAGACTGGACAGAGCTGAAGAATAAAGCAGGGGTTTATTAAAAGGATTTCCTCAATGGATCCACCTTGGGCAGCACAAGAGCCCAGCCAGGGCCACACCCCAGGTGAACCAAAATGGGCACAAAATGCCCGACCGGGCACGGGCTCTGTCACTGTGATCAGTTCTGCTCCATTTGCATCTTGGAGTTCATTGTCCAATTCCAGCTTTACTCTATGCAGTCCCATCTTTTTTGTTTTCTCTCTTCAGCCCATGTTGTTTGTGCTTATGGGCTGAGATTTGGATCATTTGTCCTTGGTCCCCAGCTAGAGCAGGAATTGTTTTGTCTCCCTGCTCTGTGCAGAGAGCTCACCATCCCATAATATGAAGCTCAGAACTCCACACTAAAGCAGCACAGGATCTGAAAAATAGAAAAGCCAAACCTGAGGTATCACAGCCAAGAGCATCCCTTCTGTTGGGGGAACCACAACAGCTCCCGGGCATGGTGGAACGGGTGGGGATGAGCCCTGGCAGGTGTCTCCTACCGGCCAGGCTCCCCAGGGACCAAGGAAATCTGAAGACAAGGAGTTTCCTTTGGCAGCAGCCCTCCTGGGAGGGGATTGCTGGGAATGCTGGATGCATCTGGGGATGAGCAGGGAGAGGAGAAGCATTCCCTGGATGGAGAGGTATGGGTGTGCTGATGCCAGGGGCTCTGGAGGATGCATCTGGTGCAGGGCTGCCCGATGTCTTTGTCAAGTCCCAAAACAGCCCAGGAGCCCTGGGAGCTGGACATCACCTCTGAGTGCTGCTGCTGGCACTGCTGAGGGTTCACTCCTGATGGACACAGTCTCAAACTGCCCCAAGGGAAATACAGGCTGGATATCAGGAAAAAGTTTTTCATGGAAAGAGTGATAAAGTTCTGGAATGTTCTGCCTGGAGAGGTGGTGCAGTCACCATCCCTGGGTGTGTTTAACAAAGCCTGGATGTGGCACTGGGTGCCAGGGTTGAGTTGAAGTGTTGGGGCTGGGTTGGACTTGATGATCTTGAAGGTCTCTTCCAACCCAGAGATTCTGTGAATTCTGTGATTCTGTGACTCTGAATTCTGTGAATTCTGTGGTTCTGTGAGTTCTGTGATTCTGTGAATTCTGTGAATTTTGTAAGTTCTGTGAATTCTGTGATTCTGTGATTCTGTGATTCTGTGCATTCTGTGAATTCTGTGAGTTCTGTGAATTCTGTGAGTTCTGTGAATTCTGTGGTTCTGTGAGTTCTGTGATTCTGTGAATTCTGTGAATTCTGTAAGTTCTGTGAATTCTGTGATTCTGTGATTCTGTGCATTCTGTGAATTCTGTGATTCTGTGCATTCTGTGAATTCTGTGAGTTCTGTGAATTCTGTGATTCTGTGCATTCTGTGAATTCTGTGAGTTCTGTGAATTCTGTGGTTCTGTGAGTTCTGTGATTCTGTGAATTCTGTAAGTTCTGTGAATTCTGTGAATTCTGTGATTCTGTGATTCTGTGAATTCTGTGAGTTCTGTGATTCTGTGAATTCTGGGAGCTGGACACCTGCCCTGACCCCTGCCAGGTCTCTGCTCCATGTGGGGTGCTGTAGGGCCAGCGCTATGCTGAGAAAAGCAGCAGGGAGAACATTCCCATGGCAGAATGGGGTTTGGAGCAGTCACAGACCATGGAGGTGGTGGGGACCACGAGCCCTTGTCTCAGGCCAGGTGCCCAGTGCTCCCACCTGCCTGGCTCCCCATGTGTGACCCTGCCAGGCTGCTGTGTCCCCAGAGAAAGGTGCTAAAACCGGGCCCGTGAGCATGGCCAGGCTCAGCACAGGGGCTGTGCAAGCAGATGCTCGTCCTCGATGCATTTGGCATTTCCTGTTGTTGTCGAGGACTCCAGGGAAATGATTGCTCTGCTGGGAGGGATCTATAAATAGACACTGCCCACAAACCTGCACTCCCCGGGGTAGGATGTGGCAGGAGCTCAGTGATTGCTGCCACAGCTGACACCCCCGTCCCCGCCAGGCCCCCTGCCCTGCCCAGCCCTCCTCTGCCTCACAGGAGGGAAGGACACCGAAGAAATTAATTTTTTCTGAGCTAGGCAGTGTCTGGGCAGGTCTGGCAGAGAGGATGGGAGGCAGGATCTCTTTGTGGTGCACAGGCACTCTGGGTGGCATTGCCCTTGGTGTCACATCAGTGCCTGGGGTCACCTGTGCATCCCTGGGCAGTCACTAAGGGCTCCCCACTTCTGTCCTCACCAGGTCCTGGCAGAGCTGTGCCCACTGTGCCCTCCTTGGGCTGGTGCCACACCCTCAGGAACAGCCCTTGGCAGGGACAGCCATGGACACGTCCCCACTTGTCCCTGTCCCCTTCAGGACACGCAGTGCCAGCATGATGGGTGGGCACTGGTGTGCCTGGGCTAACACCATCCCTGGGAAGGGCTGATCCAGAGGCTTTCCACAGCTTTGAAAAACGAAAAATCACAAGCGAGGGGAATTGCAAAGGAGTTAGAGGGAACGCCAGTCAAGATCTGAGCTCTTGAACCACTCGGACTCAGACTGAGAAAGGATTTAAACCCACAGCAGTCAGCCGGCTCGGGGCTGAGTCTGCAGCGTGCCCTTGGTGAGGCTCTCCCGAGCCATGATCCCAGCACATCCCCCTGCTCCTGGGGAGCTCTTGGGGAGCTGCTCCTGCTGCCCCAGCACATCCCCCTGCTCCTGGGGAGCTGCTGGAGAGCTGCTGCTGCTGCCCCAGCCCATCCCTGAGCTCCTGGGGAGCTGCTGCTGCCCCAGCCCATCCCTGAGCTCCTGGAGAGCTGCTGCTGGCCCAGCACATCCCTGAGCTCCTGGGGAGCTGCTGCTGGTGGTCCAGCACACCCCTGAGCTCCTGGAGAGCTGCTGCTGGCCTAGCCCATCCCTGAGCTCCTGGAGAGCTGCTGCTGGCCCAGCACATCCCTGAGCTCCTGGAGAGCTGCTGCTGGCCCAGCACATCCCTGTGCTCTTGGGGAGCTGCTGCTGCTGCCCTAGCCCATCCCTGAGCTCCTGGAGAGCTGCTGCTGGCCCAGCACATCCCTGAGCTCCTGGGGAGCTGCTGCTGGTGGTCCAGCACACCCCTGAGCTCCTGGAGAGCTGCTGCTGCCCTAGTCCATCCCTGTGCTCCTGGGGAGCTGCTGCTGCTGCCCCAGCACCTGTGCCACCCCACAGACAGCACACAGCCTGCCCCGAGCCTGGGGAGATGTGGGAGGTGCCACCTTCCCCACTGTGAGGGATCACCCCTGCGCAGTCACCCCAGCTGGGCTGGTGGTGGCCGTGCCTCCCCTCAGATTTCACAGCTCAGTCAGAATCGCCCCAGGCAGCGCTGGGATCAAAGCCAGGCTTTCTGCCACGGGAAGTGACAGCACCGAGGGGGAACCCAGAAGCAGCCACGGTCTGGGGACTCCCTGGCAGGCGGGATGCAGGTTGAGTCCTGGCGAGCCCTGAGCTGTCCATCCCTGCCAGCCCTGGGGACACCCGGGCTCTCCCCGGGGCGGGGGGCACAGACGTGCCGGGCCGGAGCCGCGCTGATCTCCCGGCGGGGCCCGGCTCTGCTCTCTCTGGTGAGAGGGAGCGGCGAGCACAGCTGGCAGCACAGGCAGGATGCAGCCGGTGGGTGAGCCCTGGACAAGAGGGGCCCTTCCAGAGGGAGGAGGATGCCAGCGGGGGAGGCTGCCCTGATGCAGCTGTGCCGTGACGAGAACGACCTCTCCGCCCTGCCGGCGTGGGAAGCCTCACCCGGGCGATGCCAGGACGTGTTGCATCCCGTTGCCATGGCAACTGGCATCTCCCGGAGCCGAGTGGGCGTGTGCGGAGTCACGGCACGGGAGCGGGGCGCGGTGCGACCCCGGCACACGCGGAGAGCAGGGACACGCTCGGGGCCACCGGGGTGTGGGCAGCAGCGCTGAGCCACCTTCAGCCACCCCAGAGCCTGGCACCGCCCGGCTGGAGGGATGGGGAGACACAGACCCGCAGGGTGGGGGGCCCAGGGAATCCTCACTCGGGTGCTGGGGGTGCACAGAGCGAGTGGTGACATCCCCAGGGCCTGGTGCTGGGCCTCCTCCCGGCGCCAGCTGCCTCTGCAGCTTCCCTCCTCCTCAGAAAGGCTGGAGGGCTCTCCCTGGAATCTCCCAAAGAAGCCCCAAACCCCTCAGTTTTGGCGGCCTGGCTGGGCAGAACTTTGTGGCTTCATGGGGTGTTCACCCAGGAGCCCTTTCCAAATCCTGCCTGTCCACGTTTTCCCAGCGACAGGCACCAGGCACAGGGATTTGTTCCTCCTGGGGTGCTTGGCACAGGGGAAATCTCCCCGTGGGTGGACTCGAGGAGGGAGGAGTCAGCTTCCGCCTGTCGCGGTGTTTCAGTGACACCTACCAAGCATCAAGGTCAAGGAGACCAAGTTTTTCCATCTCAACTTGTTAGACAGCGGAAATGTTTCAACCCAGCAGTGGAATATTATCCCTTCTACTCCTCCCAGCTTGAGTGACTACGGTTTTTCCTCAAAAAAAAAAAAGTTAGGACAAAAATTACCTTGTGGGTTTGCTGTCACATCATCCCCCTTCTTTGCTTGGGGTGGAAAAGGGGATGGAAAGGGAGAAGGACTGAGGTAGGAGAAAACAAAACCTAACCCCCCAAAAGCTGTGTTTAATTTAATGAAAAATTATGAGGAAAACCAAAAAAGCATCTGAAATCCCTTTCAAAATGAGCAACTTTCTACCAGGCACCCTCATGTGAGGGTGGAGGATTCTCCCTGGAATCTCCCAAGGGAGCCCAAACGCCTCCGTTTTGGCCGCCTGGCTGGGCAGGCAGGAATTCACCACAGCCTTTCCCCAGCCCGCCTCTCTGGGAGCGCTGCCTCGGTGCTGACTCTCCCTGTAGAGCCGTTTTCCAGCAGGCTGTCCCTGCGGCGGAGCTGTCCCCGTGTCGCAGCAGCACCTGCAGCCTGCCCAGCGCTGGTTTGGCTCGTTCCTGCCCGCAGGAGCAGCCGTGCTGCCGAGCTGACCCTGCCCCGCTGTAAGCACACACAGAGCACAGCCCCGGGTGCTGCAGAGCCTGCTACGGCACAAATCTTGTCAGGGGATGCTCAGCCCCACTCCTCCCCCTCAAAAAAAAANAAAAAAATAGTTCCTCTTCTAACCAATTCCAGCCAATTTATCCTGCTGCATCCACCCAGCTCCAGGGAGATCTCGCTGGAGGCATCAGGGTGGGGATGTGGAAACCAGAGGGAGTAGAATCTGCTCTTCTGGAAGCAATAAATGCCTCCTGCCTTTTCCAGGCACTTCCTGACCTCGCTGCAGCTGATGGGCAAGTTTATGATCTTGCATTTTAGCTAAATGGAAGAGGCAATTATTCTTCCTTTTGGATTGAAGTGATTTTAGGAACAGAAACGCTAAACAAGTGGAGAGCCTGGCAAAAGCCAGCCCAGGAGGAAACCTGGGGTCTCCTAGGAGAAGATCTAGAGATGGAAGGGCTGGCAGAAGGCAGCTGTGGAGCAGAGGCCAGGCTGGAGGGGAGGCAGCAGGGCTGGGTGGCACAGCTGGCAGGGGAACCCGCATGGAGCAGCCCCCCAGCCCCAGCAAAGGGCTCTGCCAGGGAAATCCCTGCTCCTCCCGCACTGGAGCAGGCTCCCGTGGCCTCGGGGCTCGCACATCACTCAGACAGCTCGGCAGAAAAATCCCGGATGCGTTTCAGCATCTCTGCCCTGGTGAGATGGAGCCCTCCCCTCCTCCCCTGGCAGGGCCTTGGCTGGCAGCTGCTCCCCAGCCCGCGCCCCAGAGGAGCAGGAATCAACCTCAGCAAGCAGCTGGGGACAGGAAAGGGACCCTGAGCTCATCTGCACAGGACATGGGCACACAGGGGACAGAGGGACACGGCAGCCCAAGGACAGAGGCACACAGGGGACAGAGGGACACGGCAGCCCAAGGACAGAGGCACACAGGGGACAGACGGACATGGCAGCCCAAGGACATGGGCACACAGGGGACAGAGGGACATGGCAGCCCAAGGACACGGGCACACAGGGGACAGAGGGACAAGGCAGCCCAAGGACAGAGGCACACAGGGGACAGACGGACATGGCAGCCCAAGGACATGGGCACACAGGGGACAGAGGCCCCACCAGCCCTGGAGCAGGGCAGGGCAAACCTGGAGCAGATTTCACATGGCCAGGACTCCCCAAATCCTTTCCTCATGTATTCCCACCCATCAGTGCAAAAGGAAGAAGATGGGGGGATCAGCTGGGGGGATCGGTCAGGGGGATCGGTCAGGGGGATCAGCTGGGGGGATCAGCTCTGGGAATCGGCTGGGGGGGATCAGCTGAGGGGATCAGCTGGGGGGATCAGCTCTGGGAATCGGCTGGGGGGGATCAGCTGGGGGGATCGGCTGGGGGGCTCAGCCCCGTGCTGACACAGCAGAGGGAGCTGGGGCAGCTGCTCCCGTTAACCCTGTGCTGGGAGAGGCTGTGCAGGGCACTGCGGTGGGACCCTGCTCCCCCTGCCCTGCTGCAGGTGCCAGCCTGAGCCTCCTCTGGGCCACAGCACCAGGCTGACCTGGCTGTCACCTCTGTGAAGCCACCCGGGGTGTCCCTGCAGCCTCCACCTGCCCAGAGGTGCCTCAGCTGCTCCAGGGCCAGCGGAAGGTGCCCATTTCTCACCGTGGGGTGGAAAACACCAGGCTCTAGCAGAGAACAGGCAGGCTGTGAGCCCAGGCTGAGGGGCACTGCTGTGCCATCCTGCCAGACCTCCTGGTGACCCTCACCCATGGGCAAAGGTGCTAGGAGCTCACAGAGAGGTTCCTCACAGAGAGCCCGGTGTGGTCACTGCTGAAGGCAAAATTCTGCCTTTGTGGTCCAAAGCAGAGCCAAGATGGGTTAATGTGGATTTCCCTGTCGACCAGTTCTGACCTGGCCCCTCAAACCGGCAGCTGGGACCTGCCAGGGCCCTGCTGTCCTTTCCCAGGGAAGGACAAACTGCAGCACAGTTTGTCTTGGGGCTTTGCTATCTCCTCCCCGAGGACACCCTCAGCCCCCAGCAACTTTCTCTGCTTTTCCTTCTGCTTTTCTGCCTGTCTCTGATCCTTGTTTTGCAGCAGAGATCTCGTCTGTGATGGGCTCCCCAGGACAGAGGGGCCCACAGGGTGAGGATGCAGAAGCACCGGGCACAGGGATGGGCATAATTAAGAGGATGCCCGTAATTAAGAGGATGCCCGTAATTAACATCTCCTGAAGTACAGGCAAAGCTCAGGAGCCATGTCCTTGCTGGAGCCTCTCCAGCTGGCCCCGACCAAGATCTCCCCACCTGGGTGAGGATTCTCTGGCTTTACACAAACCCAGCACAGGGACTTGTGCTGGGGCTCTGTAAAGAAACACAAGAAAGGTGCTGAGAGTGTCCAGAGGAGGCCAGTGAGTTAATCACAGGGCTGGAGCCAGCCTGGGAGAGCTGGGGGTGCTCCCCTGGAGAGGAGAAGGCTCCAGGGAGAGCTCAGAGCCCTTGCAGGGCCTGAAGGGGCTCCAGGAGAGCTGCAGAGGGACTGGGGACAAGGATGGAGGGACAGGACACAGGGAATGGCTCCCACTGCCAGAGGGCAGGGCTGGATGGGATCTTGGGAATTAGGAATTGTTCCCTGGGAGGGTGGGGAGGCTGCTCCTGTCACAGGCACATCCCTGCCCAAGAGGGATTCCTGCAGGAGATTCTTCTTCTGTGGATAAGTCCAAGCAAATAAAGACACTTGGAAGGAGATGCTTTTCTTTTGGCAGCGAAAAGGTGCAGAACAAATATGTTTTTAATAAACATTTTGACTGAAATTGAGCTTTCTCACCGCAGGAATTTGATTCTTGTCATGATTGCACTTTTCAAGGGGAAAAAAGAGGTGTTTGGTCAGGTGGCTGGGATGTCACTGAGCATCACACCCTGGGTAGCCGGGTCCTGCAGGGCTGAGCAGAGGCTCAGGGCACGGCAGCTCTGCCTGCCCAGCGTGGGCTGGCAGGGGGAGGGCAGGGCATGGATTTCCTGCTGCTGGCCCCTCGCTTGCAGGGCTGCAGGTGGGAGCAGGGGCAGCCCTGGGATCTGCCCCCTGCTCACCCCGGGCACTGCCAGGGCACAGGCAGCTGTGCCAGAGGTGGCACGGAGAGCAGGAGCCTGCTGCCCATGAGGGACAATTCCCGTGCCTGGCCTCCAGCTCTCACCTCCAGAGCTGCTGACACTGCTCCTGGAGCTCATGGAGCTCAGCTGGCCAAGCTGGACTGGAACCAGCCTGGAGAAGAGAAGGTTTGGGGGTGACCTCACTGCAGCCTTCCAGCTGAAGGGGGACAACAAGAAACATGGAAAGGGACAATTTAAAAGGGCCTGGGGGGATGGAATAGGGGCAACAGCTTCACATGGGCAGAGGACAGGGTTAGGTGGGATATTGGGAAGGAATTGAGGGTGAAGAGGCCCTGGAATGGAATTCCTAGAGAAGCTGTGGCTGTCCCACCCCTGGCAGTGTCCAAGGCCAAGGTTGGATGGGGCTTGGAGCCACCTGGAGAGTGGAAAGTGTCCCTGGCCAGCACAGGGGTGGGACTGGATGAGCTCGAGGCCTTTTCCAACCCAAACCAATGCATGATTCCATGATTCTCTGACTGAGCACGGGCTGGGTGCCTGGTGCTGGTATGGAAGTGGCTGCTGCTCCTCTCGGGGCTGTGCAGAATGAAAGCATCCAGCTCTCTCCTGGTTCCTGAGTTTTCCAGCCTGGCTGCTGCCCCTTGGCTCGGCTTTCTCCATCTCAGTGCAGCTCTTCCCTTCCCTAACCCATGTGGGTGGCACCGAGAGGGGCCCCTGGTGCCCAGGGAGGGCTGCTGGGAGCCTGCCCCGGCGTTCCCTGATCTTGCAGGAGCCGGGCTGGGGCTGGCGCTGGCCGGGCTGGCTGGGAGCTGGAGGCCTGGTGGTAATAAATGAGCGAGGAGCACATCTGCACGCAGCGGAGCCGCTCCCTGCCAAGTCGCTGCACTGCAGGACCACTCTCATCTGTCTCTCTTTAACAGGAACAAATGGAAATGAGCGAATCAATTAACACAGCACATTAGCAAAATGTCAGAGCCTCCCCATCGCACTTAACCCTTCCCTCAGCACGGGCTGAGGCAGCGGCGGGGTCACCCCGGCCCCATCCCGGCTGCAGCCAGCACAGCCTCCCCCCATCTGCCCAGGGAGCAGAGCCTGGGGCTGGGGCAGCTGGGACCCCTCCCTGGGGATGGAAGTTAAAAATAGAAAGTGTTTCAAAAAAGAGTGGACACGGCACTCAGTGCCATGGTTCAGCTGATGAGGAGGTGTGAGGTCTTAGGTTGGACTCGATGATCTCAAAGGTCTTTTCCCACCTCATTCATTCTGTCATTCTGCCATTCTGTCATTCTGTGAGTGGCAGTGGGAGCTGTGGGACACAGCACAGCTGCTTTGCAGCTCCTGCAGACCCTGCTGGCTGTGGAGAGGAGCTGGGAGCACGTTTCCTCTGCAGCAGGGACACGTCTGGGTGCCAGCTCCTTTATCTCCCCGTCCTTGCCTGGAGAAACCCCAGTGAGGGCTCGATGTGGCCGAGGAATCCCACGTGCAGAGCACATGTGGGTGCAGAATGCTGGAGCTGGGCTGAGCCAGCCCACCTGGGAGCTGGGCTTTTCTGCTGGCATGGATTTCACAGCCGTAACCCCTGTGCCACGAGAGCACAGCCTCAGAAGATGCCTCGTCCCTGCCCAGCAGCCCTGGCACACGTGTGAGCAACAGGAGCACCGAGCCCTGTCCTCGTGTGTGCCACTAAGTGCCACAGGCAACAGGAGAGCTGTACTAAGACATAATAAACCCTCATCAGCTAATTAATAATTAGAGACACTTGTGCCTGAAAGCCTGGCTCAGTGGTGGGATGATGCACCTCAGCTCTCCCGCCAGGCACAGCCAGCAGATGTCCAAGGCAGGCAGGATCTCGGGGCTGGCGTGGCCCCAGGCTGCAGGACAGAGAGCTCCCAGCTTCCCAGGCTCAGCTGCAGTGGCCACAGCACCTCCTGCTTCTCTCAGCCCGTTTAGGAGCAAACCCCCTGTGCCAGGGCTGTGGTGTGCCTCCTTTCCCCTGAGGCAATCAGGGCATGGCCCTGTGGCTGCAGTGCTCAAAGGGGGGAAGAGCAGCCAGGAGTTCAAGCTATTCCCTCCTTCCCACGGGATGGAAACGAGGCTCCAAAATCCCAAAGTGGGATTGGAGTTAAAAATTCCGTAATCAAAGTCTTGAGGGGTGTGGAAGCAAAAGCAAACCTGCAGCATAACTAAGGGAGATGTTGTCAGTGATGCCTTTTCAGGACTACCTAAAAACACAGGCCAGACAAAACTAAGGGAATAAAAAGCAGTCATATTTATTGAAGGGCCTTCAGGTACATTTAGGGCAGTCAAAGCCCCCCAGGAGCTGCACCCAAAAAATGGACAATGGGGTCACAGGTTTCACACTTTTATAATTTTGGTTCATTTGCATATTCGGGCTAATCATCCAATTACAGCTGCAGGTAATGAAGTAATTTACCCCAAGTTTGCTCCCCAAAATTCGCTTTTCTCCTTTACATCTCTCAGGGCCTGAGGCAGTGAGGTGGCCTTGATTGCCAGGCCTGGAGAGGAATTCTTGTGTCTGCCCAAAATGGGACAGCAGCAGCTCACACTGGGTATGGAGTTTAGAGTTCTACACTAAAGAATTGCAGGGTTACAAATGTATGGCAAATATGAAAGCTAAATCCTAAGGCATCATCAGCAGTGGCTGGTCCTTCAGTGGGTGTCCCTGAGCACATCCCTGCTGTCACCCTCTCCCCATGAAGGCACTGGTGGCCTCACACACAGTGTGTGCACTGCCACAGCTCCACACCCACCTGGGCACACACTCAGGCTCCTGAACACTGCTGCTCCATCCAAACAGAGGTGGAAACTTCCTGAGAGCCCTAGAAACACCGGGCAGAACGCTGCCAAGGGCCCGAGGTGGGCACGCCTGCAGGAGGGGAGAGCAGAGCTCTGTGTGGGTAACAGAGCTGTGCCCTTGCCCAGCCAGGAGTGCCAGCAGCGCCCCGAGAGGGACACGGGGCTTTGGGGAGGAGCCTCTGCAGCTCCAACCCCAACCCTAACCCGGGTCTGCCCTGCCTAATCAAGGCAAAGATGGGATGAGCTCCAGTTCTGAATGGGTTCTGACTGCCTGGCACAGCTCCCCAGCTCCGTGCCAGCCTCTGTCAGCACCTGCCCAGCCCGATGGCCACGGGTCACACGGGAACTCCTGCCACGTCTCCCTCTCCGTCCGTCTGTCTCTCCCGCGGACACAGGTGTGGGGCTGTCTGCAGCCAGGGCTGGATCAAGCCAGGTCCTTTCAGCTTTATTTTCCCTGCTTTTATTCTTGCTGCAGGCATAACCCACAGACGGTGCTGGCCGCGTCCCGTGGTGCTCACAGCGACCCTTTGAATGCTCCCAAAGCCGAGGGGGATCCCTCCTGAGCAGAGCGATCCCACCGGCCAAATTCCTGCATTGTGCTGCGGGGCGATTACCCACCTCAATGGCCTCTAATCCGCGGCCACCGATTCCCACAGGAGCAGCGGGCCGCGGCTCCCTGCCGCATACCAATCCCGCCGGAGAACAGGGCCGGATTGTCAAGGCATCACCTCGATTACGGGACGCGGCCCTGACAGCTCGGGGACTTTGTGTCCGAGGCTGCCCGGCCCCGCAGAGCAGGGTGTGAGAACAGCGAGGGGGCTGAGACAATCACCGCCGGGAATTAACGATGTCCCCGGGGCTGTGGGCTCTGCCAGCTGGAGATTTCAAAGCGGGGCGGACGCGGAGCCGAGCTCAGCGATGCTCCGTCCCGTGGCCGGTCCCTCCCCGTTCTGGGATGCTCCGGAGAGGCTGCGTGTGACTCAGTGGGGACATCTGTGCCCCGCTGCCCGCCGCAGCCCTGTCACGCTGCTCTGCAGGGGCTGTCAGGGCTCGGGGCCGCCGTGCTTAATGGGCATGGCAGGGCCCGGCTGCGCTGACTGACGTGTCAGACAGCCGAGCTGTGCGAGCCCTGGCACCGAGCTGCGTGCCAGCCCCATCCCGAGCAGGAGCTGTTCCTGCTCCCCGAGCTCCTGGGCATGCCAGGATGGTGGCACTGAGGGGGAATGAGAGCTCCCTCCCCTCCCCATGGGGGCTCCTGCTGCCTGCTCACCCCGGCGCGGCTCTAGGCTCTCCAAAGAGCCCAGCAGAGCCAGACTGAGACCAGGGTAGAGGCACTGGCCACTGGACAAGCCACTGGACAAGCCACTGGACAGTGGACAAGTGCCTTGGCTCCAGCCCAGCCTGCCAGGCTGAGCAAACTTGGGCTCCTGGGCAGCCTGATTTAAACCATGGCAGCAGTTTGGGGTCTGGCCCCCTCCCCAGTGAGTGTGCAGAGATGCCCACACCCCTCTGACACTTTTGGACGGGATGAGGAACACAGCAGCCCTGCAGACCCGGGTGTTTCCCCATGGCTGCAGGGCTGTCCCTGCCCGGTGCAGGGGCCTCGTCTGCCCCCCGGCCTGTGTCTGCCCCTCACGGCAGAAACCTCACAGACACAGCAAGAAGGGGCAAATAAAGGCAGGAGAAGGATGGGGCTGCGAGAATCAGTGCCCCAGGTGTCTCTGGTGGGCTGGCTGGTGGCTCCAGCTCATATCCTGCTGACATGGGGCAGCCAAATCCATCCAGGACAAACCGAGCACTGCTGGCAGCAGTGACCCCTTGGCGAGGGGACGGCACGGGCTTCTGGGCCCAGTGTTACCTCAGGTGGAGTGCCAGCCCCAATCCACCAGGAGATGGGGTTTGGGGAGGTGAGCTCTCCCTGCAGACTCTCCTCCCCCAGCTCAGGAGCAGTGCTGGTGCTGCTGGCCCCACAGAGGGGTGGCTGAGGATGCACGATGTCACTCTGGCTCCCCAGGCTGGCAGTGTGACACTCCCCAGGTCGGGTGAGCCCCTCTCCCAGGGGAGGATGAGGAGCCTGTGTTCAGCAGCTCCTCCACGAGCTGCATCTGCTGCTTTCATGGCTGACACACAGCCCCATCCCCTGCACTAGAAATTTATGTAAATATGTACATGTATCTCTCCATCTCTCTCGTACAGTTACAGTCATATTTGCAGCACTCCATCCTCCAAGGGGAGGTTAAGGAGAGCAGTCCAGGCAATCCCTGCACCCTGGCCAGCAGAGCTGGGGTTGGGCAGCTGCCTACAAAGTCCATCCAGCAGTCAGTCTGTCCTTCCACCCACTCTCTGCAGCAACCCCCAGTGCAATGATACAGACACAGCCCACTGGGACCTGTGCTCTGCAAGAGATTATGTACAACCTTTCTATTAAAAAAAAAATAAAAAAAGAACACCCCACATGGTAAGATCCTTCCTTCCAAGCATGTTCACAGCCCTTGACTAATCTGTTCCTCCATTCATATTTTTTATCTCTCCATCTCGCCGTCCTTCCCCCCTCCCTCCAGTGCCTCACCCCAGCTCTCTCCCAGAGCCTCCCCCACGCGGTTCAGCTGCAGGGAGCCATCTGTTTGTCTGTCTCTGCAGCCATCTGGGTGTCTGCCTGCAGTGTTTGCTGTGTCTCCAAAGCATATACAGCCTGCATGTATAGGTCTAGCAAGTCAGTCTCTCTCTAAGCTGCGTTCTGTGGGCTTCATTAACATGCAAATTAGCGAGATCTGACTGGCTCACTTAGCTGCTGCTTCTCTTAGACAGCCATGCAACAATGCAAATACTAATGAGGCTCTGGAAATGGACTTGCTCCAGAGCTAGGCAAGCCTGCACTCGGAGCAGGCACTGGCAGTTCCAGGCGTGCCAGCCATCCGCACACCTGCTGGAGGACTCGGGACAGACGGGATGGGTGATGGATGGATGATTAGGGGCACCGATGTGGAAAAAGAGGCGAGAATTCCCGCTCTGATGGAGATGCCAGCACTCCCAGCCTCAGGATCCTTGGCTCCGAGATCCCTTTGTCCTCGTTGCCACGCACCAGTGCTCTGGACCCCAGCCACCCACGGGATGCCCCCCATGCCGGCTGACCCGGATCCACGCTGGGCTGGGCTGTTTCCCCTCTCCACCGTGCTGGGCTCCACCTTCAGCCTCTTGTACCTGGGCACCGAGGTACCTGGGCACACACAGGGCTGCTCTCTCCAGCCCCCAGAGCCACCTCCCAGCGTGGAGAGGACAGGGGAGCTCGGGGACAGTCCCTCCACGGGGCTCGGGAGCTGCTCCTGCTCCTGGCCCCTGGCTGAGAGCCGTGCCAGCCCCTGGGCTCCCCTGCCCTGCTCCCTGCAGGCACAGAGCAGGAGTCGGGGTGGCCGTGGAGGAAGTTCTCTGTTACTCTTCAGCTCCATCACCTCCTCTAATGATAATTCAACCATACACCTCCTTGTAAAACATCGGGGATGATCAAACGCTGTGCAGCGAGATGAAGGCGCCTCATCTTAGGAACCCGGCTTCCCTATTCCTTTTTATCCTGGAGATAAAATAAAGAACCATTTGCTCTGGCTGCTGCTGCTGCTGTCTCCTGCCTCTCCTCGCCCACCCCCTGGGAGGGAACCCCACGGAGCCCTGGCTGCTGGTGCACCCCGGCCCTTTTCATCTCCCCCGATGCTGGCACAGAGCAGCACAGAGCAGCTCCTGCAGGCTCAGTGTGCCCCGGGGGGAGCACAAATCAGAATTTCCTCAGCTGGAAATACCCCCGAGGATCAGCCAGCCCAGCCCTGACCCTGCCCAGACCCCCAACAGCCCCACCCTGTCCATCCCTGAGCTCTGTCCAAAGGCTCCTGGAGCTCTGGCAGCCTCGGGGCCGTGCCCATTCCCTGGGGAGCCTGGGCAGTGCCAGCACCTCTGGAGGAAGAACCTTTCCCTGAGCTCCAGCCTAAATCTCCCCAACACAGTTTCAGGAATGTCCCAGGATGCCTTAGGATTTGAGCTTTTCTATTTTTCATGTATTTGTAATCCTGCAATTCTTTAGTGTAGAACTCTAAACTCCATACCCAGTGTGAGCTGCTGCTGTCCCATTTGGGGCAGACACAGCAATTCCTCTCCAAGCCTGGCAATCAAGGACACCTCACTGCCTCAGGCCCTGAGAGATGTAAATGAGAAAAGTGAATTTTGGGGAGCAAATTTGGTGTAAATCACTTCATTACCTGAAGCTGTAATTGGAAGATGAACCCCCAATATGCAAATGGCCCAAATTTACAAAAGTGTGCAAACTCATGACCCATGGTCCATTTTTTGAGTGCAGCCCCTGGGGGGCTTCATCTGCCCCTGAAGGTCCTTCAATAAATTTAACTGCTTTGTATTCCCTTAATTTTGTCTAGCCTATGCTTTTAGGTAGCCCCAAAAAGGCATCAGCTGTCTCCCCTGTGACAAGGTGACATTACTGGGCAGGTGCCCGTGGCTGCTCCTCAGCGGCAGAGCCAAAGCAGCCACCACAGACATCCTGCCCCTGCTAAGGACAGCACTGCTCCCTCAGGCCAAAAGAGGCTCCCCAGTGCTTGGAGTGCTGGGATGAGGGACAAAAACCAGCCTGGGGTGAGGGAGGTGGGGGATTCGGGAGAGGGTACCGAGGCCAGGGCAGGTGCTCTGGGGCTTGGAGGGGAAGCTCACATGGAAAACAGATGCTAAATGGGGAGGATGACAAAGCACAGGCAGGAAGAGTGGCTTGTCCTGTCCAGAGAGCGCCACAGGCTGTGGAAAGAGCCACATTTCGGTGTGGGAGGGGTGAGGTTCCCTGGAGCTGGAGCTGGCCCGGCTCATCACAGGCTCAGCAGCAGCCCAGGGCATTTTGGTGTCTCTGTGCCGTGGTTTCAATGGCTTTTTCTCCCTCCAGAAATGGCCTCACAAGGATCCCCTTCAGGGAGGTCATCTCTGCCCTGCGGCCAGGTCTTTGAAGGAGGTGAGATTTAAGGACAGCCCAGGAGGCAGAATTTCCTCCTGGTGTGCAGACAAGTGCCTGAGTTCAGGCAGCTCACTTGTGGCGGGAGAGGCCTCAGGAGCTGGGGCTCTCTTTGTGGGAATTCACTGGCCAGAGACGGGTTCTCTGTGCCGAGCCCCCTCTGCCCACACCTCTGCTCTGGGCAGCACAGCTGGGCACAGCTGGGCACTGCGTCTGTCAGGTCCCAGGGCTGTTCCTGCAGGATGCCAGGGAGGCTGTGCCAATGCAAATGCCACACGGGCTCCTGGTGACTCCTCTGTGACTTGGCACCACCAACCCTGTGCAAATGAGGTTTTTGGACAGAGCTCCAGTTCCCTGCTCAGGGAATTCCCTGGGATATTGGCACAGAGTGTGCCTGCAAGTCCTGACTGTGTGGGGAGCCCCGTGGGTGGGATGGGCCCTCTCAGGCTGAGCTCTCTGTGCAAGGAACGTCTTGGATGGCAGAAGAATCCCACTGCCACAGGAACAGGGAGGAGCTGCTCCCCTCCACCTCTTGTCCCCAGCCTGGCAGTGCCCAGGGGCTCTATGGTGCATCCATGGAAGGGACAGCTCCGTTTTCCAGCCCTGGACTCTGGAAAATCAGTGTTTCTACTCTGGGAAATAGCATTGCTGTGTTGAGGAGATGTGGAGAGCTGCTGAGGGGACTCTGTGGCAGGATAAATCCTCCTGATGCCATCCCTGTGCCCCAGGACACCCCGGGCTGTCTGCACAGCACCAGCCCCAGCTGCCCTCCAGTCTCTCCTGCCCCAGTGTGGATCTGTGCCCCTGGTCCCTCACCACGAGGGGCTGATGGCCATGGAAGGAGCCTGCAGTGCCCCTCTGGAGAGCACAGGACAGTGACAAACGCCCCAGGTGACAGATTCCCACGTTGCTCCAAGCTTCAGGCTCCCATGCCAACCCCTGATGCTCGGTGGCCCCTTGGCTTGGTTCTGGTGGCCACAGCCACATCCCTGGTCCGCCCTGAGGCTGCAGAGATGTGCGCCAAGGCTCTGTGGATGTCCATGAAAGGATGGAAAGAGTTTCTACATTTTTGTTTCTCTTCAGAGCAGCTTGTTACCCCTTTTTAAACTGACACAAGACCTAAATGTCCCCAAGTTGTCACTGTGTCTGGCTTCCAGAGAGCCCCTGGCTGGACAGGCACAGCTCCCTGTCCCCCCTGCCAAGCACAAACTCTGCAATAATCCCAAGAGAGGCCCTGAGCACTGTAAAAGGCAGGACCACCCTAGAAACTTCCCTCAGTGGCACCAGAGCCCAGCCCTGATGCCCCCGCCTTGTCCTTATCTTTCATTACCCACGCTTTGCCTGGGGCTGATGGCAGGATCTGGCCAGGGCCGGTTCCCAGAGTGCCCAGCTAGCCCTCACCGTGCCCCACGAGCCTTCCATGGCCCGTGCTCAGCACAGCTGCCATCTCCTCCCTTCCTGGCACTGCAGACACCCCCTGCTCGGGCACAGGGCACATCCTACACAGGCCATGGCCTCTGAGGATGTTGACAACTTGAGAGTCGAGTGAAGAAGGGTCAGTGCCACCCTGTTGGGTTGGGAAGAGCCAAATCAAGGGGTTTGGCTTGGCCAAAAGCCAGGAGAGGCCTCGTGGGGCAGGTGAGCAGGAGCCCCAAGGCCTGGCTGAGATATCTGTGCTGCCCAGGGGGCAAAACAGAGCATGAGGCTGGGCTGAGCCTCTCCAGGAGTGAGGGCAGAGCAGCTTCAGGGGCAGATTGAGCAGCCTGCTGCCAGGAGGGTCTGCTTTGACTTTTTTAGGGTTTAGGGCATCGTCTGGCACATTGCATGGAGGGGTAAAGCCTTCCCCAGCAATGGCAGCAATTCAGAAATCATGGAAGACCCGAATGGTTGGGGTTGGAATGGACCTTAAAGTTCATCCCATCCCCCCCCTGCCATGGCAGGGACACTTCCACTGTCCCAGGGGCTCCCAGCCCCAATGTCCAGCCTGGCCTTGGGCACTGCCAGGGATCCAGGGGCAGCCACAGCTGCTCTGGGAATTCCAGCCCAGCCCCTCCCCACCCTGCCAGGGAACAATTCCTAATTCCCAAGATCCCATCCAGCCCTGCCCTCTGGCAGTGGGAGCCATTCCCTGTGTCCTGTCCCTCCATCCTTGTCCCCAGTCCCTCTGCAGCTCTCCTGGAGCCCCTTCAGGCCCTGCCAGGGCTCTGAGCTCTCCCTGGAGCCTTCTCCTCTCCAGGGGAGCACCCCCAGCTCTCCCAGCCTGGCTCCAGCCCTCACCACCTGCCCTTGCCCTGGCAGGCTGCAGAGGAGGTGGGCAGCTCTGGTTCCCCTGGGTGCAGCCCCTCTGAGCTGCAGCACACCCAGAGAGCCCCCACGGCCCTGGGCTGGAGCTGGATGGACTCTGCCCGGAGACAAAACACCCCAGGAACTCTTCAGTCATGTCCACGCTGTAAAACACTGCGAGAGGGAGCAAAGCCAGCGACACCTCCATTTCACTTGATTTCCTTTGATTTGATTTCATTTCATTTCTGTCCGCGGCGCTCCGCTCCCCGGCAGCCGGAGCCGGGGCAGAACAGAACACCTGCTCAGTGTGACCTGTCGGCTCTTCAGAGAGCAGCGCTGCCGCCAAGGCCACCTCATTAAGAGCAGCGAGAGCCCCGTGGCCCGCCCGGGGAGCCCGGGTGGCTCCGGCTGCTGAAGGGTGACCTTTTCTGGCGGACGGGCCCGGCACGCGTGCTCCCGCCCGAATGGCAGTTTAGTTCCACAGACACTTACACGTCCCGAGCACTGGTTTTGAACTTTTCATTCTCGCCAGCTTGTCAGCTCTTGAAGGCTGGAAGTGCCGGCTGTGTCTCCTGACACTGCTGCAAAAACGCTGCAGGATCACAGAACATCCTGAGCTCAAGGGACCACAAGGATCATCCAGCCAGCCCTGGCCCTGCCCAGACCCCAACACTCCCACCCTGTCCATCCCTGAGCTCTGTCCAAAGGCTCCTGGAGCTCTGGCAGCCTCGGGGCCGTGCCCATTCCCTGGGGAGCCTGGGCAGTGCCAGCACCTCTGGAGGAAGAACCTTTCCCTGAGCTCCAGCCTGAGCTGCCCTGGCCCAGCTCCAGCTGTGCCCCGGGTGCTGTCCCTGTCACAGATTCCCACCCACAGCGAGGTCTGGGTGCATCTTTGCCCCACCACGGCGTCTCTGAGCACAGCTGGGTCTCAGCTGCCTGCAAAGCGGGTGGATGTGACCGAGGGGTGGCCCTTGGGGACACAGAGTGTGCACGACAGCAGCACAGCCCCAGCCGAGGTTCAGAGTGAATGTGGAGTTTGCTGGGCCCCCTGCCAGCCCCAGGCGGGTCCCCGCGTGTCACACCCCGCGGGCAGCAGGGCACTGCCCGGCCACAGCCCCATCCCTGTGGAAAGCACTGATACCTGCTGTCCCCTGCTGCCTCAGAGGAGTGTCTGGGGTGGGTTTTTTTTGGTTTTTTTTTGCCTTTCCATGTTCTCACCGAGCTGGGGAAGGAGAACACGAACTTTCCAGTGCAGCTCCGCTCCGGCAGAGCTCCCAGGGGAGCCGCCCTTGGAGCCCTCCCGAGCAGCACAGGAGAGGCACGCCCGCCTCCCCGCGCTCTGCCCTCCGCAGACCTTTAATTCTTCCTCCTCTGATGCTAATCTCGGAGGTGGTGCACAGGTCAAGTTTAATATGCTGTCCTGGGGGAGTTTCATTTAGAGGCAGCCCGGCGGTTCGGGGAGGGTTTCCCAGAGCACCGGCAGCCCCCAAAGGCGGCAGCCCCCAGAGGCAGCACCCCCAAAGGCAGCAGCCCCAAAGGCAGCACCCCCAAAGGCAGCAGCCCGAGCTCCGCAGGGCCCGGGGGGGGCGGATTCCCGCAGACCCCGCTCCTGCCCACCGCTCCTGCAGCGCATCCCCACGGCCACTGGGTCCCTCTCAGGTGCCAGCCCTGACTGCCCTTGCACACCCCCGGGTCCACGTGCACGGCGTGTGACACCGCCAAAATCCTTGGGGACAATGACAGCGGCACTGGCTCCTCCTTCTGCCTCAGTTTCCCCAGCTGGAGAGGCGGACTCGGGGATATAGGGGGGTACCTGTGGGTGGTTCTGCTGTGAGATCCGTGGGGCACAGAGCTCCCCGGCCCCCCCGGGTGCCTCTCTGAAGCCTCGGTGGGCTGTCAGGGGTTTGCTGCTGGCTCCAGGCAGGCAGACCCCACCCCCGTGCAGCCCCCGACCCCTCCCCGCCCGCAGCCTGGGCACACGCTGCCGTAATGGGAAAGGACAGGCAGTAAAAGGCTGTGATGGGGATCATAAATATCCATTAAAGCGGCTTTTAATCCACCCTGCGAGCAACAGGGCTGAGCGGGAGCGGATGGCAGGAGCCTGGCAGGCCGTGTGCGGGGACAGGTGGCACCCGGGGCATCGCCCCAACACCCTGTCACTGCCCGGGGAGGGGACGAGCCGCCCCTGCAGGGCGTGGGTCCAGGGGCAGTGTCCCGGCCGCCAGCCTGCCTGCTCCAGCCCGGCACAGCTGCAGAGCTGCCGTGACTGATCCACCACGGGAAACGCGCTCCGTGCCAGACCCGGGCTGCAGCCACGGCCGCTCTGCCCCAGCGCTGCTCTGGCACAGGGGAAAGCAGTTCCTGCCTCCACTTGGTGCTGGGAAGCCGAGATGTGTCCCAGCCCGCGGTTCACAAGGGGAAATCCTGGCAGTTGTCCACCACAGCCACCAAAAGCCCCCTCAAGGCCACCCGGTCTGTGCAGCGCTGCTCATGCCCTGCTCCGTGGATCCGGCTCTTGCTTCCAGCCCTTCCTGCTCTCCGGGGACAGCAGGCTCTGGGTACCAAGGGCACCCTCTTTCCCGATTCCTGTTGACGAGTTTCTCTCCACTTTGTGTACAATGTCTTCACCTTCCTCCCTCCCAGCTCTGCCACTCACTATTTATGGCTGTACAGCACAGAGCAGGTCACATCTGTGTCCTTCCTCTGGCTCCAGCACAGCACAAAGTGCCCCTGATTGCTGCTGCCTCCTCACAATGCTCTGTGTCACAGCCAGCTGCGAGATGGCAGCTCCATCCCCATGGAATCCGGGGGCTTCCCAGTGCAGACTTTCCCAAAATGTACAAATTTCAAGGGGGAAAAATTCACCCAGAAATATCAAAACGTTTCGCCGGGTTTTGATGCTGTTAAATCGTTAAGCAGTAAAACACTAGATAGACTAGAAATGTAGATTTGGAGTAATATGATAATATAAAAGCCCAAATGGAATGAAACCAAATGATAATGTCAAATTGAAATGTTCGCCTCTCATTGGAAAAAATCCTTTCGACGTTATTGAAACAAAATGTGAAAGTTGAAATCATTTGATTTGACACTTCTCCATAGAAAAAATATCATCAGGATCGACATGTTCCCAGGAGATGCTCAGAGTTTAGAAGCTGCTCTTCTGGAAAAATGTTGCCAGACAGAAATGAGAGAGAGCAAAGCAGCCGTGTTCTCCCTGTGCCCCTCTCTGAGCCAAAGGCTTGGCACCGAGAGATGGAGGGGAGGCTGGCAAGGGGCAGGGCAGGTTCTGCCCCTGACCCCGCTCCTCACACACCTCTGTCCCCAGGACAGTGTCCTGCTGGTGGCCTGGGTCCCCTCCCTGCAGGGCCAACCTGGGTGGGGACTTTTCTTTCACCCAGCTCCTCCTGCTGCTCCTCTCCTGCACCCAGCGCTGTCACAGCAGTGCCAGAGGGGTCCAGCAGCACCACAGCTGGAGCTCCAGCATTTCCAGCACTTCCCCTTCACAGCAGTTTTGTGTTTTTTCATGCCTCCTCCCAGGGTGTGGCACCTGCCAGGACAGGACGTGCTCTGAGGTGCCAGCCAGGGTGGTTTGCACCCCTCTGGCAGTTTCTGGGTCACCCAGAGTGCAGGGGGTGGAGAGGGGGCCCAAAGGAGCAGCAGCGAGTGAGATGCCCCTCTGCACACACCTTGATAACCTGGGAGCTGCCTCCAGAAACAACCTGGCACTGCCTTTGGGGTGTGCAGAGCCCCCAGCCAGGCTCAGGGAACCATTAAGGTGGGAAAAAGCCTCCAAGATCATCAACCTTCAGCTGAACCCCCCGTGCCCACTGAGCCATGCCATGAAGTGCCACATCCTCTCACTCTTGGAACACTTCAGGAGTGACGTGCCCTGGGCAGTGCCAGTGCTTGGCCACTCTTTCAGTGAAGACATTTCCCTAATACCCCATCTTCCTGGGACAGCTTGAGGCCGTGTCCTCTCGTTCTGTCGTTCTTCCCTGGGAGCAGAGCCTGACTTCTCCTTCCAGGGAGCTGGAGAGAGCAAGAAGGTCACCCTGGAAAACCCCTACCCCAAACCTGGCTCCCTGCTGGGCTGCACAGGAGTGGGTATCAGCACACCCTGAGCTGGGTGAGCAGGATGCAGCAGGGCCAAGCCTCCCTCCTGGCTCTCTCCTCCTCCCAGGCTGCAGAGCTCGCCGGGGCTGGTGCTAATGAAGATTTCCTGCAGCGCTTGCTTAGCAGAAAATGATTGGTTACACCCGAGCTCGTAATTAAAAAAAAGAGAGCAAGTGCACTAATGGGTATTTATTTCACTGTTACCTTGTCATGTATTTATCGATGCAGATAAATTCAAAATCATTAAAAGCTTTACAGGGCCTGACAATTTACAGCCCCTGTCAGTGCCCTGCCTCTGCGGCAGCGGAGCAGCTCAGCCACGGGCACACACAGCCCTGGGCCCCCAGCCCAGCTGGGGCACTTGGGAGCAGCAGCCCAGCAGGCTGTGACTGAGTGTGGTGCATAAAAAAGGTGCTGAGGTGATGCTGTGTCATGGTCTCAGGTGTGATGACAGCCACGGGTCCCTGCTGGGGGCTGATGGGCACCTTTGGTGCTGCAGGGGGGCGACTGGAGCTGAACCCCAGCTCCCACAGCCCCCAGCCCGCCTCAGACGTCCCTGACAGCCCCAGGCAGATGGGACTGGAGTTGCCTTGGGGACGCCACGGGGCTGGAATAATTTGTCATTTCCGTGTGCAGGTGGAAAAGTCCAGGCGAGCAGACATGGGCTGCTGGCACTGCACAGGCCAAATGTGAGCCAGCGAGTCCTCGGCAGAGGAGAACTCTGCTCTGCCCCTTCCTCGGGGTGGGAATCCCTTTCCATGCCTCTCCATCACAGAGCTGAGGAGGACAGTGCTGGGGAAGGAAGGATGAACATTTTTCCTGCTCTGTGACAAGCAGCAGGGCAGCCCAGAGATGGCACAAATCTCCAGAGAGCTTCTCTGCCTCTCGAGGCTTACCAGGTGTGCAGGGGGAGACGGGGGCATCTCTTGACTCAGTGTTTGCATAGCAACAAGGCCCTGATGATACAGCCCCTAATTACCTTATTATTCCCATTAGTGGAGACAGGGAGCCCCCTGCTCTTAACACACCCACGGGCAGCCTGGCCTGGGGCTGAGTGGGAGCATGCTCTGCTCTGGGCAGTGTCACCAACATGTCACAGACCCCTGGAGCAGCACCTGCACTGCCACAGACTCCTGCCCTTCACAGCAGCTCTGTCCTGAGCAGCCACAGCAGGGACACTGGTCACAGGGACACACCTGGGCATCACTGCTCACAGTGCCCAGTGTGTGCCTCCCTGCATGGAGCTCTGCCCATTTCCCTTGGCATTTCCTGGGGGTGGTTTTGCCTAGAGAAGCAATTCTGAAATGTGGAGTGGGTTTTTCCCCCAGGATCCCCCAGGATCCCCTCAGCATCCCCAAGCATCCCCTCTGCAAGCCCCAGCCCCAGGACGGGGATTGGAGCTGGTCTGGAATGGGAACAGAGGTGCAGAAGGGAAGGCAGAGGATCTGCAGCATCCCAGAGTGTTCCTGGTGCACGTGGAGGGGAGCAGGAGACATCTCCACAGCACGGAGCAGAGTAAGCAGCAGCCACCCTGGTCCAGGGCAGGGGTACAGCCCTGGTGGCCCTCACCCCACCTGCTGCCAGGCCACCAGTCCCAAACCTGACCCTGGCACCGGCTCTGACCCAGTGCAGACCCCTCACCTGCCTCCCCTGAGCCCAAATTGGGTGTGGCAGGCCCAGCACTGCAACAGGGACCTCTGAGGGGTGACTGATCCCTGTCCTGATCCCTGGAGTGTCTCCGTGCAGGGGCGGGCAGGCTGGCCTGGCACAGGGTGAGCACAGCTGGCAGCGCTGCAGGCTGGCCCCGGGCACAGCCTGAGCACCCCGAGCTCTGCTGGCCCTGCCCTTGCTGTCTGCAGGCAGCCTGGGAGGCAGAGCCGGGCATCCCCCGCTCCCCTGGCAGAGCAGAGCAGGAGGATGGCTTGGAGTGGCTCCCTGGAACAGAGGCTGGGCAAGATAAAGAGAATAAAGTGGGTATTTATTAAAGGCCTTCAACAGATACAGCCTGGGCAGCCAAAGCCTCCCAGAGGCTGCACCCAGGATGGATTGTGCTCACAAGTTTTTCACACAATTATAAGTTTGGTCCATTTACATATCAGGGGTTAATCCTCCAATTACAGCTTCAATTAATGAAGAAATTTACCTCCAGTTTGTTCCCCCCAATTCCCTTTTGTTTATATTTTTGGGGCCTGAGGCTGTAGGGTGTCCTTGGACCTCAGGCCTGGAGGAATTGTTCTGTCTGACCAAAATTAGTTAGTTACAAAAAGTAACCAACACTTTATATGGAGTTTGGAGTTATACACTGATGCAGTACAGGATCTGAAAAACATAAAGGCAAAAATCCTGAGGCATCAAGGAGGCTCCGTGCGAGGTGTTAACCACAGGCTGAGCCCATCCCGGCCGGCTGGGAGGAGGCTCCACGCCCACCAGGGAGGGATGTGGCACCGGGGGCTGGGGACAGGCTCGCAGGGACGCTGGCATTGTGCTGGAGCAGGCGGCGTGGCAGCAGGGCCCCCGCATTGTTCGGGAGAGAAAAGGCAAGAGCCGGGGCTCTGTGTGTAAGTAGGTCACACGCGAGGCTGGAGATGGGGCCACGGGCACAGACTGTAAATGCAAGAGTGAGAAAGAGAGGGAAAAGGGGGGCTGGGATGGCTGGGAACGGGCAGGAAGAGGAGCAGGGCAGCTCGCACACAGACAGACAGACAGACAGACCTGCAGGACCGTGTCCCAGAGTCTCTGCAGCACCCTCACGTTCTGCTCCATTGCCACCCTTGCAGCAGGGAGATCAAACCCTCCCGTGCCCCCCTTGCCAGCAGAGCCCAGTGTGGGAGCTGCTGCTGCTGCTGCTGGGAGCTGTGCAGGGAGCGTGGGCACGGCCCGGCAGCCTCTGGCTGCTCTCACTGCTGGGAGCACAGCAGCTTTATCCTCACGGCAGCCACGAGCATAAAACCCCACTGCGACACAGAGACACAGCCACCATGGCTGCAGGGACACGTGGCCCTCTGCCCCGCTGCCCCCGGGTGCCCATGTCAGGCTGGAGACACCAGGGTGACCCCAAGGCACCCCATCGTGCTGGCATTGCATGTTGGGGCTTCTTTCCTACCACATCCCAGAGTGCTGGGTGGCTGTGAGGTGGGCAATGATCCAACCTGGGGCACCATCACTGTGTGGGGCATGACACCTGCAAACCCCACCCACAGCAGGGCCACAGCAGAGCTGCCCTAATGCCCCCCAAAAGCAGGGCCACAGCAGAGCTGCCCTAATGCCCCCCAAAAGCAGGGCCACAGCAGAGCTGCCCTAATGCCCCCCAAAAGCAGGGCCACAGCAGAGCTGCCCTAATGCCCCCCAAAAGCAGGGCCACAGCAGAGCTGCCCTAATGCCCCCCAAAAGCAGGGCCACAGCAGAGCTGCCCTAATGCCCCCCAAAAGCAGGGCCACAGCAGAGCTGCCCTAATGCCCCCCAAAAGCAGGGCCACAGCAGAGCTGCCCTAATGCCCCCCAAAAGCAGGGCCACAGCAGAGCTGCCCTAATGCCCCCCAAAAGCAGGGCCACAGCAGAGCTGCCCTAATGCCCCCCAAAAGCAGGGCCACAGCAGAGCTGCCCTAATGCCCCCCAAAAGCAGGGCCACAGCAGAGCTGCCCTAATGCCCCCCAAAAGCAGGGCCACAGCAGAGCTGCCCTAATGCCCCCCAAAAGCAGGGCCACAGCAGAGCTGCCCTAATGCCCCCCAAAAGCAGGGCCACAGCAGAGCTGCCCTAATGCCCCCCAAAAGCAGGGCCACAGCAGAGCTGCCCTAATGCCCCCCAAAAGCAGGGCCACAGCAGAGCTGCCCTAATGCCCCCCAAAAGCAGGGCCACAGCAGAGCTGCCCTAATGCCCCCCAAAAGCAGGGCCACAGCAGAGCTGCCCTAATGCCCCCCAAAAGCAGGGCCACAGCAGAGCTGCCCTAATTCCCCATACAGCAGGGTCACAGCAGTGCTTAATGCCCCTAAGAGCAGGGTCACAGCAGTGCTCCCCAAAGACCCCTGACAACAGAGTCACAGAGTGGTGTCCCCCAAAGCCCTCTGGCAATAGGGTCAGAGCAGTCCTCCCCTAAAGTCCCCAAGGGCAGGGTCACAGCAGAGCTCCCCTAAAGCCCCATTGACAGCAGGGCCACAGCAGAGCTGCCCTCATGCCCCCCAAAAGCAGGGCCACAGCAGAGCTGCCCTAATGCCCCCCAAAAGCAGGGTCACAGCAGAGCTTAAAGCCACCAAGAGCAGGGTCACAGCAGAGCTGTCCTAATGCCCCTCAAAAGCAGGGTCACAGCAGTGCTCCCCTAATTCCTCCCAACAGCAGAGTCACAGTGGTGCTCCCCCAAAGCCCTCTGGGTCATGGCAGTGCTCCTCTAAAGCCCCCCAAGAGCAAGGTCACAGCAGAGCTCCCCTAATTCCCCACACAGCAGGGTCAGAGCAGAGCTCCCCTAATTCCCCACACAGCAGGGTCACAGCAGAGCTCCCCTAATTCCCCACACAGCAGGGTCAGAGCAGAGCTCCCCTAATTCCCCACACAGCAGGGTCACAGCAGAGCTCCCCTAATTCCCCACACAGCAGGGTCAGAGCAGAGCTCCCCTAATTCCCCACACAGCAGGGTCACAGCAGAGCTCCCCTAATTCCCCACACAGCAGGGTCAGAGCAGAGCTCCCCTAATTCCCCACACAGCAGGGTCACAGCAGAGCTCCCCTAATTCCCCACACAGCAGGGTCAGAGCAGAGCTCCCCTAATTCCCCACACAGCAGGGTCACAGCAGAGCTCCCCTAATTCCCCACACAGCAGGGTCAGAGCAGAGCTCCCCTAATTCCCCACACAGCAGGGTCACAGCAGAGCTCCCCTAATTCCCCACACAGCAGGGTCAGAGCAGAGCTCCCCTAATTCCCCACACAGCAGGGTCACAGCAGAGCTCCCCTAATTCCCCACACAGCAGGGTCAGAGCAGAGCTCTCCTGCTTCCCCCTCCCCCTGCAGCACCTGATGCTCCAGCACATGGTCCATCCCTGCATCCTGCAGCCTGTGGGGTTGGGAAGCGCTGAGCAGAGGCAGAAAATGCCTTCCCAGCCCCCGCGGTGATCAGCCGGTGCCCCCAGGCAGGAGGTGCAATTAACCTTCTCTCGACAAGAATAACTACCAGTGTTATTATCGACCATAAAGCTGCCCAGCCCGCCGCGAGCCCCAGCCCCAGGATGGGGCCTGGAGCTGGCCTGGAATGGGAACAGAGCGTGCAGAGGGAAGGCAGAGGTCTGCAGCATCCCAGCATGTTCCTGGTGCACGTGGAGGGGAGCAGGAGACATCTCCCAGCCTCCCACCCTTGCTGCCACACCAGCCCAGCCTGCCTGAGTGGCTACAAAGTGGGCTTTTGAGTGGCTACAAAGTGGGCTGTGAGCCCCCAGACCTGGGGGTGGGCTGGGCCAGGAGGATGTGTGAGCTGAGACACACTAAAAGGCAGCAGGAATTAGGGGATGGACAAAAGGAGCCTTGACAAAGCTTAAAAAATGAATATTAAATGATGTAAAGGGGCAAAGTAAAGACATGAAAAAATTTCCTGGTCTAATCCACAGCTCCAGCTCACCAAGGAAAGGTGAGGCTTGGGTTCCAGGTGTTCCAGGAGCTGGGTAGTTGTAGGCTGTGCATCAGGCAGTGACATTCCTAACTCCAACCTGCACCTCTTCACACACGGGCGTGAACCAGGAATGGGTCACTTTGGGGTAAATCACTTTGGCCACACAAACCGTGGGGTGCTTGCACCCTCTGCGCTCTGCCTGCAAATGGGGTGACCCCAAACCCGGGGTCTGGCCCCTGCCCGGGGTAGGAGACGAGATCCAGAGGGATGTGACAGGGACAGGGTGTTGTCCCTTGGCATCCAGAGTGGAACTGCTGCAAACAGCTTAATCACTGTGTAATTATGCCAAAGCACTGGTGCTCACTGAGGGACTTGTGCAGGATCTGTGGAAAAGCTTTCCTTTTTTGTAATGGGAACCAAGAGTCTAGAAATTCTCAGGGTAAAAAATATTTCTGGGCTTGGTTAGGAAAATCGGGTTTTGGCTGCTGGGAAGCCAGGCATGTTCACCATCTTCTGTCCTGACAGCTTTTGTTTGGGGTTTTTCATTTGTGCAAGGAAAGGGTTTGGCAGGGAGGGGAGAATCTGATGGCAACGCAGGGAAAAGGAGAAAAAGAAGATTTCTTTACAAAATTTCAGTGGAAAATAACCAGAGATATTTTTTTTAATTTATTTTTATTTTTTTTTAATTTTAAATTGCCTGCAGTGGGGCTGCCCAGGCCCCCCACCCAACCCGGGCCGAGGGGACGCCGTGGGCTCCCATCCCTTCCTCCCCTCGAGCCGGGGCCGCCGGCAGCGGCTGCCAGCGCTAACCCAGATTCCAGGGGCGTCTTGCTGCTAAATTGGCAGCGTGTAAGAGACGTGTCACCTGGGTGACAGGGTGTCTCTGCCTGCCGCAGTGTTTGAGTACACGGCGCTGTGTGCTAAATACTCCCATCATTACGGCTGAGCTGGAGACACCGAGCGCCGAAGTTCCCCGGCTAGTCGGAGGAGGATGAGGCTGGATTTGGAGTGCACAGGGCAGGGAACAGCCCTGCCTGGTCACAGTGGCCAAAACTCTGTTGTCCGCATCCCCAAACCCTGCTGTCCCCATCCCAACCCCTGCTGTCCCTGTCCTCAACCCCTGCTGTCCCCATCCCAACCCCTGCTGTCCCCATCCCAAACCCTGCTGTCCCCACCCCAACCCCTGCTGTCCCCATCCTCAACCCCTGCTGTCCCCATCCCAAACCCTGCTGTCCCCATCCTCAACCCCTGCTGTCCCTGTCCTCAACCCCTGCTGTCCCCATCTCCAAACCCTGCTGTCCCCATCCCAAACCCTGCTGTCCCCATCCCCAACCCCTGCTGTCCCCATCCCAACCCCTGCTGTCCCCATCCTCAACCCCTGCTGTCCCCATTCTCAATCCCTGCTGTCCCCATTCTCAAACCCTGCTGTTCCCATCCCTAACCCCTGCTGTCCCCGTCCTCAACCCCTGCTGTCCCCATCCCCAAACCCTGCTGTCCCCATCCCCAAACCCTGCTGTCCCCATCCTCAACCCCTGCTGTCCCCCCCCCCACCCCCTCTTTCCCCCCTCCCAACCCCTGCTGTCCCCATCCCAAACCCCGCTGGCTTTGGAAGCTGGCAGCCCCTGGATGGAGTTTCAGCCTCTCCCCAGGAGCGCGTCCCAGCTCTTCTGACCACCCCCGAGCTCCTGGAGGCCGGTGGCAGTTTTCTTCTGCCGAGGACCAAAGCAGGGAGCAGTTAATCGCCCCTTTTGTTGCGAAAGAGCCGAGAAGCCGCAGCCCCGGGCTGGAGGCAGAGCCGGCCCCGCGGTCGCAGGGGGTCCCTGGGGTGTCACAGATGCCAGCGGGAGGAGCCGCCTGTCGCGGCCGCAGGTGGGGAAGCCGAGGAGACGAGCGGAGACAGCCGCAGGGTAACCCGAGCCCGGCACGCTGCTCGGGGCGGAGAGCTGGGGATGGAGAAGCCGCTGCCCCCTCCCGAGCCCCTCGCAGTGCTCTGTGACAGGGTGCTGGGACGAGGAGCTGTCTGTCCCCTCTGCGCCGTGACAAGCCAGCACGGGTCCGTGTCAGCGAGCCCGAGGCTCAGGGATGGGGCATTTGCAGCCTGGTGGGTCACACACACGGGGCACTTGTGGGGCCCTCTGTGCACACCTTCAGAGGGGACCTGGAGGTCCTGGTGGGTGGGTGACACCAGTGGTGGCTGCTCCAGAGCCATCCTGCCTCTTCTTGGGAGAAACAGCACCCACCACCGCCAGCCCGTGCCCTCTGAGACTCATCCAGGCAGCTTCCAGGGGCCCTTCCCCTCCTCCCTGCCCAAGGCTGGTTGTTCATCACACAACTGTTGTGGATCCAGCCCAGCTCCCTCCTCCCCAGCAGGCAGACGTGGAGCCAGCCCTTGTCCGTGTCCCCGCTCCCCAGAGAACATTCCAGGCAGCCAGGTGCCAAATGAGTGACCCACACTGCAGGACAGCAGACCTGCAGGGGGACAGGGGACGGGGCTGTGCCACCCCAAGTGACCAGGAGCCCCAGGCTGCAGCAGCACCATCACAGCAAGTCACCTCTGCTCCCAGCAGGGACAGTCCCAGGATCACCAGAGAGGGACAAGAGGCCACGTCCTTGTGTCACAGGTGGCTCCAGCCAAGCTGTGCTGGCACTGCTGAGGCCACACCTCCAGCCCTGGGCTCAGCTCTGGGCCCCTCGTGGTAAGAAGGACACGGAGGGGCTGGAGCATGTTCAGGGAAGGGAGTGGGGCTGGGAAGGGGCTGGAGCTCCAGGAGAGGCTGAGGGAGCTGGGAAGGGGCTCAGCCTGGAGAAAAGGAGGCTCAGGGGGGCCCTTGTGGCTCTGCACAGCTCCTGACAGGAGGGGACAGCCGGGGGGGTCAGGCTCTGCTCCAGGGAACAGGGACAGGAGGAGAGGGAATGGCTTCAGCTTGTGTCAGACGAGGTTGAGGTTGGATATTATGGAAGTTTCTTCACTGAAAGGATGATCCAGCCCAGGGCAGTGGTGAAGTCATCAGCCCTGGAAAGGCTGAAAAAATGAGTAGACATGGCACTGGTGCTATGGTTGAGTGGCTGTAGTGGGATTCAGTTGAAGGTTGGACTCGGTGAGCTCAGAGGTCTTTCCCAGCCCTAATGATTCTGTGATTCTTCTGGACTGGCAAACATCAGCCAGGGCCTGGATCTGCTTCCTCTGCAGCTGAACCCTGGCATCTGCCAGCCCTGCTCCAGGCTACAGCTGGAGGGGAGAGAGAGGCCCAGCCCGAGGCTCAGGGATGTGTATTCTGCTCATTGCTCACAAATACTAATGGCCCAGAGTTATTAATATTGCCACTGTAGTCATATCTGGGTAATTACTGCCATTAACCACCAGCAGAACTATTGAGTTCCCCTAATCAGTGCATTATAATAATTGGGACCAAGTGTTTTATAGATCCAGACGTTAATTCCTTCCTAGCACCTCTCCCTCCCCTGGAGCTGCTCCTCCCTGCTCAGTTCTCCCAGCCCGAGGCTGCTCCCTGTGTCCAGCTGCTGGGGCACCTTGTGGCCAGCCCAGGATGGCCCATGCCTTGGGATGTCCCGTGTTCCATCCACTGGGAATTCATGGCTGTAGGAATTTTGGGTGTCCAGGCTGTGGAGGTGGAGGTGGGACTCCAAGCAGGGCTTGCAGGAGAGGAGCTGGGTCTGTGCCCTGCAGGTGTGGCCCAGCAGCATCCCCAGGACAGGAGCTGGGACAGGAGCTGGGTCTCTGCCCTGCACTGTTGCGTGTGGTGCCCCATGCTGCCCCTGCCCACATCACCGTGCAGATCTTTGTGAAGATCCTCACAAGGAAAACCATCATCTTGGAGGCTAAACCTTCTGATACTATAGAAAATGTAGAAGTGAATATCCAGGATAAGGAGGGCATCCCTCTGCATCAGCAGTGGCTGATCTTTGCTGGGAAGCAGCTGGAGGATGGACGCACACCATCCAACCACAACATTCAGAAAGAATCCACCCTTCACCCGGTGCTGAGACTTCCTGGTGGTGCTAAGAGGAGGAGGAAGTCTTACACAACTCCCAGGAAGAACAAGCATACGAGAAAGAAGGTTAAGCGTGTAGTGATCAAGTACTACAAGGTGGATGAGAACAGCAAGATCAGCGGCCTGCACCGGGAGTGCCCCTCGCAGGAGTGTGGGGCTGGAGGGCTGGAGTCTTCATGGCCAGTCCCTTTGACAGACACTACTGTGACACTGCAGGTGTGGCCCAGCAGCATCCCCAGGACAGGAGCTGGGACAGGAGCTGGGTCCCTGCCCTGCAGGTGTGGCCCAGCAGCATCCCCAGGACAGGAGCTGGGACAGGAGCTGGATCTCTGCCCTGCACACGTGGCCCAGCAGCACCTCCAGGACAGGATCTGGGTCCTTGCCCTGCACGTGTGGCCCAGCAGCATCCCCAGGACAGGAGCTGGGACAGGAGCTGGGTCTGTGCCCTGCAGGTGTGGCCCAGCAGCACCCCCAGGACAGGAGCTGGGTCTGTGCCCTGCACGTGTGGCCCAGCAGCATCCCCAGGACAGGAGCTGGGACAGGAGCTGGGTCTGTGCCCTGCACGTGTGGCCCAGCAGCACCTCCAGGACAGGATCTGGGTCCTTGCCCTGCACGTGTGGCCCAGCAGCACCTCCCAGGTGCCTGGAGGCAGCAGGACGGCCAGAACACTTGGGCTGTTCCTTCTGCTGGGACAGAAATCTGCTGCGGGGGGCGTTAATTGCACAGTCTGCTATTTACACCAGGCTCCTCTTGCTCTGGAAAGCTCTTCCCTGCTGCAGCCATCTGGGCCCTGGAGCCCAGAGCTGCCTTGGCCCAGAGCTGGTGGCTGTTTGGGGGTGACTCAATGGGATGAATGAGAGGAGCATCTTCCCCTGCAGCTCCTGGAGCAGAGCTGGGAGCTGCCTCCACATCCCCAGGGACCCCGCTCCCTGCCTGCCCTGCTCTCCCTGAGCACCAGCCAGCCCTGGGCTCTCCAGGGGATGCCCAGAGCAGGCAGAGCCAGGCTGGCTCCAAAACCAGCGTCTGGCACAGCCCTTTGGGGACAAAGTGGGTCCCACAGGGAGCCCTGGCAGGGAGGGCTGAAGTTGGGGGGCAGAGCAGGTCTGCAGCCCCCCAGGACAACTCAGCCCCTCCTGTCTACAGCAGGAGATCTTTGTGCTTTGTGACAGGGAAAGCACAACCATGTGTCTTGTAGAGCTGGCCTGGAAACAAAAATCCCTGGAAATTCTAATAAATAAAAAAAAAGGGAGGGGGGGAATTTTGAGGGTGGCGGTTACACCAAAGGTTTGGCTGTGCCCAAGCCAATGCATTTCCTTCCAACCACAGCCATTTCACAGAGATCTTTTTTGATGTTTAGCAAAATAAAATTAAGGGAAACTTTGAAACAAAGTCATTTGGATGAGGAAAAAAAAAATCAAAACATTTCAATCTGAATAGACTGAAATGAAATGTTTTGATCTTTTGGGGTTTTTTTTCCCTCCAAACAAACCATTCAGCATAATCGACATATTCATCCAGAACCTTTTGGTGTTGTCGAATCTGAATTTTTGTTTTTAGATTTTCTTTTTTTAAGGAAAACAAGCCCTCCCAGCTCTAGCCAGCCTGGCTGGTTAGAGTTACTTGCAGGCTTTATGCCTCAGTGGGAGCTCCGTGGTGGCTTTGGAGGGACCCTCCTGGGTGGCTGTGAGTCCTGAGGGGAGAAATTCCTCCCTGCGGAGCAGAGAGCAGCACAGCCCTCACCCTCCTGCCCAGCCCACAGTGCGACCCGACGGCCAAGGGACAGCGCTGGCACAGGGAGGACACGGCCTCGTCACCCTGGGAGGGACGAGCCAGGTGAGAGCGGCTCCCCCGGGCCCCGGCAGGTGAGAGAGCAGAGCCATGCAATCAATAGTGCTAATTGCAAAGGCAATGCCTAGCAGAAATAAGATGGTTATTCTGCATCGCTGGGCACTCTTACAATCAAATTGTCCACAGGCAATTAGCTGAGCAGGAGAAAGAGGAATTAGGTTTCTAATTGTTCTGCTGGTGCGAGGCGTTTGGGAGCACTCGGAGGACTGGCGCGGGGAGAGGTTCTGCCATCCCTGCCGTCATTCCCGGGGGGATAACCGAGCCAGCCAACGGGGGCTGCACTGGGAGCTGCAGACGCTCCTCGGGAGGCTTTGCCCATGCTCCTCTCTCACGGCTGGGTTATTTATCCCTCTCCTTCGGCCGCCCGCAGCGCTGAGCTGGCCGGGCCCTGGGCATCCCCGGCTCGGGACAGCTCCCAGCCACCGCAGGGCCCGCCTGGCCCCGACAGCGCCGTGTGACAGGGCAGCGCGGCAGGAGCCGGGCTGCTGTCCCCAGATGCCCGTGCCGTGAGTGCGGCAGCCCCCGGCCCGTGGCTGGCACGCTGGGAAAGGCCGGGGAGGGAGCGCTGGGATCCTCCCGGCTGCTGTTGGTGCCGCTGTTGACTCACGCGGGTGGGTGTCTGCGGCTCGGGGACTCTCTGCTGTGCGCTCCATCCCGGGGACGATGGGGAGTCCTCCCGCCGCTGCTGCCCGGCCTGATGGGAGCCCGCACAGCGTCCCTGCTGCCGGCGGGCTCTGGCTGCTGTGGAGGGGTGGTTTTGGACCTCGGGCATCCTCACACCCGCTGCGGGGCTGCCCTTCAGCATTCTCACCCGGGGGTGGGGACGGTGAGGCTGCAGTGTCCCCGCAGGGGCAGAGCCCTCCTTGGGGTGTCACACCTGCGTCAGTGCTGATGGCAGCAGCCTGGCCTTGGGCAGCAAAAACTGTCCTGGGCTGGGGGAAGAGATTTTAGAAGCCACCAGTGAAGAGAGCAAGATCTGAGAGCACTTCCCCCTCCTTCCCTGTCTCAGGGTACGTCCCTCACCCTGCTGGCCACCGCGGAGAGGACAGTCCCGAGCGGTGCCAAAGGGATTTTTGGAGGGATTTTCCCCCTCTGCTTTCCTGTGTCCCCAAGGCCTGTGAGAGGGTGCTGGGCTCAGAGCACCCCAACACCGCCAGGGGAGCAGGGCTGGCTGTGACCTCCGCGGGACATCCCACAGGGGCCTTCTCTGCTGGCCCCAGTGGTGCTGTGGATGCAGGTGCTCCGGGGCAGTGTCCCACGGGCTGCAGAGCCACCTGCACTCCTTTCCTTCCCTTCCAGCAGCAAAGGCAGGGGCAATGGAGGGTTTTGTGAGCCCAGAGCAGTCGCCTGCAGGCAGAGGCCATCCCAGTCCCCCCTGCCTCACCACTGGACAGCCCAGGTGAAGATCCACAGCAGCCAGGATTCGTGCTCAGGGCATCTCCTGCTGCTCGTGCCCCTCTGAGCACAGCTGGGCCCTGCTGCAGCCTGGAGCTTCCATCTGAGCCACCAAACCACGGGGGAAATGGAATTAAAGTCACCTCAGAGAGCGCGTGTGCTGGCCAGCACGTTCACACCACCACTGGAGTGGGCACTGTGGTTTCTCCTACTGGAGGCTGGATGTCCTGTGTCCTCCAGGAGCAGCTGTGGACACGCTGGAGTCCCACCTTGGGTGGAGGGGTCATGGGCAGCAGGGGCAGGGCTCCCTGCCTGTCACAGCAGAGATGGGGACAAGCTCATAGTCCCAAAGGGATCAGCCCCAGGTGATGCTGCTGCTGTGGGAGTACAGCCAAACACAGCCCCACACGTTTATTCTCATTTACACACACACAGATACATATACATATATATATATATATATATATATATATTCCCTTTGCCTTTGAGTCACCAGTGTTGAAACCTTCCCTGCCAAGAGCCTTCTGAGAAATATCCTCCTCCCCCTCCCCGTTTCTCCTTCTCTCTTTCTCTCTGTAGCATTCGGGCTAATTTTATCTTCTGTCTTTCATCTGCCTGTGTATCTACCACTCCTGACAAAAAAGAGATTTTCACAGATTTTGCTAGTGCTCATCAGCTCTAAAAGCTTTCATCTCCCTCCGACGACGAGTGCGTGTCATCTGCTCGCTCCAAATTACAGAAGAGGCCTTCACACTCAATCGGAGCATTTTCTGCCCAATTTCCCAGGCAGCACGAGGAAGTGTGGGCTGGAGGCTCGCCTGGCGTGATCCTCAGAGCCTCCCTGGCCCTGGCTCACAGGGCTGGCCCCGGGGAAGCCCGGAGCTCCCCTGGCCTGCCTGCAGCCCTGCACATCCCCAGGCAGCACGCAGCACTGGTGTCCCCAGCAGGCCGGCCCCGAGCCCGGGGGTGCTGAGCAGGTGGCACAGAGCCCGGAGCTCTGCCCAGCCAAGCCAGGCTGTAAAGCAGCTCTGAGCCCCTCAGCACCAAAGCCAGCGTGGCAGGGGCTGGTGCAAGTCCAGGAGGCAAGCACAGCGTTTCTGTAATGGCCAGGCTGGCTGCAGCAGCAGCAGAGGAGCTGCAGGTGAAGGCTTAGCTCAGATGAGGGCTTAGTTCAGGTGAGGGTGTAGCTCAGGTGAGGGCTTAGCTCAGGTGAGGGCTTAGCTCAGGTGAGGGTGTAGCTCAGGTGAGGGTTTCACTCAGGTGAGGGTTTCACTCAGGTGAGGGTGTAGCTCAGTTGAGGGTGTAGCTCAGGTGAGGGCTTAGCTCAGATGAGGGCTTAGCTCAGGTGAGGGTGTAGCTCAGGTGAGGGCTTAGCTCAGGTGAGGGTGTAGCTCAGGTGAGGGTTTCACTCAGGTGAGGGTTTCACTCAGGTGAGGGTGTAGCTCAGTTGAGGGTGTAGCTCAGGTGAGGGCTTAGCTCAGATGAGGGCTTAGCTCAGGTGAGGGTGTAGCTCAGGTGAGGGCTTAGCTCAGGTGAGGGTGTAGCTCAGGTGAGGGTTTCACTCAGGTGAGGGTTTCACTCAGGTGAGGGTGTAGCTCAGTTGAGGGTGTAGCTCAGGTGAGGGCTTAGCTCAGATGAGGGCTTAGCTCAGGTGAGGGTGTAGCTCAGGTGAGGGCTTAGCTCAGGTGAGGGTGTAGCTCAGGTGAGGGTTTCACTCAGGTGAGGGTTTCACTCAGGTGAGGGTGTAGCTCAGTTGAGGGTGTAGCTCAGGTGAGGGCTTAGCTCAGATGAGGGCTTAGCTCAGGTGAGGGTGTAGCTCAGGTGAGGGCTTAGCTCAGGTGAGGGTGTAGCTCAGGTGAGGGTGTAGCTCAGGTGAGGGTTTCACTCAGGTGAGGGTGTAGCTCCCTGTCACCACCACCACAGTGGTCCCCAGGCTGCTGATGTTCTCTCTGGGTGCTTTGCTGCCACATTTAGCTCTGGGTGACAGCTGTGGTGCCCACACCAGGAACAACCATCACGCTCTGCCCGGGTGGGCTGTCCTTGGGACACAGCCCCCAGACACCCCTGAGCACCAGAGTGGAGGCAAAATGTGTCCTGTGGAAACAGTGCTGTATTTAAACGAGGCAAAAAACCCAGCACAGGGATCATGGAATAGAAACCCAGAATGGCCTGGGTTGTAAGAGACCTTAAAGATCATCTTGTTCCAGCCCCTGCCATGGGCAAGGACACTTTTCACCCTCCCAGGCTGCTCCAAGCCCCATCCAGCCCGGCCTTGGACTCTTTCAGGGATCCAGGGACAGCCACAGCTGCTCTGGGCACCCTGTGCCAGGGCCTGCCCACCCTCTGAATAAAGAATTTCTTCCCAATATCCCTCTAATCCTCCTCTCTTTCAGTTTGTCACCATTCCCCTTGTCCTGTCACTCCAGGCCCTTGTAAATAGTCTCCCTCCATCCTTCTTGTCTGCCCCTTCAGGCACTGCAAGGCCACAATTAGGTCATGACAAAGTCTTCTCTTCTCCAGGCTGAACAATCCCAACTCTCCCAGCCTTTCCTCACAGCAGAGCTGCTCCATTGCTTCAGTCATCTCCATGAGCCCCTCTGGGCTCTCTCCAGCAGCTCCAGCTCCTTCCTGTGCTGGGCCCCAGGGTGGGGGCAGCTCTGCAGGTGGGGCCTCACCTGAGAGGGGCACAATCACAGAATCACAGAATTCACAGAATTCACAGAATCTCTGGGTTGGGAGAGACCTTCAAGATCATCAAGTCCAACTCAGCCCCAACACCTCAACTAAACCCTGGCACCCAGTGCCACATCCAGGCTTTTTAAACACACCCAGGGATGGTGACTGCACCACCTTCCCAGGCAGAACGTTCTAGAACTTTATCACTCTTTCCATGAAAAACTTTTTCCTAATATCCAACCTATGCCTCCCTTGACACAGCCTGAGAATCCCCCCTCCCCTGCTGCCCACGCTGGGGGCTCAGCCCGGCCCAGGGGGGCTCTGGGTCCCGGCCAGGGCAGGGCCAGCTCTCACCCCCAGCAGCCCAAGGGATGCTCCAGCTGTTCATCCTCAGCCTGGGCTGATCCCAGGGGTTGGATGACAGGTGACATGGCCAGGGATCTCCAGCCAGGGACAGCCCAGCCTCCTGAGCACCCTGAGCACATTGACCATCCTGACCACCCTGCCCACCCTGAGCACACTGCACACACTGCCACACTGAGCACCCTGCCCACCCTGAGCACACTGCCCACACTGCCCTCACTGCCCACACTGCCCACACTGCCACACTGCCCACCCTGATCACCCTGAGCACACTGCCCACCCTGAGCACACTGCCCACCCTGCCACACTGAGCACTCTGCCCACCCTGGCCTCACTGCCCACACTGCCCACCCTGATCACCCT
>VWZV01008562.1:100895-110950 GCA_013397155.1 Irena cyanogastra
CACTGCCCACCCTGCCCACCCCCTGTGATTCCCACCCATCACCCTGCCCAGGGAAGAGCTGCTCTGATCCCACCCCTGTAGGAATCCAAATGCCACCCACTCCCAGAGCACACCCACCAGGCTGCAGGGCTGCTGAGGGCACACACCTGTGCAGACCAGGACTCCCAGGTAAGGGAGCCCCTCCCAGCACGACAGGGGTGCCTGGGGAGCCAGCAGCTCCTCCCTGACAGGCAGAGCACGAGCTGAGATGCAATGAGGAGCAGACGGCATGATTAGCTCTGCTCAAAAAGGTCAAAACACTTATCAGACATGAACGGCAAAGCTAAAAATACACTCGGCACCTCCCTGGCAATTCTCTCCCGGGAAGTGACAGCCGTGGCTTGGTGGGAAAGGGGGTGTGGGATGTGAGCAGGGCTGCTGCACTTCTGGAAGGGAGCCTGGATCAGCAAGGGGGGATCTTCCCATTTCTGTCACCTCTCTGTGTGACCAGGGCAGGGCTGTGACACCACCAGAGGCATTGGAAATGCTCTGAGGGTGACCGGGGTAGGGCAGGAGGGGGAAAGCCAAGCTGCAAGCCAGTGTGCAGGAGGTGAGGGGGAAAACTGCTCCAGAGCTGCAAGAGCAGGGAGCAGCAGGAGAGAGGGAAGAGCAAGGAGGTCACAGGATGCCCTGGATGATACAAGACAGGGTCCCTTAGCAAAGAGCCAGTGTGATTGTCCCTCTGGCCCCACCGATCTGGCCCCAGGGACCCTCACAGCAGCCAGCCCAGGTGTGCAGGCAGAGGACACTGTCCCTCAGCTCTCCTGGTGACACTCAGATACACCCCATGACTGGCAGGAGCTGCACAGCACACGCTCCCCAGACACCACAGTCCCACCAAGGGAATCACAGAATCACAGAATCATCAAGGCTGGGAAAGGCCTCCAAGATCATCAAATCCAACCTTCAACCAAACGTCCCCATGCCCACTAAACCACATCACAAAGTGCCACATCTCCTCGTTTTATAAACACCTCCAGAAGTGCAGGTGACCCCATCACCTCCTGGGGACAAAGCTCCTGGAGAAGAAGTGACTTTCCCCACCGGGACCTCTTCACCTCCCTTGGCACAGGCAGCAGCTGCCCACACGCCCTGGATGTGTGTCCTGGTGCTTTCCTTGGTGCAGCAAATCCATCAGCTCCTACCTGACACCTGCCCTGCCTCTGCCGTGCTGGGAAGGAATTTCTCAGTGATGCTGCAGGGCTCCTGTGCTTTTGCCTGGGACAGGAGCAGGTTTGTTCCCATCTCCCTGTGCTCCTGCTGTGCCTCTGAGCACAGCTCTTTCCAGCTCAGCTCCTCCCTCAGCCCAGCACTACAGCTGGGAAGAGCTCCAGAAACAAAGAGTTCCTCTGTGACCCTGGAGCACCTCGGCCTCGCAGTGACAGCAAAGGCTCTGCAAGCTCCTGCAAATTCAGTTGTGCCTCTGGAATTTCATTTTTAAGGGGTTTTTTATGAGGCCAGGTTGGGGCTTGGAGCAAGCTGGCATAATGGGAGATGTCCCTGCCCGTGGCAAAGGTGGAGTGGGATGAGCTGCAAGATCCCCGCCAAGCCAAACCCCCTGGGACTGCTGGCAGAGGCTGAGAGGAGGTGGTGTGGGCTGAGGGCAGAGGCTGGCACGCTGCTCCCCGGGGGCTGTGGTGACAGCAGCCCAGCCCGAGACCCGAGGCCATTCCTCCACAGCAATTCCTGTGGTGGAGAGGCTTTGGGTGGGACTGGCATGGGGAACTGGCACTTGCCAACCAGCGTTTTCCCAGCCCTGCCTGTGGGAATGCACAGCGCAAGAGAGCTGTGGGACACCGGTGTGACACTGGTGGGACACCAGGGACATGGACCCAGTGTGTGACACTGATGTGACAGCAGGGACAGGAACACAGTGTGGGAGAGCTGTGGGACACTGGTGTGACAGCAGGGACAGGGACACAGTGTGGGACACTGATGTGACACTGGTGTGACAGCAGGGACAGGGACACAGTGTGGGGCAGCTGTGGGACACTGGTGTGACACTGGTGGGACACCAGGGACAGGGACACAGTGTAGGAGAGCTGTGGGACACTGGTGTGACAGCAGGGACAGGGACACAGTGTGGGACAGCTGTGGGACGCTGGTGTGACACTGGTGGGACACCAGGGACAGGGACCCAGTGTGGGAGAGCTGTGGGATGCTGGTGTGACACTGGTGTGACAGCAGGGACAGGGCCCAGCTGGGATGTGAGCAGCTTCCCTGCTGAACCGGGGCTGCACCAGCGCAGTCCGCGGTGACAATGAGGAGAAATGACGGTGCCAATTTGCAGCAGGGCTCCTGAACGCTGTCACTGCCAATCGCTGTCACCACAGCGCCTGCGAGGCCTCACCTGGGCCGTGGTTAAGAGCACCTGGGCTCCCGCCTCATTGGGGGCTGCTCCCGTCATTGTCGCGGCGTTCAGCCGCTCCTGCCCCGTGCTGGCCGGGGCTGCCCTGCAGGGATGAGGCAAACTGAGTGCTTGGGGCCTTGAGCCACCACAGGATTTCCCGTGGCGATCAGGTGTCCGGGACTGTCCCCAACAGCTCTTTGCTGTCCCGGGCTGCAGCACCGTGAAATGGGCCAGCTGCTCATCCTGCCCTGCCCTGCTCCACCGCGGCACGCAGTGATCTTACAGCTCATCTCATCCCGCCTCCTGCCACGGGCAGGGACAGCGGCACTATCCCAGCGCACCCACTGCAGCCCACGCGTGTCTCGGGGAGGTGTGTGCAGCTGCCTCCACACGCCACGGAGCTGCGGCCACCTCGTGTCCCCGTGAGCGCAGCCTGGGCTGGCCGTGCCCCGCCACGGTCCCTGTCCCCATGCAGCCCTGCAGCTGCAGTGTGCCCACCACTGCTCGCTGCTCCATCCAGGGCTGCCATCTCCCAGGAGCTGTGGGTTGTGCCCACGTGGGGGCTGGGGAAGGCGCTCCCCAGGGAGCAGAAGCCAGTCCCCAAGCCCTGCTGTCCCCAGGGGCTGGCTCCTTTGTCCTTGTGCCCTGAATAGATCCCGTTCCCTCCTGCACGCCCTCCCTCCCGAGCCCTGGCTGTGCAGGGACAGAAGGACCCTCGGTGTCATCCCTCTGCTCGTCTCCAGGGACAAGAGCAGGAGGGAAGAGGTACTTACTGCTTCACCTCTGCTTTACCCTTCCTTTAGGCAAGGGCTTTTAATTTCCTTTTAGGGCCAGAGCAGCAAGCACTGAATGATGTCAGATCCCTCCGTGCGAAGCTGGAGGATCCCCAGCCTCTGGCTAAGCCCTGCTTGAGCGACAGCCCGGTACCTGCAGGTCAGAGACCTCCTCGGTGCTGCTGACAGCTCTGCTAAAAGCTCTTTGTTCCTCAGCCCCTGAGGCCCTGCTAAGTGGCGAGCGGCACGGAGAGCATCTGCGGAGCCACGAGCAGAGACTCCCGGCGCAGGGATGCTCCCGGGCCGCTCTCCCTGCTCCTCTGGGCAGCCACGGGCCACGGGCAGCACCTCGGCTCAGCCCGCAGGGAGGCGGGTTCACGCACAAGCCCAGTGCCACGGGAGCGATGCTGTCCATGGATGTACATCCAGAGGGGACAGGGGACGGTGCTGCCACCCCTCGCTGCCACCCCTCGCTGCCCTCGGCTCCTCTCATCTCTCCCATCGGCTCGGTGCCAGCCACACCTGTTGATTCCATAGGGAAGGATCTCCAGTTTGCTCTCCATAATCACCCCCACGGAGAAGCCACTGGGGAGCAGATGTGACAGCAGCGAGCCAGGGCTCCTTTGGTGGGCGCCTACACCTTTAAATCAGCGAGAAAAAAAATAAAATAAATCCTTCGCCTAGAGGGCAGTGGAACAATTTTGACTTTAAAAAGAGAGCGAGACAGAGAGAGCGAAGTGAGCGTTAACAACTCCTGATCCAGTCCCTGGGCATTCATTAATGTTTCATGGCGCTTTCAATTATTGCCTCCTCTGCCACTGCCGTCATCTGTCTCTTCAAATCGACGGTATAATAACCACTCAAGCAGAAATCCACTCTGCTGTCTGCCCGCCACTCCCTCCCAGCCTCCGCAGCTCCCTCTCTCCCCGTGTTTCATCCTGAGCCTCGCACAGCTCGCTGGAAATGCCTGTGCCCCTTCCTTCCCGTGCCTGGGGACACTGCTGGGGGACATGGCACGTGCAGGACCCTCCTGGCCGGGTCAGGCTGTCACCCCGCCCACACCGAGGGGTTCTGCAGGTGGTTTGGGGTCGTGCTCTGGGGCACAGGGTGCTCTGACACCCCAGCCCCAGGCACCGAGCCCCAGAGCCTGTGTGCACCCCTAACCCTAGCATGACTAACCCTAAATGCACCCCACCCACACTCATCCCCCAGCAGTGCCCAGGCCCCTGATCGTGGTCAGGAGGCAGTGCCAGCACCGTGTGTCCCACACGTCCACCCACACATCCACCCACACCCCCAGCCCTCTGCTCCCACCCACCCAGCCTGGGAACAGCCCGGCCCAGACCCCTCCCTGCCCTGCACTGCCACCTGAGCTCGTCCAGCACCGGGACAGCCTCGGGGCAGGTGTGGTGTCCAACAGCTCCTGGTGTCCAACAGCTCCTGGGGATCCAACAGCTCCTGGGATCCAACAGCTCCTGGGGATCCAACAGCTCCTGAGGGTCCAACAGCTCCTGGGGATCCAACAGCTCCTGGTGTCCAATAGCTCCTGGGGATCCAACAGCTCCTGAGGGTCCAACAGCTCCTGGGGATCCAACAGCTCCTGGTGTCCAATAGCTCCTGGGGATCCAACAGCTCCTGAGGGTCCAACAGCTCCTGGGGATCCAACAGCTCCTGGTGTCCAATAGCTCCTGGGGATCCAACAGCTCCTGAGGGTCCAACAGCTCCTGGGGATCCAACAGCTCCTGGTGTCCAATAGCTCCTGGGNCTCCTGGTGTCCAACAGCTCCTGGGTGTCCAACAGCTCCTGGTGTCCAATAGCTCCTGGTGTCCAACAGCTCCTGGGTGTCCAACAGCTCCTGGGTGCCCACAGCCCAGGAGGGGCGGGGATGGAGCAGTGCTGGAGGAGGTTGGAAACTCTGTCCGTGCATTTCCCTGCGGGATGTCCCTGCCTCAGGCAGGGGAGGCCTCAGAGGGTGGAGAAGGTGAGGAGCAGCTGGAGCACCCACATTTCACCTGTCCGGCAGTGGGACCTGAGCTCAGCTCAGCCTTTCTGTGCCTGGATTGAGTCACAGAATCCCAGAATGGTTTGGCTTCAAAGAGACCTTAAAGATCATCTCATTTCAACCTCTCTGCCATGGCAGGGACACCTTCCACTGTCCCAGGCTGCTCCAAGCCCCATCCAACCTGGCCTTGGACACTTCAGGGATCCAGGGGCAGCCACAGCTTCTCTGGGAAACCTGAGTCAAGGCCTCCCCACCCTCCCAGGGAACAATTCCTTCCTAAGCTCCAAACAAAATGCACTCTCTGTCAGTTTAAATCCATCCCCACTACTCTCATACCTGCCAGCACCGAGGCTGCAAACCTCACACCAGCCCCATAAATCTGATGTTTGCCTTGCCCAGTCCTTGCTCCTCACAAACTCGGTGTCCCTGCACTCAGCACCTCAGGGTGGAGGAGCCAGAGCTTTCCACACAGGACAAGGATTCCTGCAGGACCAAAAAGTGAGTTCCCAGCTGCTCTGCCCAGCTGGGGCATCCCTGAGCATCCCAGCACCTCACCCTGAGCCCAGCCACTGCCCGGGGCCGAGTCCCTGCTCGCCTCTTCCAGCCCTGCTCCAGCCAGGAGAGTTCCAGGGAAGGGACAAGCAAGATTCCAAAGGCAAACCGGCCTGCTGGGGTAAGGAGGAGCAGCCAGGGCTGGAGAGAAGCTCTGTGCTTCCAGAATTCCCATAGCAGGCAGAGCTGGAGCTGCTGGGAGCAGCTGGGAGTGCAGGCACACCTTGGGATGGGAGGAAGAGCTCGTGGCTTCCCCCACAGACTGTGATGGCCCAAACACCCCGTGTGGAGGCCAGAGCTCCTGCTCAGGAAGACAGAAACATTTTGCTCAGATGAAGTCACATCCTCCAACCCCACCCTGGCATTCACACCTCGTGGAGGTGTCGGGACGCAGCACTTTTAAAACACTGATTATTTTCTCAGCATGGAAATAGTGTTGAAATGCCAAAATTTCCAGTGGGACATTCCCTGTCAGCTGAATCCCCCACATCTTGCTGCTGTTACCAGAAAACTCCTCTTGGACACGCAGCTGGGGTGTCTGGGGATGCCCAGAGAGGGACAGGGCCACCTGCAGATCTGGTGGCACACAGGGGCTGGGCAGAGTAAGGACAGAGCAGGGCTCCACACTGGTTTTGGCCATCTCAGTGGCCAGGCTGTGCTGCCAGGATGCCATTCCTCCCAGGACAGGAGTGCCCAGCCTGCTCCCAGCCCCCTCGCTGGGCTCCTGCACTCCCAGCTGCTCCCAGCAGCTCCAGCTCTGCCTGCTATGGGAATTCTGGAAGCACAGAGCTTCTCTCCAGCCCTGGCTGCTCCTCCTTACCCCAGCAGGCCGGTTTGCCTTTGGAATCTTGCTTGTCCCTTCCCTGGAACTCTCCTGGCTGGAGCAGGGCTGGAAGAGGCGAGCAGGGACTCGGCCCCGGGCAGTGGCTGGGCTCAGGGTGAGGTGCTGGGTGCTCAGGGATGCCCCAGCTGGGGCTTTGCTCTCTCCTTTCTTTCCCTGGCTCTTGTGAAACTATTTCAGAGCCCCTCTGATGGGAGCCAGATGTGCTGCAGATGTTTGTGCTTCACTGCTCTGCCTCCTGCACACCCTGAAGGACGCGCGGGTGTTTTGGTGACAGCAGCCACAGCCCCTGGTCATGGAGTTGCCATTGTCCCCTCCCACACCCTGAGCATGCCCAGGCCCTGTCCAGCCTAGCCTTGGGCACTGCCAGGGATCCAGGGGCAGGCACAGCTGCTCTGGGCACCTGTGCCAGGGCCTGCCCACCCTCCCAGGGAGCAATTCCTCCCCAATATCCCATCTAAAGCTACTCTCCATCAGCTTAAAGACCATTCCCTGTGTCCTGTCCCTCCATCCTTGTCCCCAGTCCCTCTGCAGCTCTCCTGGAGCCCCTTCAGGCCCTGCAAGGGCTCTGAGCTCTCCCTGGAGCCTTCTCCTCTCCAGGTGAGCACCCCCAGCTCTCCCAGCCCTGTGATTAACTCACTGGCCTTCTCTGGACACTTCCCCACAGGTCTGTGTCCTTCACCCAGCAAGGTTTCCATCCCTGCAGACCCAGGTGGGAGCTGAGCCCACTGCTGCTCCTCCCCACTTTCCCACCATCCCTGTGATCCCTCAGGACCTGAGCAGCCCCAAATCCCATCAGTGCCCCCCTGCAATGCCCAGCCCAGTTCACAGAGCAATCAGCCCCACACCCTGAGCTCCCTCCCTCCCTCCCTCCCCACACACCTGCACACAAGGTGTGCATCACCCCAGCATTNACTGGGGTGGGGTCCCCAGCCCGGGGGTCCCTCCAGGGTGCAGGTGGCTGAAGAGGGGTGGGAGCAAGGTTCTGTGTTCCCAGCACGCTGGGGACTGTGAGTGGCAGGTGCCAGGGGCTGTGTCCTGCCTGGTGTCACAGGAGGGAGGGCTCAGTGCCCCAGGGCCACGCTCAGCACCCAGCCCCAGCACCCCCTCCTCGCCTGGGCTCCCCTTTTGCTTCCCACCCCTGGAGCTGCTCACAGCTGGTGTGCAGCACAGACCCAGCGCGGCCGGGTGACATGTGACAGCAGGCAGAGGGGACAGGGGCCAGCAGCGTGGGGGAACCCAGCACCGACAGCGACACCAAACCTCAGAGAACCCCCGGCAGAGCTCCTGACCCTCCTCCTCGGAGCTGACCTCCCACCTGGCGAGGCAGGAGCTGCTGCTGAGCCCCCAGCACGGGGCTGAGCGCGGGGGCTGCCGCTGCCTCTCCCCCTCCTCTGCTCCCCCCCACTCACACTCCCCCTCTTTCTCCTAATCCCCACAAATGCTAAGATATTTAAATGTGGTATTTTCAAATCTAATCAGCGTTCCAAAGCTGTGCTGCCGCCACTCAAATTTAATTTGATCCATTTACCAACTTTGTGGCGCATCTAATCAAAGAGAGGGAACAATTAGGTTAATGTCAGGGGTCACCCCGCAGCTCCTGCTCAGCCACGGCGAGGCCAGCCCTGGGGGACAAAAGCAGGAGAGTGGGGACACTGGAGCCCGGGATGGAGGTGGCTGCAATGTGTCCTGGGTCTGGCACATCCCGGAGTGACTCGGGGAGCAGCCTGGCTGGGATGATGGGCTGTGCTGCACTTCAGAGAGAGCAGGACATGGACAGCCCGGGCCAGGCACCAGGTCCCCTGTGTCCCCACAGCTGTCCTGTCATGTGCTTGGCCAAGGACTGCTGCTGCTGCTCTTACAGCTCAGTGCACAATAATCCAGACAATCCAGCTCTGATCCTCTCCCACATCCACGTCTGGGCTCTGGATGGGGCTGGGAGAGGCTCAGGGAGAGCAAAAACTCAGCCAAACTCTTTCCTGCCTCGACCAAAACCCCCATCCTGCCTGGGGTGAGACCCTCTGGGTCAGACTGGTCTTTGCAGCTGGTGTTGGGCAAACCAGGCTGAGGGAGAAGGACCTGGCAGGGTCTCAGTCAGGCAGAGCTGACAAATCCAGGACTGTGGGCCAGGATCAGTGCTGATCTCAGGGCTGGGGATCAGGGAGTGCCACCAGGGCAGGGCAAGCAGCCCCATGGGGCTGGGGACCTTTCTCCTGCCTTACTGGGGGTTATGGCTCTAAAAACAGAATCTCCACACAATAAAATTACAGTTTTGGGTTGGAAGGGACCTGGAAATTCATTTATTTCAAACCCCCCTGCCACAGGCAGGGACACCTTCCCCTGGAAGGTGAAGAACCATGATGGGCCTGATCTCACATTCTGTTGGGAGTGGAGGTCTGGGAGCATCAGGTGTTTAACTTGAAATGGACTGAAGTGGAAAATAAGCTCTTTTCCCATGGAATTCCTAACCCAAACTTTAACTGCTGCAGCAGAAAAGCCTCAATCCCTCAAAACCACAAGAGAAGACAAAAAAAGAGCAAATACAAGAAGAAAGGCTGGGAAAAGCTGGGGCAGAAAACAAACCAAACCTACAGAAAATGGAAATAAAACCCACCCAACTTTTTTTGCTACAACAACACATATTTTTTTCAGGATTTTTATTTTTCACAGAAGAGATCCTCTGCAACTCCAGGAGCAGCCCCAACACCTTGACATGTTCATTCCCTAAGCCACAGACACAGAATTCCCACTTCACTGCTCCCTGCCAAGGAGATACATTTCCCTCTCCATCATCCCTTTCCCTCTCCATCATCCAGTCTCCTCTCCAGCATCCCATTCCTTCTTTATCTTCCCCTTCCCTCTCCATCATCCAATCTCCATCATCTCCTTCCTTTTTCATCATCCATTTCCATCTCCATCATCCCATTCCCTCTTCATCTTCCCTTTCTCTCTCCATCATCCCCTTCCCTCTCCATCATCCCATTCCCTCTCCATCATCCCATTCCCTCTCCACCATCCCATTCCCTCTTCATCTTCCCTTTCTCTCTCCATCATCCCATTCCCTCTTCATCATCCAATTTCCTCTCCATCATCCCCTTCCCTCTTCGTCTTCCCTTTCCCTTTCCATCATCCAATTTCCTCTCCATCATTCCTTTCCCTCTCCATCACCCCGTTCCCACTCCATCCTCCCTTCCTCCCTCTCATGTCCCTGGGTGCCTCCTCCCTCCCTGGCTCACCTGCCACTCGCAGCCCAGCTCCTCCTCGGCGGGAGGAAGGCTGGGAGGGGACAGGGGGTGGGACAGGGAACAGGAACAGGAACAGGGACAGGGAACAGGGACAGGGACAGGGAACGGGAACAGGGAACAGAGAGGGGGAACAGGGACAGGGAACGGGAACAGGGAACAGGGACAGGGGACAGGGACAGGGAGCAGGGACAGGGACAGGGAACAGAGACAGGGAACAGGGACAGGGAACAGGGACAGGGAACAGGAACAGGGA
>VWZV01008562.1:111176-126487 GCA_013397155.1 Irena cyanogastra
GGGAACAGGGACAAGGAACAGGGACAGGGAGCTGGGACAGGGACAGGGAACAGGGACAGGGAACAAGGACAGAGAACAGGGACAGGGAACAGGGACAGGGAACGGGAACAGGGAACAGGGACAAGGAACAGGGACAGGGAGCTGGGACAGGGACAGGGAACAGGGACAGGGAACAGGAACAGGGACAGGGAGCAGTGACAGGGACAGGGAACAGCAGAACGGCAGCACGGAGGCGGCGCCGGGGGGCGAGGAGCAGAGCAGGAATTTCAAAGCTGCCCCCCCCGTTTGCTTGCAAGGAGTTAAGTCTGTGATGTGTTGCGTGAGCTCTGATGAGAAGCTGCCTGACATGCAGAGCTGCAATAATGAAACGTAATACACATTAATAGGACCTCCCTCTGCGTGATTGCTTCTGCTCCACTGGCCCCATTGAAGATTTCACTTTTCTTTCAACAGTCAGAATAACAGAATGTGACATTAAGTCTTTTACATGCAGCAATTTATTTTAAAATATTGGGGCACTCAAAACAGTATCCAGAATGTTAAATAAGATATGCATGAGATGGAAATCAGAGCAGCACCGCAGTGAGGAGGCAGGAGTCAGGCAGAGCCTCTCGCAGGCTAAAGCAGCTCCACTTTTTTTTCTTAATTGCTGTTTAAGGCACAAATAAATGGCCAAGTTGGAGAGAGCTCTGTGGTGCAGACCAGCTGATCCTCTGAGTTCACAGCTCCACGTGGGGAACCAACAGCCACTGTTCCCACCTGTCCCAAGGTCAGGGGGACACAAAACGCTTCTGCCACGCCAGGGCAATGACACAGCACCAAACCTGTCACAGGTCAAGGAGTGCTTGGACAAGGCTCTCGTGCACATGGTGGGACCAGAGAATCAGAGCCTCAGAGGCTCATGGAACCATGGAATGGGTTGGGTTGAAAGGGAAGGGACCTTACAGATCATCCAATTCCACCCCTGCCATGGGCAGGGACACCTTCCATCATCCCAGGGTGCTCCAAGCCCTGTCCAACCTTGGACATTTCCAAGGATCCAGGGGCAGCCACAGCTGCTTCTTTGGGCACCCTGTGCCAGGGCCTGCCCACCCTCCCAGGGAACAATTCCTTCCCAAGATCCCATCCATCCCTGCCCTCTGCAGTGGGAAGACATTGCCCCTCGCTCTGTCATTCCAGGGCCTTGTCCAAAGTCTCCTCTCATCTTTCTTGTAGCTCCTTCAGGTACTGCAAGGCTGCAGTTATGTTATCCTGAGCCCTCCAGGTGAACAATCCCAGCTCTCCCAGCCTTTCCCCATGGCAGAGCTGCTCCACCCCTCTGATCCCCCTGGTGCCTCCTCTGGGCTCTCTCCAGCAGCTCCAGCTCCTTCCTGTGCAGGGCCCCACCTGCAGAGTTTCAGCTTTCTTCTCCACTGCATTCCCAGAGGAGCAGCTTTCTTCTCCACTGCATTCCCAGAGGAGCAGCTTTCTTCTCCCCTGCATTCCCAGAGGGAGCCCAGGCCCATCTCCAGCAGCCCTGCAGCTCCAGAGGAAAACTCCAGCCTTGTCCAGGATCCCTGCTCCAGCAGAGCCACCCCTGGCACTGCAGGAGGGCTGAGCCACCATGGAATGGCACTGCCACCAACACCCTGACCCACAGGGCTCAGCTCCTGTTCTCACTCTGCCACTGTTTGTTTGCACTCTTGCATTTGTATTTTTAATTTTCCTAGTAAAGAACTGTTATTCCTATTCCCGTATCTTTGCCTGAGAGCCCCTGAATTTCAAAATTATAACAATTCAGAGGGAGGGGGTTTATATTTTCCATTTCAGAAATTAAGATATTTAAATGTGGTATTTCCAGATGTCTTCCTCAGCAGACACCTGCCTGTTCAAACCAAAACACCTTCTCACCAATTTCTTTGCCCCTCAGTAGCTTCAGGAGCATCTCCAGGTCACAGAGGCAGCAAACTGGGGGCAGCAGCCCCCCAGCACCCCCAGTTCACAGTGGGGGCACCGAGGCCAAGGGAAGGCAGAGCTCCCATGCCTGGCTCAGCCTTTAAAGGACACGTCCTTCAAAGGCCCCGTTGGCTTCTGACCTTTCTGCCACATTTTCAGGGTTTTCCCTGGGAGTTTTGAGCATCACAAAAAACGTTCACCAGCAGCTGAGGCCAGGGAGGGCTGGGGCAGGGGTGGGGAGGCTGCAGACCCCCCCTCCTCACTCTCCTGAGGCAGCCCCCCCGAGCTGGGGCACAGAAACCCCTCGGTGTGACAGCACTGCCCACCCTCACCTCCCTGGGCAGGACACAGCTGCCTCAGGCAGCCAAGGGCAGAGACATCAGCCACTGATGGAGCCACTAAATCAGCTCAGGGAACACGACTGGTGGGACAAAAATCCCGGGAATGTGATGGGGTGACTGCATCCATCAACAGGAAGGCAGAGGGAGAGCAGGAGCCTGGAGGAGAAGGCGTGGGCTGGGATGCTGATCAGAGCCCCTGAGAGCCAGAAGCCAGCAGTGCCAGCAAGCTGGGACATCCATCAGAGCCTCTGAGAGGCCCAGAGCTGCCAGCAAGGTGCCCAGGGGCCGTGGTGGTGGCTGGATCCGGCTGCTCCTCCTCCCCTTGAGGTGTTCCACGCTCCCCCTTCCCAGCACACTGCCCGGGGGCTCAGGGGTGTGCATGGGGGTGTCTGGGTGCTCTGGGGGGCTCCTGCACCCTCCCAGGGGATGGGCCAGCTCAGGACACCCGAGGGGATGGGCAGGGGATGCCAGTGCAGAGCAGAACTGGGCTCCTGCAGGTGCCAGGGCTGGGGGAAAGGCTCAGGCAGCTCCTCCCAAGCACAGCAGAGCCTGAAGTGACTCTGGGTGCCCCTGGAGGGAGGGCAGAATCAGCTCAGGCCTTCCTCTGCCTCTTCAAGCTGCACAGATGCAGTAACATCATTTTATACCAGCTCAGAAGGACAAGGAAGGAGAGGAGGTTCATGTGGGATATCAGGGAGAAATGCTTCCCTCTGGGGGTGGTGAGGCCCTGCCATAGGAAAGCTGCGGCTGCCAGTGCCCAAGGCCAGGCTGGGCAGGGCTGGGAGCAGCCTGGGACAGTGGCAGGTGTCCCTGCCATGGCAGGGGTGGCACTGGATGGGCTTTCAGTCCCTTCCAACCCAACCCATTCTGGGATTCCGTGACCCCTGATTTCTGCCTCAGTGCTGCAGATCTCCCCAGGACAGCCCCCGCTCTGATTTCTGTCAGGAGCAGTGGAAATCCTGTGCCCTGCCACCCCAGACACCCAATCTTCTTATTGCACCTGCAGCAAAACCTCTCCATCCCTAAAGCCACCAGCCTTGTGCCCGTCAGCAGCTGGCACTGCCCTGGTGACAGGGGTTGGTGGCTGAGTGCCAGGTCCCTGTGAGCTGCTCCTTGTGGCCTGGACACCCCTGGGATGGCACAGAATGACCCCTGGGATGGCACAGAATGACCCCTGGGATGGCAGCCCTGTGCCCAGGNCAGGGGTTGGTGGCTGAGTGCCAGGTCCCCCTGAGCTGCTCCTTGTGGCCTGGACACCCCTGGGATGGCACAGAATGACCCCTGGGATGGCAGCCCTGTGCCCAGGGTGAGTGCCAGGTCCCTCTGAGCTGCTGGGTGAGTGCCAGGCCCCCCTGAGCTGCTCCATGTGGCTGGCACACCCCTGGGATGGCACAGAATGACCCCTGGGATGGCACAGAATGACCCCCAGGATGGCAGCCCTGTGCCCAGGGAGAGTTCCAGGTCCCTCTGAGCTGCTCCATGTGGCTGGCACACCCCTGGGATGGCACAGAATGACCCCCAGGATGGCACAGAATGACCCCTGGGATGGCACAGAATGACCCCCAGGATGGCACAGAATGACCCCCAGGATGGCACAGAATGACCCCTGGGATGGCACAGAATGACCCCCAGGATGGCAGCCCTGTGCCCGGGGTGACCGTAGGGAAAATCCCCTGCAGATTCCTGCTTCAGGGCAGGGCACAGATCACGGTGACACTGCCCTGTCCCTGCCCCCAGGGACCTGTCCCCTCCTGTGCAGGCTGAGCTCTGCATTCTGCCAGGCTGGGATCTCCCCAGGAATCTTCTCCTGCCAAACTCCCCATGTTCTGCATTCGTCCTCACTTGGGCTGAGCTGTGCTGGGGAGGTTTCTAGGGAGGGGCTGGTGGTCTGCAGCAGGCTCTTGGAGGAAATGGATTTGTAGAGAATTCTTAAAGTTTAATAGAAGTTTATACAGTGTGTATTTGTATCTAAATTTTGACATAAGGAACGTTGACTTAGAAATATTCTTGAATAAGACAGATGTTGAGAGAGAAATAGAACTAGAAACAAGTTTCAGAGGATGGATTTATAAAAAAAACGAGATACTTTAGAGAAATAGAACTATGAAAGATACGTTGTAGTAAGACTCACGAAAAGTAATTTGAGATTATTAGTTTTAAAGTATTTACAGCATAGTGTAACAAAAAGCTGATAGACTAAGAAATGCTTATAATGTATTATAATTAAGAATATAATTCTGATTGTGATGGTGTAAATTATAACATTGTATAGTCTCACCCTTCACGTGAAACTAAAAATAAAATAAAATTTTTAAAACGCCTCTCAGTTATCCCATCTCTAAAAAAAAAATGAAAAAAGCTTAATCCAACAGTTCTTGTCCCTGTGAGAGCTGTGGGGTCCCCAGGGCGGCAGGACCCTGTGTGGAGCCAGCTGTGGCCCCTCTGCTCCTCTGCAGCCCAAACCCAGCGCCCGTTTGCTCCTGACCTTCGCAGCCCTCGGGCACTGCCCAGATCCATTCCCCCGAGACAGGGTGGCAGCACCAACGTGGCACAGCCCAGGGTACCTGGGGGTCCTGAGGGGAACCACGGGCACCCCAAACCCCGCGGGAGAGCCAGGAGCTGAACTTTGTGATCCTTCCAAGCCAGACATGCCGTGCTTCTGTGACCCTGGCAGGGATTTGCCCCCACTAGATGGGGTAACTGAGAGGAGTTTTAAGAAGTTTTATTTTTAGTTTCACGTGAAGGGTGAGAAATACAGATGTTATCATTCACACTATCACAATCAGAATTATGTTCTTAATTATGATACATCATGAGCATTTCTTAGCCTATCAGCTTTTTGTCATCTCTGTGCCTGCTCTGCCCCGTGCCAAGGCTGCCCAGCTCTGGCAGAGCCCCTTAGGGCACCTTTGGTTTGTGCCCAAGTGCACCCCCAGTGCCACGCTGGGGCACGGGGCTGGTGGGCACAGCTCACCGTGCTCAGAGCAGCCCCAGGGCCTCGTGCCATTGCACAGGGCAAGGACAGGGTGACAGACACATCCAGCCCCTCCTGGGGGTCACAGGCTGGCTCCGAGCAGGACCCCTGGCACGTGGAAGGAAAGGGAGAGCCCGGATGTCTTTCAGCTGGGAGCTGAAGAGAGCTCCTGACACAGCCCTGCCCCTCTCCCTTGCCCTGGGAGCAGGCCTGGGGCTCTCAGATCTCCTCACAGCTCACCCCAAACCACGTTTCTCCCCAGACTCCTCCGCCAAGCCCTGAGCCCTGCCAGGGGCCTGGAGCCAAGGCGAGGAGCTGAGGATGGAGCTGCTGCTCCTGCCAGAGCCCCCTGTCCCTCTGCTCGGGGACTCATCCCTGCCTGGCTGCAATGCCACGGAGCCCGAGGCCAGGAGCCCCTCCCCAGCCCTGCAGACACGTGAGGGACTGTCCCTGTGGTCCCCACAACCTTGGTCAGAGAGTGAGAAAGCCAAGTTTTCCCAGGATCGGCTTGTGAGGCTCTGAGCAGTTTAATATAAACAATTATAGCTTCTAAACAACCTGCAGGTGCTGTTCCTTCTTACTTTCTATCTCCTTGTGCTAAGATGTTGAGCTGGCCAGCCAACCAAGTAGAATGAATTGATTAAGTGACCAATCTGATCCATCTGGATTGGAACTGTGTATAAAAGAAGGAGAACTTGTAGTAAAGTAGATTTCCTGCAAACCCAGCCCTTGAGTCAGTGTCGTTTGTTACAATAACGGTGACACTGTCCCCACGTGCCCTTCGCTGGCTCAAAGCACGGCTGGCGACAAGGCCAGCCCCCCATCCCCGGGGTGTCCCAGCAGCAGTGGCAGTGGCTGGGGTGGCAGCCTCGGCTCCTGGCCCCGGGCGGTGGCACCAGCCCGTCCCCGCAGTGTCCCCGCGCTGTCACAGGCTCTGCCAGGTGTTCCCTGGTGACACCTGCAGCGCCCGGGGCAGTCACAAGCCAGGCACGTCAGCCCTCAGCTCGCTCCGGGTGGGGAAAAGGAGCTGCAGGAGCAGGAGAGCGCCGGGGAAGAGCCACTGGGGCTCACTCCTGGGCACTGCCAGCTGGGGGCTGCCAGCCCTGCCCGAGCCTGGCCTGCCCCCAGAGCCCCTTCCCGATGGAGAATTCCCGTCCCAGCACTGCGAGGGGCCTGGGGAGGTGCTGCTGTCCTTGCTGCCTCCTCCCAGCACCAGGCTTGTCCCCGTGCCAGCCTCACTTCAGTATTATTCTAATTTAGGGAACTGATGCAAAAGGCTGTCCTGGCAGCCCGGCTTGGCTCGGGCCGGGGTTATTTGGGTTTAGTTCAGTCATCTGAGGACAGGTCACGCTCCAACCCAGCCTGTCTCTGCATGGCAGGGTGTGGTGGTCCCTGAGGAGGGGCAAGGAGAGCTTTGGGGGTGCACAAGACCCCCAAGAAAACTGCCCAGGGCTCCAGATGCAGTTTGGGGACATCCTCACCCCGGCACGGCCACCCTGCTCCCCTGGGGACGCTCCCAAGCGCGTTCCTGAGCTGGGGAAAGGCTGACACGAGCTCTGCAGGTGACATCCCCGTCCTGAGCCGCCCTCGGGGGCAGCTGCCCACCCCGAACGCCGGGCTTTTGATGTCCCTCCCCCTCGGCGGGTCCCCGCAGCCTCGCTGGGGGAGGATTGCAGGGCTGCCTGGACCTCACCCTCTGCCGGCACCGGCGTGTCTGCCTTCCTCTGCTCTGCCACCCCCTCATCCCGTGGGACACGGGGGCAGCGCCAGCCTGGGAGGGGCTGCGGCGTCCGGGAACGTCGGCACAGAGGTGGAAACGGTCCCCTCCAGCACTCAGCTGCCCAAAAGCGGGGCTGGGGTGTGGGTGGCATGGCAGGGTGTGCGGGTGTGCCCTGGGCTCCCAGCTCACCTCTGGCACAGCCCCAGTGTGACCAGCCCAGCCCCACCGGCCTCAGGGTCACACACGGGGCTCGCCCTCTGTGTGGGAATGGGACGTGCCCAGGGGAGCTGCTGCAAACTGCGGCCGAACAGAAGTGCCCCTGATTTCCAGGGAATTCCCTGAGCCTCCAGAGAGGAGCGCAGAGTGCAGCCTGCCCCCTGGGAAGGGCCCTCGGCGGGCTGTGGCTCGGTGCCCACGCTGTGTCCCCTCGGTGTCCCAGAGCTGGCCGGCCGGGGATGGAGCTGTGCCAACGCCTGAGTGCCTGTGCACGGCACCACGGGACCACGGGCTGCTTTCCCAGCACAAACCACCTCTCCTGCTCATCCTGCCTGCCGTGGGAGCTCCAGGCTCCTGCTGGGGAAGCACCTCGGCCAGGCACAGAGCAGGGCTGCCCGAGCCCACAGCGCGGTGACCGGGGACCCTGGGGGACGTGTCACAGCTGGAAACGGGGTGGCTGCGAGGGAATCGGCTCTGAGGCCCAGAGAAACGTGCTTTTCCTGGCATTCGAGACGAGGGTGCTTCCTGCACACACGGACGTGCTGTCACGTTGGAGAGCAGCCTTGCTGAGCCTGGTTCTCATTGAGCTGAAGCCACAAGTCCCCGCTGGCAGCTCGGGCACGTGCGCTCTGCAAAAAGGGAAAGGAGCCCCGGGGGCTTGGCACGCTCAGCTTGGCCCAGGAGAGCCTCGAGGAGGTGGGATGGCAGGACAAGCTTCACAGCTGAGGGAAGGAGCCACAGCAATGCCATCGTGGAGCTCAGCATGGCACTGGTCACAGGAGGGGACTGTCCCACTCTGCCCCGTTCTGCTGCGGCCTCACCTCGAGGGTTGGGGGCAGTTTTGGACACCAGAACAAAAGAAGGATACAAAGATATTACAGAACATCCAAAGGAGGGACATGAGGATGGTGAAGGATCAGGAAGGGCCACAGGAGGGACAGCTGAGGGCTCTTGGAGTGTCCAGCTGGAGCAGAGCACACTGAGGGCAGAGCTCAGGGATCTGCAGCTCCTCCCGAGGGCAGCTCTGATCCCTGCTCTGGGACAGGGACAGCACCCAGGGCACGGCTGGAGCTGGGCCAGGGCAGCTCAGGCTGGAGCTCAGGGAAAGGTTCTTCCCCCAGAGGTGCTGGCACTGCCCAGGCTCCCCAGGGAATGGGCACGGCCCCGAGGCTGCCAGAGCTCCAGGAGCCTTTGGACAGAGCTGCAGGGATGGACAGGGTGGGGTTGTTGGGGGTCTGGGCAGGGACAGGGCTGGCTGGATGATCCTGTGTGTCCCTTGAGCTCAGGATGTTCTAGGAGTGAAACTCCAAAACATCCAAGACCCGTGCCTGCTGTGGTCTCCTCCAAATAAAATTCTCCCCACCTGCACAAGGCTCCAGGCAGGAGCTAATGCTGAACAGGAGCAGCCCACAGGAGGTAAAGGCTGAAGCTGCCTCAGAGAACTAAAACATCCCTCACTGGCACACGGTGGTGGCAGGGCCCCATCACTTTGTGTGTGTGGTTTTGGGCCACTCCTGGCCAGTCCCACTTGGCCGTGTCCCCAAAATCAGTTTTGACCCTGAGCGAGCAGCGCAGCCCTCACGGCTGGCAGGGATGAGACAGCAGTGAACCAGAGCAAAGAGAGGCTGTGTCCTCTGCCTGCCCTCCCTGGCTGTGTCTGCCAGCCCGGCCCGGAGCCTTTTCTCCCGCTCCCTGTGCAGGAACACCTTGCCCAGGCCTCAGGTGCTCGGTGGGAGCAGCTCTTGAGCGCGTGTGTGTGCCGTGAGCGCTCTAAACGCCAGCTCCGTGCAGTCATTAGAGGATATTTATGGTCCTTATTAAACAGCAAGGCGAAAAAAGCAGCCCTGCTCCGCGCAGCGAGGAGCTGAACTCGCTCGGCTGTGCAGACAGCAGGCGCCATCCCAACACGGAGCCCGGGGGCCGGCGCAGCCCCGAGGCAGGGACGAGGCTGTGCCTTTAACGGAGCGGGCCGGGAGCGCTCCTGGCACGGCTGCACAGCCCGGCAGCCGCGGGGATAAAGCACGGGCTTGTTCGGCTGGCGGAGAAAATGCCCTTTCTGTGCTTATTTAGCGCGTCCGGTGGCACGGTCCGCAGCAGGGGACGAGCACGTGTGCCCCTCTGCCAGCCCCGGGTGCTGCGTGCAGCAAGCCTCGTGTCGGCAGCCAGGACAGCGAGTCCCAAGGGTGCCGTGTGTCCCCAAGGCCAGGACAGCGAGTCCCAAAGGTGCCGTGTGTCCCCAAGGTCGCGGGGAGGGCTGGGGCAGCGCCAGGCGCAGCGCTCGGTGCCACGGCTGCCAGGAAAGCCCCTCTCTTGTCCCCGCAGCAGCGCGCTCTGCCCTGTCCCCGCTGCTGGCAGCGGCACGGGCACCGAGGTGGCACCGCCCGCAAGCCCTGAGGAGCCCTGGCAGCACAGCATCCCCCAGGCCCTGCCGCTGGGTGCCCCCCGGCTCCGCGCCCCGCTCCCCCCGGGGACACGGGGACACTGCGAGCGGCGGTGCCAGCGTGGGCGGGAGACCTCCCTGCGCGGCCGTGCCTTTGGAGCTGTGGATTTGTAGCCTGGCTGCTTCCTAGCTCAGCATGGAAGACACTCTACAATTTTTAATTTGCCAAAAAAGCCCTCTTTTTAGTTTACAGGGACAGAAGGGGGACTTTTATGTGCAATCTGTACAGCTCTCCAGAAAGCACTTACATTTATGATGTTCATGAAATTTATAGCCAGTTGGCAGTGCTGCTCTCTCCTCTCCTCTCCACCAGCCACCCTGGCAGGATGGCAGACTATAATAAGCAAGCCACACATTCAAGTGGCATAAAAGGCATTTCTACAAGTTAGCCTCCTGCCCAGCCTTATAAACTCTAACAAGTCTCTAACAAGTAGGCAGGATCTCTTTATACCCAGGGAGAAAAACCCTTTTCAGAAATGGCCTTTTCACAAAGCCCACACCTTTCTTCTAATTAAGGTTAAATAGCTCCATGTTTTCTGGCCAATTTCATTCTTTCCCCTTATTCCCCTCTTAACAAGGCAGCCTTTAAAAAGACATCACTAATTGGTGTCTGCTTCTCACATACCATGCGTGCTTTGATAGTCAGTTAGAAAGCCTTCCCCATCGATCAAACTTCCACTGAAAGGCTGCTAATGTGCTCCATGTGTCTGCCACCAGACAAAGCCAAGTGGCGGGTCCCCAGCTCCCTTCTCCTCCTGTTCCCATACTCCCTCCCGGGACCGGGGGTCCGCAGCCAGGTCTGCCCCCGGCCCCGGCCTCCCTGGGAATAGCCCGGCCTCGGCATTGAGAGCAGCGCGGGGAAGGAATGACTCCGCGATGTGTGTGGCAATTTGGAAATTAATGGGGAGTGGTTAAATGTTAAGGGTAGGATCTGAAACAGAGCAGGCGAGAGAGCAATTGTCATGCTTATGAGACTGGAGGAAGGCCAGTGAGCTTTCCTGCGAATTCCAGCCTCCCCCGGTGCTTCAAGTACTCCTGGGGAGCGGGCTGGGAGGGCGATGCTGCCATGGCAAGGGACAGCGACCCCCTCGGCCCCCCGACCCTGCCGAGGACGGCGCTGGGAGGGAGGGAGCAGAGATTCTCCTGTTCCCTTTCCCCGCTGCCTGGCCATGGATGGGCACGGGCTGCCCCATCTGCAGCTCATCAGCCCTTCTCCAGCAGGTCCTGACCGCCGCGGGGCCCTCGCGGAGAAGCCACAAGAGATGGTTGTCGTTAGGAGAGCGCTGCGAGCCAGACCCCCCATGGCCCTGCTCCCCCCAGCCCGGTCTCGGAGTCTCACAGAGGAGTTTGGGTTGAAAGGGACCTTTAAATGTCAACCAGGCCAGTCCCCAGCCCTGCTCCGGCAGTCCCGCTCCGCTCCTCCGCCCACCATCGCAAGGACGATGCTCTGGATGTCCCAGCCCCGCTGTGCTGTCACCGCGCCAGCTCCGTGCCACACTCGCGGCTGAGAGAAGAGCAAAATCTCCCGTTCTGGGCTGCTCTGGGGGCGTCTCAAAACACCGGCGGCGTAACTCTGGCTGCAGGAGTCACCTAACTGGGCTCCTGAGCTTGGGGCCATGCTAGGGTTTGTGTCTGGAATGGAACCACAGCGTGGTTCTGGAGGGGATGGCAGCACTACGGACTGGAAAGAGCCTTCATTACCTGACCCAGGCACCTCTCCCCAGGCAGGGAACCAGAACAACCACCTGAGAGAAAAGAGAGTGCGGGCAGAGCTGCCTGGAGGGCTGGGGTGCAGGATCACAGCAGGATTTGCTGTGATGCTGCTGCAAACATCTCTCTGCCCCCAGCCCCCAGATCTAACAAAAGCTGGGGTTTTTCAAAGAACAGTTCCCTGTCCCACTGGAGCTCACGCCTGGCTGCCACACCTTCGCCAGGGAAAAGTCAGCACCTGCAGCTTTAGAGGCCTCCAGTGGGGCTGGGAATCCTGGAAGTGTCCTCTTCCAGCCTGGTCACAGGGGCTCTTTTCCTGGGGAGCAAAAGGGTTCCTAGAGGAGGTGATGGGAGAAGCAGGCACCTCTTTGGCACCACTGTGGACAGGCACAGCTTGGCACCAGATGCCCCACGGGGCAGCAAGCTGTGACCGTGCCCCAGTGACAAGGTGGCGGGGCGTCCCCAGGGCACACACGCACACACTCCAGCTACTTTTTTAGTGGTGATTTGCAGCCCTTTGTGCTGCTGGAGCCAGGGAGGGGAGAGATGGTCGGCAGCCAGATGCTGGCTCCCTCCCAGGCCTCAGCGGGGCTTGTCAGCACCATAGGTTGTGCAGATGGAGACCTGCCAGCAAACGGCGTCCCCAAACCTCCCAGGCAGGCTGGCAGGTGCTTTCCCAGCTCTGCAGCCAGGGACAGAGCCAGGGGGACATGCAGAGCCCTGACACAGTTTTAGAAAGCCTCCTGCTTGCTGTGACCCTGCTGTTCCTCCCCAGCCCTGGAGAGCTGGGCAGACTGAAGGATTACCTGAGGTTTTACAGTTTCATCCACAGTTTGCTGCTGCAGAACAGCACAGGGGCAGGATCTTCTCTCTCCATCCCACTTGGCACTGAGTTTGCTCCTCTGGCAGGCAGCAGCACTCAGCAGCTCCCAGTGCTGGGCACGGCAGCCCTTCCCCAGGCTGGTATGCCAGGGCTGAGGGCATCTCCCAGCTGCCCTCCACACCCAGCTGGGAAGCCTGGCAGGGCAGAGATGCCAGGCATGTGTTTTGGAGCCTCCAGACAGCGGGTAAATGGCACACCTGCTCGTGCACAGCTCATTCAAAGGGCGCTGCTGCTGCTGCTGCCTCAGCCTCTCTCAGCAGCTCACAGGTGTGACTCGGGTGGCTACGAGCCCACGTTTTCCACTGCACAGCCCTTTGTGCAGCTCCTGCTGCTCCCCCGGCTCCAGTCTGGCACTACGCCCACAAATCTTCCCAGAGGAGAAAGTCCAAGGCTTTCCAGCACACGGAGAGCACAGCCCCACAGTTCACACCAGCCCTTCTGTGCCAGCTGGGATCTCCAGTGGCGTGAATCGAAGTGAATCAGAGAATCACAGAATGTCCTGAGCTGGAAGGACCCACAAGGATCACCCAGTCCAACTCCTGGCCCTGCACAGACCCCCAGACAGTCCCCCTCTGTGCCTGAGACCATTGTCCAAACACTTCTGGAGCTCTGGCAGCCTCGGGGCCATGCCCATGCCCTGGGAAGTGGGACTGGCACCTCCTAGAGCTAACAGAGCCTCAGCAGCACCCGAGCTTTACCTCCAGCACTGCTCCAGCACCAGAGAGGACAGGAGCAGCCAGGTCCTAGAGATGTCCCATTCCTGGCAGTGCCCAAGGCCAGATTGAATGGGGCTTGGAGCAACCTGGGACAGTGGCAAGTGTCCCTGCCATGGCAGGGATGGAATGAGATGATCTCTGAGATTCCTTCTGACCCAAACCATTCCACATCTCTGTGATAATTTTATGATGACTTTCACCCCACCAACCCCACTTCACAGCAGTGTGTGACCCACAGGGACCCTGCAGGGCTCAGAGCCCCGAGCACCTGTCAGGGGCCAGGTTACCTGAGTCTTTAGGCACCTCGTTACACAACTGAACTAATCCTCCCGTATCAGATGTCCTGCCTGAACATCTGTGCCGCCAGGGGAAGCGGCCACACGTGCAGCAGCAGCTCTCCAGAGGCAGGAGGGAGCCTGCCAGGGGCCTGGGATCAGAGCAGGCCTCATGTCGGGCTCTTGTAATGAAGTGCCTGGGGAGAGCTACATGAAACGGGGCCTCTCTCATCGGAGTGGCTGTGCAGAATAATTACTGTGCCGAAAGCGGGCTTTGAGGGGAGGGATGCAGCCCAGGCCCTCGGCAGAGGTGCCTGGTGCAATTCAGGAAGCTCTGGGGGACCCGAGACATCTCCACAGGGCTGGCAGATGTGACACAGGATCCACGGGAAACCTGCGCCCTTCTGGCGTGACAGATGGCGGCCAGGTGGGCTACCCCGGGGTGCCTCAGGTGGCACCAGGTGTCAGCAGCAGGCTGCCAGGGGACACACCTGAGCGCAGACACCTGATCCGTGTGTGCAAACACCCGGCCCTCCCAGCCCACGCGGGCGGCTTTTGACATCTGCCCCTCCGTGCCTCAGTTTCCCCGTCCGTGTCTGGGGCCATACGGCCTTGTCACCACCACACCTGTGCTGGGCGTGTCCCCAGGCAGCCCATCTGCACCCCCTGCCTCGGGCTCGCTCTGCCAGGGGCGTCCAGCCCTGCCCTGATCCATCCCTGGGCGCTGGCTCCCCTCTCTCTGCCTCCATTAACCCCAGGCCTCGTTTTTAATCTGTCTCCCGTGGATCTGCCCCCAGCTGCTGGTCCTTGCTCTGTCTTTCACAGCCAGATTAAAGGGCCCTTTAGTCCCTGGGATTTTATCCCCGTGAAGGCACTTACACGCTGCAATCAAAACACTTCTCAGCCTTCCCTCGGAGGAGCCGAGCAGCCCAGCACTGCGGCTCTCTGCACGGCTTTGTCCTGCCCCCGCTGCCCAGGGGCTCCCTCGGGGCTCCCCCACCCCAGGATGGCTCTGCCCTAGGGGTCTGCCCTTGCCCTGCACGGCTCTGTGCAGCTGAGGGGCCTCCCCGTCTCACCTCTGTTTGTTCAGCATTCCTTGGCCACACAAAAATGCATCTTTCAGCTCTGCTTGGTGCAAGGGCTGCTCAGGGAAAGCTCCCACTCCTCTCTCCATTCCCTTGAGACAGCTCGCATCGTGTGGATGGGGGAAACTGAGGCACAGGGCAGCCAGGAAGTTTGTGGTTCTAGGAAGAGCCCCAAACTGCGAGGCAGGGCAGGGCTGGAGGGAGCAGGAGGAGGAGATGTTTGCAGTATCTCCATCCCGACAGGATGGGGAAAGCTCTCAGGCTGACACAGGAGCAGCAGCAAACCCAGTGGGGTCAGGGGGCTCAGAGCTGGGACAGGGCCAAACTTGGGCTGCAACAAGCAGGGATCCAGGGATTCCTGGGGTTGGGGAAGCTCAGATTCAGGAAAGGACAGCCGGGACTTCCCTATGTGTCAGCTTAACTCTGAGTCCCCAAAAAGCTCTGGCACAGTCAATCAAACAAGCTGTTGCAAGTCTGTAGCAGATAAGGAGGAACTGAGGAACCCCCAGGCCGGGTTTGTCAGGAACAAAGCCAGGGTGGGGCTGCAGAGGGTGTCACACAGCCCCATCTCCTCACCAGGACACAGTGGCCGGGCTGGGGCTGCATCCTGTACCCAGATATGCACAAGGCTCTTGACAGAGTCACTCCAGATATTCCCCCAGGCAAGTTCTGGAAAAATGGGCGGGAGAGAAGTCGGGTGAGGGGCAGTGGGGGGGTTGGGAAGCTCAGCACTGGCTCTTTACCTCCAGTGCTCTTCTTTATCCACGAGCAGTCTGGGAATGCGAGAGGGAGGGGAGCACATGGAGGCAAACCCCACGAAGAGCTGAAGCAATCCTACAGGACAGCATGGCCAAGCATTTCCTGGGATGTGCTTGTGGGAGCAGCCTGTGGGATGCACCAGCCCGGCCCAGGCTCTGCTGAGGGAGCCACTGCTGAGGCTTTAGTTTAAAATACCCTGTTTTAAAAAACCAGGTTAAAAAAAACCCAAAAACCAAAAACCAAAAAAAAAAAAAAAA
>VWZV01008562.1:126507-137310 GCA_013397155.1 Irena cyanogastra
AAAAAAACAAAAAAAAACCAAAAAAACCCCAAAAAACCAAACAAACAAACAACAAAAAAAACAGTTTAAAAAACCCTGTCCAAAACTGGCTGAGCCCAAAGAACAAGGGGAGAATGGGGATGTTGTGGGCAGCAGGACCAGGGGAGCTCAGCCCAGCCTCATTATCCCTCCTGAGATGTTCAAGCAGCCACTTTAGGGGGCATCTCTGGTCACTCTGCACCCAGGATCACCCTCCAGACCTGCCCCCAGCCCTGCTGGACAGCCCAGCCTGGACACTGGCAGCTCTTTCTTCTCTGGCCAAGGAGAGCCCAGATTCACCCCTGCACAACAGCAGGAGAGCAGGTACTTACACAGGGCTCCAGCAGCTCCTATGGACCTCCAGACACTCCTAAATAACATTTTTTCCACCTGAACAGCTTCATTTTTAGGCTGTGGGTGCATGATGTGGAAAGGATCCTGTCCCTACCCCACCAAAGTGTGGAGAATGTTGGGCTTCCAACACAAGACATTTTTAGGGACAGGGATGCATGTGCTCATTTAGTCATTGCACACATAAGCAAAGTGTCTGAATATGGGTTTTTTGGAGGAGGGAGAGACTCAGCAGCCAGGGAGCAGAGACTGGTGAGCCGAGGAGAGGGGACAGCAGGGACAGAGGCTGGCTCTGGCTGAAGGAGGGGATGCTGGCCAGGCCTGGAGTAGAGCAGCAAATGCAGCACAGGGCTGGGAAGTGGTCACATCCCCACAGCTGTCCCAGCACGGCGCAGGGCTCAGATCTTCTCCCAGCTCTTCCTTCCCTCCCCTGGCTGAGCCCAGCCCCGGCGGGGTGGCAGCTGTCACCCACCCTGTCAGATCCATCCCAGTGCCTCTCTCCTGCTTCCGGCCGAGGGTACCTCGCTCGTGGCTGCATGATTGACTCGAAGAGAAGAAGGCAAAACAACCAAAGGCCACCCATGGAAAGCCGAGTGCCAGCTCTTGACAGCTCCCACGTCCTCCCCCCAGCTCGTCAGCACGGCACAGCTCCCCGTGATGTGACACTTGTCTGTCTCTGTCGGCTGGCAGCAGTCACCCCGCGAGGTCCCCAGGGGAGGGGGACAGGATGTGGCGAGGCTGGGCCACCCCAGGATGAGTGTCTCGCTGGGCCAGGCTGGCTGGTGCCACCCCCGGGGCGAGGGGCAGCTGCTGCAGCACCCCAGGGGGGCTGGGGATGAGCCCCCTGTGACAGACACGTGAGGGTGGCTGCTGCTGTCACCAGGGAGAGAGCAGGGATGGAAGGAGAGGGACAGGGTTTTCTCATGAGCGAGCACCCCAGGCACTGCCAGGGAGAAACAGGAGGTGCCTGGAGGGGATCTTGTAGGGATTTTTGGGGTTTTGTGAGGCAAAGCAGTGACAGGGCAAGGAGGAGTGGCTTCAAGATGAAAGAGAGTAGATTTAGATTAAACATCAGAAGGAAATTGTTCCCTGTGAGGGTGGGGAGGCCCTGGCAGCTGTGACTGCCCCTGGATCCCTGGCAGTGTCCAAGGCCAGGTTGGATGGGACTTGGAGCAACCTGGGACAGTGAGAGGTGTCCTTGCCATGGCAGGGGGTTGGATCATCTTTAGTGTCCCTTCCAACCCAACTCTGTGGTGGTTCTCTGGTTCAGTGACACTGGAGATGGAGGCACGGGGGCAGGGAAGCAGTGGGAAGCCAGGATGGACTGACAGAGTAGAACCCACTGCTCCTGCAAAGGGAAATAATTTTCTTCAAACTCGTGGGTGGCCTTAGCTCTGCCCCTGGGCTGGGGTGGCTCAGCTGTGGTTATGTGTGTCTGCAGGCCGAGGCCACACTCACAGTGACAGGAGAGTCCCCAGAGATGCCACAGGGCCAGGGAGCCCTCAGGAGTCCCTGTGGTGTGACACTGCCTGCAGGGGCTGTCCCCACAGCAGACAGTGTCCACAGGCAGCAGGAGCTGCTGGGCACCGCTGAACTCAGCACGGTGGCATCAGTGACCCCAGCACAGCACAGGGCCTGCCTGCTGTCACCTCACACAGGGCCTGCCTGGCTGTCACCTCACCTAGAGCCCTGCCTGCTGTCACCTCACACAGGGCCTGCCTGGCTGTCACCTCACCTAGAGCCCTGCCTGGCTGTCACCTCACCCAGGGCCCTGCCTGCTGTCACCTCACCTAGGGCCCTGCCTGGCTGTCACCTCACCCAGGGCCCTGCCTGCTGTCACCTCACCNGGCTGTCACCTCACACAGAGCCCTGCCTGCTGTCACCTCACCTAGGGCCCTGCCTGGCTGTCACCTCACACAGAGCCCTGCCTGCTGTCACCTCACCTAGGGCCCTGCCTGGCTGTCACCTCACACAGAGCCCTGCCTGCTGTCACCTCACCTAGGGCCCTGCCTGGCTGTCACCTCACACAGAGCCCTGCCTGCTGTCACCTCACCTAGGGCCCTGCCTGGCTGTCACCTCACACAGAGCCCTGCCTGCTGTCACCTCCCCCAGGGCCCTGCCTGCTGTCACTCCCCCAGAGCCCTGGGGATGCCCCCACACACAGCAGTGCCCCAGAGGCCCCCTCAGCTCCCTGGACACCCCTGTGGTGTGTGCTCACTGGAGCAGCTGGTCCCTGTGGGGTGGCTTTGGAGCAGCTGGGTCCTGGTGCCTCCCCCAGGGCAGGAGGAGCCTCCAGCCCCGGCCAGGGCAGGACAGGGGCAATGGTCCAGGTGAGGAGAAGCTTCTGCAGGGACAGGGAAGACAACCTGATCTAGCGAGTGACAGCCCTGCCCATGGTGGGGGGCTGGGATTAGATGATCTTTAAGGTTTCTTCCAACCCAAACTGCTCCATGGTTCCATGACCTGCACCTGCTTTCTGCAGAGAGGAGCCTTGCTTTGGCTGCAGGCTCTTCTGGGGGATCATCCTTGGCCAAGGTGGGGCTCCAGGGGCTCTCCTGTGCCGTGGGCAGAGGTTTCTTCTTGTCTCAAGGCCTTGCAGGATAAACTGTAGAAATAATGGCAGAGAATTACTGTGAGGAGGCACCTGCCAGGACCTGCCAGGACCTGAGTGCTCTGTTTGCAGCCTCAAAGGAAAACCGGGGCCAAGGAAAGCACAGCTGCTCTCAGTGGTTTCAAAGAAGTCTGGATGTGCTGGAGCAGGGTCAACAGCTTCTGTCAGTGATCTTTAAGGTCCTTTCCAACCCAAATTTCTTTTGTGCATTGTCAAGGACTGAGAGACACTTGGGACCCCCCATCTTTAGCTCACTCTGGAAAAGCAGCACAAGAACGAACCCTTGGAGAACCAGGACCCACCTGGCAAGAGGGGACAGACCATGCTGGGATGTCCAGGAATCTCCTCCATCAGACTTGTGTGTGGGAAACTCTTGGCAGATCAGCTGGAGGTTGGAGAGGCTGCAGGTTTTAGTGACAGGGAACTGCAGGAGCACAAAGCAGAGCCAAGCACCCCTAGAGCTCCTCAGGATGGGCTCCCAACCCGTGGAAAAGGACCATGGAGGCAGCCCCTGCCTCCTGGATCCCAGCTGGGTGTTCCACACACCTGTGTCCTGCTCCAGCTTCTCCTCTCTCTGTGAAGCCTGAGCTTGGAGTGAGGGCAAGAGCCAGAGTCACCTCCAGGAGGGGGAATGGCCAGGGCTGTGGGAAGGGGCATTTCTGAGCTGCTCTGACACAGGTGAGGGTGGGAACAACCCTGGCTGGCTTCAGCTCCAGGGGTTAGTGCTCCATGTGTGAGAACGAAGCAAATGTCAATGCAAGCAGGCATTTAAAGATAAAATTGGTGTTAATAATAATGATTATGATCATGCTGCCAGCAAGAATCACTGTGCAAACACCGGCAGAGTGAGGGCAGGGACGGCCTGGATTCTGACAAATCTCTGCTTGGAGAGCTGCAGCCAGTTTGGGTTTGGGAGCTGGGAAGGGGCTCAGCCTGGAGAAAAGGAGGCTCAGGGGGGCCCTTGTGGCTCTGCACAGCTCCTGACAGGAGGGGACAGCCGGGGGGGTCAGGCTCTGCTCCAGGGAACAGGGACAGGAGGAGAGGGAACGATCTCAGGCTGGGCCAGGGTTGGAGATTAGGCAGAATTTCTTCACTGAAAGGGTGGTTGGGCTTTGGAAGGGGCCTCAATCACCATCCCTGGAGAAGAAATGATTGGAGTTGGCACTCAGAGCTCTGGGCTGGTGACAAGGTGGGGAATGGTCACAGGTTGGACTCGATGGTCTCGGAGGGCTGTTCCAGCCTCAGGGATTCTGTGATTCTGTTTGGGCTGGGCAGGTCTGCCTGGGGCCTGGGCTCTGCTGCCCAGGAGCTGCAGCCATGGGGGTTCCTGCACACACATCCCAGCCAGGCACTTTTCACAGCACTTATGCAACCCTGGAAACAGCCAGAAAATGCAGTGGCACCTCTGGAAACCTCTGGGATTGATTGCAGGAAATTGTCACGAAGGCAGGAGCTGTGCTCGGTCACGTAAGGGGCTCATTTTGGGGTCTTTGTGGCAGGGATGGGTGGGTGTGTGGGAACCCATGATGGAAAAGGGAACCTTGGCCTGTTTCTTTTTCCAGACCCCCTCTGCCCCATCCTCCCCACCACGGGTGATCACCCTGCAGTCGTTGCGCTGCTAGCTCAGAGAATTCTGGAATCCCAGAATGGTTTGGGTTGGAAGGGACCTTAAAGCTCATCCCATCCCACCCCCCTTCCACAGGCAGGGACACCTTCCACCATCCCAGGCTGCTTTCATCCAGCCTGGCCTTGAACTCTTCCAGGGATGGGGGGCTGCAATTCCCTCTCATTACTACCCAGTGCAGGAGAAGGAGGATTTTTGCCATTGCCTCGGAGCAACTGTGCTCTTAAGTTTCTTCCAAGACTCACACCAGGGCCGCTTCTCTGCATGTGTGGTCTCTTGGACTGCGTAGAGCTCATAAATAAATAAGGAGAAAAGTTCTTAATCTTCATTCGAAAGCTCCTGGTATCACAATGCTGCTGCACAAAAGCCATCTTATTAGCCCCAAGTGCAAAATGCTGCCTTTTCTTGCAGAAGCTCATTAATTGCAGGTCACCATTCAACAAGAAAGATGAGGCACTTGAGTTCTTCAGGCTCTCATTAGCCACCGAGCTGAACAGTATGTGTGAAATTAACAGTCACCTGAGTACCTCTATAATTTCATAATTATTAGGCCTAATGGGTTAGTCTCTGCCAAATGGTTTTAACTCCTTCCCAGCCAGAGCAGGGAATCACATGAGCTGCCAAGGTTGGCGCATTTCACGAGTTTTATAACCATTTAACAGCTTTCTTGTGGAAATAATAATAAGGAGAGGAAGTTTCCAGGATCATGTACTGTTTGCATTTTTTAACATATGTTTAGCTTTTAATTATTCATATCCAGTGCGCCAAGGAAGCAGATAGCCTGTATCCCAGAGAGTGGGTGAAAGAGCTTTCTCTGCAAAGGGATTTTAATTGGTTTTAAAATGTGTTCTGCGTGTGTGTTTATATTTGCGTGTGTGTGTGAGAGCCGAGCCTTTGGTTTCTCTTCTCCTTGATGATTACATTACATTATTTCCCGTCTCTTACATTTTTATTTATCTTAGGCTTAAAAAGCAAAATCAGAGCTGAGATTTCTGTCTCTGCTTTTGAACTCGAGCAGCTTGGAAATGGCACTGCCTTTTAATGGGGATTTTCTCCTACTTGAATCCAGCCCAGGCGAGCAGCCCGGAGGGGAAGGCTGCCTCTCACCTCCAATCACTAATTATTTTTCTTCTGCTTCGTCTCACAGTCCGGAGCGTGGGCGTCTCATTCCAGGTGGGAACAAACACAGCAGAACCCTCCAAACTTGGGGTGACCTGGTGGGGGGCTCTGGCCCCGTGGCCATCACATTGCAGCTCGTGGGGGACACGCAGGGCAGCCCCCCTGACCCCCAGCACATGGAAAAACAGCCTTGCCCTCCTTGCATCCATTCCAAGCTGGACACAGGCACAGGGCAGGTATTCCAGCCTGTCCCAAACATACAGATTTCATAGCTGGGATCTAAATTTGCTTTTAAATTTGCATATCTGCTCCCACTCCAGCCTGGGTTATACTGGGAATGCTGTGCTCTCCTCCGGGATATAAATCCCCTTCCCACTGCTTTCAGCCTTGATGAGACCCTCAGCAGTGAGGAGAGGACACAGACGTGACAGCAGCAGGCCCAGGAAAGAGGTTAATGAGTGGACTCGATGATCTTGGAGGGCTTTTCCACCCTTAATGATTGTGTGAGACGTTTGCAGTCCCCCTCAGAGCTCTGTTTTCAGGAGCTGGCTGATCTCTGGTGGTGCAGGCGTTCCCCACCTCGTGCTGGGGGCTGGAGGCTGGAACGAGGAGCAGGGACTTTGGCTGCCAGGGACTGCCCAGCTGAGCTCAGGTGGGGCCTGCTCTCACCTGGAGCAGCACAGCCCAGCCCTGAGAGTGACAAACACAACCTTGCCTGGTGACAAAAGGTGGCTTTGGCTCTGCCAGCCTCAGCCCACAGCCTCTCTGCTCTTCAGCTCCACCACATCTGCAGGTTTGGGGCAGTGGGTTTTCGGCTCATTCTGTCCTGAGATTTGTTCTCATTGTGCAAGAGCTTAGCAAGGAGGGATTGGGGCCTGAGTGAGGGGTGCAGGGATCCCCAAGGCCTGTGGCACAGCAAGTCCCTGCCCTGATGGCCATGCAGGAGCTCTTGTGGCATCAGCAGGAACCTGGAGTATGCCAAGGCTCCTCTGCACTGACAGCAGGGATGGGCTTCTCAGGACAGGAGCCAGCTGGGAGATCTGCAAGCCACCAGAAAAGACCAAGGCCAGGATGCAGAGGCTTGGATGGACCCCAGAGTCAGGCTCTGTGAGCTAATCCTCCATGGTGGTGCTCCAGTCCCAGCTCTGCCTGTGCTGGGAGATCAAGGCTGGGAGGAGGGAGGGTCTTCCTTCACTTGAGGTGCTGGAGAAACGTCTCCTTCGATGATATTTCACCTTACCTCTCCTTGCCACATCTGTCAACTTCTGCTAATTACCGAGTTTGCTATCACCCTCTGCACTGATGTGAAGGGTAGGGAAAACAGAAAAAGGAGGTTAAGGGATTCTACAATTATAAATGATGTCTGGCAGGCTAAGGTACCATATAATGCATTATAAGCACTTAAAAAGCTAACCCATTCTGTCTTCTTTCTTTGGCATAAATAATGGCTTTTTTATGAATAAATCATGCAGCCAAGGTCTCTGAAAATAGCAGGAACCTGGAGCAGAATGTCTCCATCCTCATTTTTGCTAGGACAGCAGAGAAGTCAGCAATCCACTCCATCACCACTGATAAACCGGGGCGAGTGCAACTCCCAGTAATGAAATAGGGAGATAAAGTTTCGGGAGGGTGAGCGGGGCAGCGGGATATTTCTGCCAAAGCACCGACTGCACCCGGGCTCCAAATGAAACATAATGGACTCCGAGGAGATAAGCATTTTTTTCCTGCCCCATGAATAAAGCAAGACCTCATAACTCACAGACAGGCAAAGCTGCCAGCAACTTTAAAGTGCTTCCTTCTGCTTCTGGTTTGTGTTTCCTTTTAATGAAGCTGCTCCAAAGCCGAGGGGGAGCTCAGAAGTGGGGCTGGAAGCAAAGGCTGCCTTTGCGCGTGTGGAGTCCGGNCCGCAGCCACCCAGCCCTCGCACAAAGGGCTCACTCCCAGCTGCCCGGGCCGGGAGGGGCAGGGAGAGGGTCCTGGAGGTCCTGGAAGTCCTGCTGCCCTGCCAGGGTAGGAGGTCCTGGAGGTCTTGGATGTCCTGGAGGTCCTGGAGATCTTGCTGCCCTGCCAGGGTAGGAGGTCCTGAAGGTCCTGGAGGTCCTGCTGCCCTGCCAGGGTAGAAGGTCCTGGGGGTCCTGGAGGTCCTGCTGCCCTGCCAGGGTAGAAGGTCCTGGGGGTCCTGGAGGTCCTGGAGGTTCTGCCAGGGTGGGGACCCTGCCTTAGGTCTGGGGGATTGCTGGGGGCATGAGGGCTCTGCTCAGCCCTGGCTGTGTCTGCACCCGGCCTTTTCATCCTCCAAAGGGTCTCTTCTCTTGGGGCAGGTGGGCACCCACCCATTCCTCTTGCCAAGGGTCCTTCCACCTCCCTGATGCGGCTGAGACCACCCAGCGGGACCCACATCAAAGCAGGGCTGCAGGTTTGGAGCTGCTCTGATCAGAGTCAGGCTCCCTGTGCTCTCCACACCCCATCCCAGCCCTGGGTGCTGCCCCAGCCCCCTCCCCCAGGCACAGCCCACCCTCCTCTTTCTGGGAAATCGGTGAGGAAAAGCTCATCCCCTAAAAACACGTCCCGTGTGCGTATGGGGTGGGGGAATCTCCATCCTCATCCTCATCCCGCGGGGCTGGGATTCACACCCACCCCGGGCGCCTCGTGGATCTGCTGCAGGACCAAGGGTGCAGGGTAGGACTGGGGGCACCAGCACACTCCCGTGCATAAGCCAAGCCTGGCAGAACCTCTGAAGGACTTCAGGGCTGGGCAGAGTTCCCACAGCCCCCCAGCACCCCCTGAGCTGCAGCACAGATCATGAGATGCCCCTGGACAGAGGGACAGGCACTGCTCCTGACCCATGGCTGGGGAAAAGCCACACGGGGGAGTGGGGACAGCCCTCAGAACGCTGGGCGGGATGGGGACACTGGGTGTCAGTGCCTCAGCTCACACCCTGACAGGAGCAGTGTGCCCTGCTGGGACACAGAATCCACTGCAGCCTTCCCCTTCCCTGGACCCAGAGCCGTGTTTGTCATGGAGCCCTTTCCGTGCTGTGTTTGTCATCGAGTCCTGGCCATGCTGTGTTTGTCATCGAGTCCTAGCCATGCCGTGTTTGTCATCGAGCCTTTTCCGTGCCATGTTTGTCATCGAGTCCTGGCCATACCATGTTTGTCATGGAGCCTTTTCCATGCCATGTTTGTCATCGAGTCCTGGCCATACCATGTTTGTCATGGAGCCTTTTCCATGCCATGTTTGTCATCGAGCCTTTTCCATGCCGTGTTTGTCATCGAGCCCTGGCCATGCCATGTTTGTCATCGAGCCCTTTCCATGCCGTGTTTGTCATTGAGCCCTTTCCATGCCATGTTTGTCATCGAGCCCTTTCCATGCCATGTTTGTCATTGAGCCCTTTCCATGCCATGTTTGTCATCAAGTCCTGGCCATGCCATGTTTGTCATCGAGCCCTTTCCACGCCATGTTTGTCATTGAGCCCTTTCCATGCCATGTTTGTCATTGAGCCTTTTCCGTGCCATGTTTGTCATCGAGCCCTGGCCATGCTGTGTTTGTCATCGAGCCCTGGCCATGCCGTGTTTGTCATTGAGCCCTTTCCATGCCATGTTTGTCATCGAGTCCTGGCCATGCCATGTTTGTCATTGAGCCTTTTCCGTGCCGTGTTTGTCATCGAGCCCTTTCCATGCCATGTTTGTCATCGAGTCCTGGCCATGCCATGTTTGTCATTGAACCTTTTCCGTGCCATGTTTGTCATCGAGCCCTGGCCATGCACAGGGCAGGGCAGGTGGCACTAGGAGAGGTGAGAACTTCCAGCAAGAGGAGCTGCTCAGCAGGGAGAGGGGCTCTGTGTTCCCAGCAGGGGCTGAGCACCTGCCAGGTGTCTGCAGCAGAGCCTGGGATGTCACCTGGGACCAAGGGCAGTGACAGGAGCCAAGGTGGCTGCTAGCAGAGACCTCTGCCTTGCCCGCCTGGTTGTGGCCCCACAGGTGCGAGCAAGGAATGATTTTTGAGGTCCAGCTTGGTGCCAATGGGTTTGGGGAGGGCTCAGAGAGCATCACCTGCAGTGCTCAGCACAGCCCCAGCCTGGCAGAGCTTCCTGCAGTGTCCCAGAACCCGAGGGGCACTGGGGAGAGCCAGAACCCCACAGGTTCATGGGCAGCCCCTGCTCCGGGGCTGGGATCAAATCCTGGATTCCTCAGGAGCTGCTGCTGCTCCCCAAAGCCAGCGGTGCTGCCGGGGCTGGGCTGTGCCAGGGGACGGAAAGACAGAGCCCCGGGCTGTCCTTGGAGGAGGATGAAGGGCAGATGGAGGGGAAATGGAGCAGGGAAAAAGGCAGAAGTGACTTTTGACAAGGAGCTGGAGTGGCAGCAAATCACATTGGCAGAGGGCAGGGTTGGGTGGGATATTCAGGGTGCCCAGAGCAGCTGTGGCTGCCCCTGGATCCCTGTCAGTGCCCAAGGCCAGGCTGGACATTGGGGCTGGGAGCCCCTGGGACAGTGGGAGGTGTCCCTGGGATGGAATGAGCTGGGATTGAAAATCCCTTCCCACCCAAACCATTCTGGGATTCAGGTTCCTGAATCAAGGATGAGAACCAGGACCAAAAACCATTGCACAAAATGGGCAAAAGAAAGGACATAATGATTTCCTGGATGGTTGCAGGTCCCCCCAGTGCTATTTCCCACTGGAAAATGCAGGGGGGTTTACAGCCTTGCAAGACCTTGTTAGAGAGGTTTGGGCTCTCACAGGGTGCCCAGAGCAGCTGTGGCTCCCCTGGATCCCTGGCAGTGCCCAAGGCCAGCCTGGGACAGTGGAAGTGTCCCTGCCACAGCAGGGGAGGGACAGGATTGCCTTTAAGGTCCCTCCCAACCCAGACCATTCCTCGATTCAGTGATTAGGGCTGTCCTGAGCAGGGCCAAACGCAGGGACATCTTTGCCCAGCTGGCCCAGGGCCAGCACTCTGCCCTTGGAGGGAGGCAGCACCCCTGGAGACACCTGGCACACACCCTGTAACACCCTGTGACACCCTGTGACACCCTCACACCCCCTCACACACCCTGTGACACCCTGTGACACCCTGTGACACCCT
>VWZV01008562.1:137617-151529 GCA_013397155.1 Irena cyanogastra
CCCTCACACACCCTGTGACACCCTCACACACCCTCACACCCCTCACACACCCTGTGACACCCTCACACACACCCTCACACACCCTCACACCCCTCACCTCACGGGTGCAGTGCAGCTCTCACCGGCCGGGCCTGCAGGATCTCTGCCCTTCCCCAAGGCCTCCCCTTCCGCCCAGACCCTTCCCTCTCCCTTTGTGCTGCAGGGACACGAAGGTTTCCCGGGGCCAGCTCCTCCTGCTCCGGGTGTCCCCAGCCTGCACACAGCTCTCAGCACTGCCGAGGGGGTGCCCTGGAGGACGAGGAGCAGGAGGAGCTGTGCCCAGCTCTGGCTCCTCCTGGCAGCCCCCGGGCCAGGTGGCTGGGCTGCTTCCTTGGGCTGCATTCAGCACCAGCAGCTCGTGCTGCTTCTCCTCCTCCCTGGGGCGGGCTGCTCATTTCTGCCCCGTAAGACAATGCCCTTTTTCAAAAACAAAGAAATTGTAAAGTACATATGAACATATGGGAACATACATTGCAGGCTGCCTATGTGGCCAATTTTCTGTATGTTACCATATGGTGCCGCGTATTTAGCAAAAATATAACTCGACTGTTTCTCTTTCCATATGGGGATTCTTTTGCCTTAATTAATAACATTGAGCAAAAACTCTTTCTAAGGTTTCCAAGATTTCTGCAAGGGACTATCTTATGACAGACACATGCTCCTGAAGGCTTTGCTTCTGATTTCTCTGCACCCTTCTGTCCCTGTCACCTTCCCCTGTACTCCAGGGGCAGCTGTGGGGACATCTGCCCGTGGGACGTGGCTCCCAGCCCAGGGGGCTCCCGTCCCTAATGCCTCAGGTTTTAGTTTTTATATTTTTCAGATGCTGTGCTGCTTTAGTGTGTGGGTCTGGGCTTCATATTATGGGATGGTGAGCTCTCTGCACAGAGCAGGGAGACAAAACAATTCCTGCTCCAGCTAGGGACCAAGGACAAATGATCCAAATCTCAGCCCAAGAGCACAAACAATGTGGGCTGAGGAGAGAAAAACAAGCAGGATGGGACTGCACAGGCTGGAGCTGGAATTGGACAATGAACTCCAAGATGCAAATGGAGCAGAACTGATCACAGTGACAGAGCCCGTGCCCAGGTGTGCATTTTTTGTGCCCATTTTGGTTCACCTGGGGTGCAGCCCTGGCTGGGCTCTTGTGCTGCTCAAGGTGGATCCATTGAGGAGATCCTTTTAATAAATCCCTGCTTTATTCTTTAACTCCATCTAGTCTCTATTCTAGGCCAGCCTTCCCAAGGCATCCTCCCCCTCGGAGGCTGGCTGCAGCTCTGGGATAACGCAGTGCCTGTGGGCTGGATCCCTCCGGCTCATCCCGCAGTTAGTGGAACAAAGGGGAACTGGAGAGGGAGCTGGTGCAGCACAGGGAGCACTGGTGGCCACACAGGGACTGCTGCCTTCAAAGGGGCAGAAAGCTGCACACTTTGCAGCTCTGCAATCAAGCCTCTCAAGCGTTATGTCACAGAACAGTGAAATATGTCAGAAGATCTTCTCAGGACGACCCTGCAGCCAGTGCCATGAGATGAGCCATCTGAGCCAGCTGTGTCCCGGTGGGATGGAGTGTGAAGGGTCAGGGGCACAGCCCCAGCTGCCAGGGACCCTCCTCAGTGGAGACAAAGCTCTGTGGCTGCAGATGTGTCCCTTGTCCCTCAGGGATGTTCCTGCCGTGCAGACAGAGCGGAGCTGGCACGAGGCAGGAGAGCAGGGACAGCAGGGGAGATGCTGGATGTCCACCTCTGCCCCTTCCCTGGGTCCTGTTGGAGATGCTGAGCTCCCTGTCCTCTTCCTGGGGTGGGACAGGATGCAGGCAGTGCCTGAGGGGCTCAGCTTTTCTGTGAGGTGAGCCTGTCCCTCCTGCTCAGCCCAGAGCATCTCACCAGGCACTGTCCCACTCCCACCAACAGGCAGAACCTCCTGGGGCTCTGCTTGAGTGTCCTCAGCCTCCCTCAGCCCCCAAATCCTCCTTCCCTGTGCCGCTGTGCTGGCCCAGCTGTGTCTGAGGGATTGGGATGGGGTAATGGGATGTGAACACGGTGAGTGCTTGGCTTCCCCTGCCCTTCCCCTGGAGCCCCCAGTGCAGCCTCCAAGGTCACTGGGAACCAGGGGCTCCTTGTCTGGGCTGCCCAATCCCCCAGCTCCTCACACCCCAGAGCTCCCTGAGTCAGAGAATTTTTCTTGAGGAGGCACCAGGAACTCTCCAAGCTCCTTCTGCCCCTACCTGGTCCAGTCCCTCTCCTGCTGCCTCACAGCACCTGCCCACATCCCTCAGCTCTGTGTGGGTGCTCTGGGTGCACAGCAGGCACCTCCTGCTCTTTGAGGTGGCCTCCTCGATGGGATGTTTGGGACATCCTTTGGAACACAGTCCTGGGCATCCCCTTCCAGTGCCATTTATCGGAGTCTCCCATGAGTATGGGTTGAGCCAGCTGCCCTGCTCAGCTCTGCTGCCTTCACCCAGCTCCCTTGGACAGCTGGGGTGGGGAGGGAAGTCCCTCATGGGCTTTGTGCACCCTCTTGAAGGGTTCACTGGGCAGTCAGAGCAGTCCTGTGTAGCCTGGACAAAACAGCTGGATCAGCTCCTGGTGTCTCATCCTTTTCTGCACCTCCAGAGTTTCCTCTTGAGGACCTGAGCTGACCCAGAGCCCAGGTCTCTGTCCAGCTCTGCCACCTCCAGCTGGTATCCATCCCCTGAGCTCCTCACAGCACATCCTGGCAGAGTGGGACACAAGCAGAGCTGGCAGAGTGGCAGTCACCACCACCTCTGTGGCCGTGGGGCACTGCCAGCACCTTGTGTGCAGCTGTGCCTGGCTCAGGACCTTGCAGCTGCTCCCCCATTTCCTGCCAAAGCCCAGAGGGTGGGACATGTGCAGAGCAGGGCTCGGGGTGGGACATGTGCAGAGCAGCCCATCCTTGCAGCCACATGGAAGTCAGCCCTGCTGGGGACTGTCTGGCTGCTGGCTTGGCCAGGGTGGCTTTGGGCTCGTGCCTGGGAAGGTATTTCCAAAGGGCACGACAGCAGGGTTTGCCCAGCAGCCAGGATTCCTAAATTTGCACTACAGGCTGGTTGTATCCTGGGTATCCATGTGCCATGGCTGAGGTACTGGTGGGATGCAAATCACAGCATCACAGAATGGTTTGGGCTGGAGGGGCCCTAAAGGCAATCCCGTTATCCTGCCACAGGCAGGGACACTTCCCCTGAAGCAGACTGCCCCAAGCCCCGCTGCAGGAGAGCAGCCCCTCTTTGGAAGGGTGTCCCTGAGCCAGGCTGCATTTCCACCACAGCTCAGACCAGAGCAGCCTCTGACCTCTCCTGCCCGACCTCTTGGCACAAATCAAATCCGCCCTTGCAGCAGGCTGCCAGCCGGGCTCGCATGAGGGCTGTGGCTGCAGAGGCTGGCGGGCTGCTGGTGACGTGGTGGCATTCAGAGATGGCACTGGGAGAAGGTCAGTGCGTGCAGAGCAGGCAGGGGCTGTCAGCACTCGGCTCTGCCGAGCCTCTGCGAGGGGGACAGCCACGGGATGCAGGAATGGGGCTGTGCTCGGGAGCTGTCTGGAGATGCCTGNTGGAGATGCCTGGCACGGGGGGGGGGGCGGCAGGGCAGGGGGAAGAACCAGGAGGACCAGGAGGACCAGGAGGACCAGGAGAACCAGGCCACACCTCGAGTGCTGTGTCCAGTTCTGGCCCCTCAGTTTTGGAAGGACAGTGAGATGCTTGAGCACGTCCAGAGGAGAGCAATGAGGCTGGTGAGGGTCTTGGAACACAAACCCTGTGAGGAACCACTGAGGGAGCTGGGGGAATGGTTGGACTCACTGCTCTTAGAGGACTTTTCTTAGCGATTTCATGGTTCTATGACCTCCACAGCCCAACGACCCCCATGCTCTGGGTGCAAGCTCAGTTTCACCAAACGTCACATCTCCCCCTTGGTAATTCTCCCACGTTCCCCAGCGTCCCTGGGAGCACCATCCCCTCTCTCAGCCCAGACACACAAGCACTGACGGCAGCAGCAGCCTCACCTTGTAATATTTAAAACAATTTTATTCATGAAAATATGCTGTACAATGCACTATACACAGTTCTTTACATTGCCACATACACAAACTCTAATAGCACAACCAAGAAAGTTACCATTGCCTACGATAGATGCGTGTGAGAGATGAGACCCTCCCCCCCAGTCTGTACAGTTATAAATATGAGGGAAACGGACCCAAAACCGCCGGGGGAAGCAAACCGGGGGGGGCCCTGGGGTGTCCCCCCACACCAGCTCCAGGCAGGGCAGGGCAGGAGCAGGGAGGGAGCTCCTGGTCCCCAGAGGGGCACTGTGGGGTGGGGGGAATGGGGTGATGGAGAGGGGAGGATGAAGCTGAGAGAGGTGGGACATGATCCTGCTGATTCCAGAGAGGGAACCCGGAGCCTCAGCCAGTGACATAAAGGCCTGGTGTCCCCTTCCCCACACCCGCAGTCACAGAGGGGGCACAGCCATGCCAGCCCCACGGGCACAGCCCCAACACCCCCATTCCATCACCATGGACACCACGGCCCCACGTGCCCAGGTCCTTTGGTCCCACGGCAGGGCCAGCCTGTGCCACCTGTCCCTGCAGCCAGCCTGTGCCACCCGTCCCTGCAGCCAGCCTGTGCCACCCGTCCCTGCAGCCACCCTGGGGCCATCCGTGCCTGCCCCCGCCGCCCCTCGCCCCGCACGACGACTGAACACACGACGTTACCAACACGACTGCACCGCACACACGACAACCCCACGGTCACGAACCACGACGACAGCTTGGCGAGGGGCCGTGCCCACGCAGCGGGGCAGGGGCGCGGGGGCGGCAGGGCGGGCGCGGGACAAGGGGACACTTTCCTCCTGCTGCTGGGACGGCTCTCCCGCCACCGTGATGGCCGGCCAGTGTCTGTGACACCGAAGGGAGCTCGGGGACCCCGGGTGGGAGAATCTCATCTCCTGATTGCTGCCCGGCGTGCTGATGTGCTGCTGGATATGTGCCTGGAGATCAGATGCCTGGAAGAGCCAGGGCCCTTCCCTTTCTGCCACTGCTGGGGGGCAGAGGCCCCCGTTTGCTCTAGGGCAGCCAGAGCTGCCCTCCTGCCTCTGGCTCCCTCACACCCACGTGCTGAACTGGGGGGTCGGGGATTAAATAGCCATTTGCATTCGGTTTCCAAGGATTTGAAAGATGCCTGAAACGAGAGGTGGTGTATAAAAGGAATGCGGTAATGATCCTGACCAAAGAATAATCCTTTTTAAAAAAGCATTCGAGAAAGATTATATATAATAGAATATATTAAATTCTGTACATGATCAAATAATGTAAACATAATTAATTAACTTGTAAGAATGTCTTTAGAGACCGTGCCTGCTGTGTGCCCCGGGTGAAGGTGAGCGGTGGCACATGGGGCTCCTCTGTCACGCTCTGCCACAGCCGTGCGGGTCAGGAGAGGAGCAGGAGGTGCCACCCACGGGTCCCCATGCTCTGACTCGGAGCAGCTGTGCTGTCCCTGCGCCTGGCTGGGACCCAGGGCCCGCTCCGTGGCAGAGGAGCAGGTGCTGGGGCAAGAGGGGAAGAGCTGGGCTGGGAAAATGTGCTGGTTCAGTGCACTGACCCTGCTGCAAGCCAGGGGCTGGGGCTCAGAGAGAGCCTGTGGTGTCCAGGAGGAAGAATGGCTGAGCAGAGACCCCACAGGACAGAGCAGCAGCTCCCACCACCTCCTCCCAGCCCCTCCATCATCTCCAGACCAGTTGCTCCTGCTGGCCACCAGGCTGAACCCCTCCAAAACCCTGCTGCTCCTGGCAGCTGTGCAGAATGGCCAGAATGGCTGGGACAGCCCTGCCCTGTTCCTGCCCCACGGAGCAGTGGGGTCAGTTTGGGCTCCTGACACACAGCAGGACCACGTGTGAATCACGGTCCCCACCCCCATGGAGCCCCACCCCTGGCAGGTGGGTGCACCCCTCTTGCTGACAGCTCCTAGATCAGCTCTCCTGGCACCCCAGGGGTGGGCAGTGAGACACTGGGACAGGCATGGTGGCACTGATTCCCCAGGAGCCCCACAGCCCTGGCTGGGGCCCCTGTGGCACCTCCCTGAGCAATGTGGGTCACCCAAGCTTGGAGTAGGATGGACCCCACGCTGCGTCCAGAGGCCTGGCCACCACACCCCTCCCCTCCTCACACACACACAGCCTCTCCTCGAGGATGGCCCACATCACAGCCCCCAGCTTTCACCCCAGCATCCAACACCTGCCCATGGCCAAGCCAAGATGAGCCATGTGATGGGACACAGCCACCAGCGTTGCCCATGGCTTCTCTCTCCTCTCCCTAAGCTCGACCCTTTCTTCTTTCCAATGCAAAAACTCAATGGCAAAAGAGTGCATGAAATCAAATAAATACACCCCCCTCCCCTCCCCTGCGAGCTGCCCCTGAGCCTCCAGCTCAGGGCACCCTCACTCCCAGCAGGACCCCCCTGGAGCGTGCCCAGCCTGCTCCGGGCAGGGGCTGCAGCCTTGCCCTGGCACCCTCAGGCCCTGGGGCTGCCGAGACGCTGCTCCCAGGGCTGCTGACTGCACAGCATCACCACCCCCTTCTCACTGCTCAGTAAGAAAACCTGCCTGGAGCCACACGAGGACACGCAGTGGAGGTGGCCTGGGGGTGTGGGCTCAGCAGAGCTCTGAGCTCCACCAGGACTGAGGGGTCATGAGCCCCCCTTGCCCTGGGGCAGGGCCCCCACTCCTGACACGTCTACCCAGAGGACTCATTTCCCAAGGTGGCTCAGAGAAGAGTTCTTTCCCAGCCCGGGGGGGGATGCCCATGCTGGGAGGGTCCCACACCACCAGATGTCACCACTCTGTCCCCCAGCCCAAGGGCAAATCAAACTGGCACCATTACCATGGGGCACTGGGACCGTCTGGAAAGGCTCTCCCTTCCTGCTACCCCCGTGGATCTGCCTGGCCCCGGCTGCCTCTCCCACCCACCTGCCCTGTGTCCTCCAGAGGATGCTGGCAGGACCTGCAGACCGGGCACACGTGGGGCTGGGGGTCCTCCCCCATCTCAATATTTGACCCTCTGGTTTGCGTTCTGTGTTCGACCTTAAGCTCAGACTGATGGCTCTCGCCTATCTTAACAAACAAAGGCAGAAGAGAAAGGAAAAAAAAAGTTAGTCTCAATGTTCCCCTCGTGGCTTCCCAGTGGCGAGCCCGCGCCAGGGCAGGCGTCACCCGGGCACCCAGCTCTGGTTCGTGGGCTGCGGCCCCCCGGGCAGCGCGGGCACGTTGAGCCCGTTCTGCGGCGGCAGGGCCGAGTCGAAGTTGAAGTCCATCTCGTCGCTGTCCATAAAGTCATTCAGGATGATCGACTCCACGTCGCACTCCAGGCTCCCGTTGAACATGTCCAGGTCCAGGTCTGCTGGGAACCTGTCTTGGCCCAACACGGGGGGGTGGACGGCCCCCGGGTAGGGGCCCTGCAGCGAATCCAGCAAGCTCATGTGTGCCCCTTGGTTATTAGCGTAGGAATGCAGGTGCCCGTGGTGCGGCACGGCCGTCATGCTGCACGAGTCACTGGGCAGGCTCATAAGGCTGACAGGATTGGCTAAGGCACTGGTGTTGACCGCAGGGTGGTGACCGGCTGGTGACGGGTGGTACAACGCGTTGCTCTTCATGAGAGAGCCCGGGTGGGGCGGGTAGGAGGACAAGCCCTGCTCCCCGCCCCCGCACAGCAGCGGGTTGTGTCTGTGGCCACGGGCCGGCACCATGGGGCTGGCCTGCGGCAGGGGCAGGTCCCCCGGGACCATGCTCTCCTTGTGCGCGTAGGAGATGGAGGAGAGCAGGTCCTGCAGCGAGGCGTTCCTGTAGGAGCTGACGGGCGAGAAGGTGGCCTGCTTGTTCTCCTGGATGGTCTGCATGGGCAGGCGGCGCATGAGGCTCATGGCCGGCTGGCTGTAGATGGTCCCACAGTAGGTGTTGGAGGCGGCCCCCATGCTGGAGCACTTGGAGTTGAAGGTGAAACTGGAGCTCCGCTGCCGCAGGGCGGCCGGGGGCAGCTGCTGGGAGGGGCTCATGCTGTAGCCGTCCTGCAGGTCCTCCAGCATGCTCTCCCCCAGGCTCTCGTTCAGGCTGATGGTGCCGGTCAGGTCGGTCAGCCGGGGCAGCTCCACGGAGCAGCGGGCGCTGAGAGAAGGAGACATGGTGCTGGAAGGGCTGGGGTACATCAGCGGGGACGAGGGGGTACCATCGTCCTCCTCCAGCTCGTCCGGCTCGTGGTTGGCCATGATGGGCGAGAGGCGCCCGCTCAGCGTGCTGGCCGTGGAGTTGGCCCGCGTCCGGAAGTCCGCCCAGGCGTCGTACTCGTCGCTGGCGTGGGACGCGGGGCTCTCCGACCACTTGGCTTGCTGGGAGGACGGGCTGTCCTCCCCGCGCTCCTGCGTCACCTGCAGCTGCTTCTTCTTGCTGGCCTTGCCCTTGATGCGCAGGAACTTGCTGTTGTTGTCCATGGACACCGCCCGCCGCCGCGGCGTCTTGCCCGTCTTGCCGCCCTCGGGGTTCAGCATCCACCAGGAGCTCTTGCCGGTGCCCTCGTTCTGCACGCGGATGAAGCGGGTGTGCAGGGACAGGTTGTGCCGGATGGAGTTCTGCGGGGACAGCAAGGACAGGGGGAGGGTCAGCAGCAGGGACAGCACCCCTGGAGGAAAGGGACGCCCATGGGGCTACATGGGGCACGGTGGGACACCTGGGCTCCGTCCCCTGGGATGTCTGAGCCGAGGGTTTGGGGCTGGGAGAGCTCAGCTGGCAGGTCCCTCCCACGTCCCCTGGGTCACAGCCCTTTGCTGCGCCTCCCAGCTCTGCCTTTGGCACAATTCCTGTCCCAGCAGGGACGGGGAGTCTCTTTAGCACATGGGACCCACAGCACCCCAGGCCAGCTCTCAGGGGACCTTCCTTCCCTGGCAGGAGCCTGCGGAGGGACAAGGTGAAGAGGCAACAAATGCAGTGATGGAATCAGGGCCACACAAAGGCCCAGGGCTTCTCCATTCATCCCTCCCAGCCCGAGGCCACCACGTACCCAGCACATCCCACAGGGTGCTCCCAGCACAGCCAGCACCTCTGTGGAGATCCCAGCCCGCTCCCCACCAGCTCCAGAGGGAATCCCTTTGGGCACCAACCCTTTGGAGTGGGCTCCAAGCCCCTTCCCCTGCCTGGCATCATTCGGGATGTGCTCCCCTCCACCCTCAGCACCGACACATGCCCTGTGCAGGGCACATCAGCCCCACCACAGCCCAAAACAACCTGCTGGCACCATGTCACACCTTGTCCCCAAATGCCTGTCACCCCCTGTGAGCAGGACTGGGGGCCCACAGGCAGAGGGTGTGGCTCCCTGCATGACTGGCTCTGGTGACAGGAACACACTCCCTGCCCAGGAGGTACCACAGCACTGTGGGTCTGCAAACCCACCACAGCCCCCACTGCCCGCAGCAGGACTGGTGGGGGCTGCTGCCACCCTGGACACTTCTGCTGCCTCATCCACATCCAGCACCTCAGGCCAGAGGGCAGGGCTGGATAGGATGTTGGGCAGGAATTCTTCACTGGGAGGGTGGGCAGGCCCTGGCACAGGGTGCCCAGAGCAGCTGGGGCTGCCCCTGGATCCCTGGCAGTGCCCAAGACCAGGCTGGACAGGGCTTGGAGCACTCAGGGACAGTGGGAGGTGTCCCTGACATGGCAGGGGTGGGATAGGATGAGCTTTGAGGTCCCTCCCAACCCAAACCGGTCTGGGATTCTCCGACACCTGCCTCTCCCTGCTGACATGCAGCTCAAGGGATGCCACCCCAGCTCTCCGTGCCTCAGTTTCCCCAGAGGAAAAAGGCAAGATGCAAGGGAAGAGTCTGCAGCACAGAGACTCTTCCCCAGCTCTGCTCAAAGGCTCAGGGCTGGCCAGGGGCTGCTGGAGAGGGGAGGAACCTCCCCAGCCCCTTCCCAGCTGCAGGAGGGGCAGAAGGACGAGGAGGAGGAGGAGGAACCCACGGTAGAGGGGAGAAAGTTTGGTGCTGTTGTGGTGTACAGTGGAATACTAATGAAGAGGCAAGTGAGCTCCAGCCTCATCTATCATATTATGTAATGGCTTACTTCTCTGCACTTCATTTATTTGGAGATTGCTCCCAGGCTGGCTCCTCGCCAGCAGCCACCAAATCCAAGTCTACAGAAATCAATCTCGCACTGACTGATTAAGCCGTGTTTAGAACTAATTGCTCCTTCGTGTGTGGGGAGAATAAATTATGGGCTTTAATTTCACATCTTTAAAATGCAACTGCAGGTATGGGCCAGCCATTAACCCCTTCCTGCACGGCTGGGGAGGGGGCCCAGGGGGTGGGTGGGACACGGCTGCCCAAGCATTGCTCTCCACCTTCAAGCAGAGCAAGTCAAGCCCTGGCCAGCCTTCCTGGCAGGGAGAGTCCCCCTGACCCTTCCAGCACCTCTCCTTAAGCCACAGGATGATCCAAACCCCCATCCACGACCCAGCCACCGTTCAAGCAGCAGGGACAGAAGCACAGCACGTGGCTGTCACTGCCCTGGCAGGGCCAGGGCCACCAGCCAGCTCAGCCCCACGGCGCTGCCCTGCACCCACAGACAGTGGGGAGCTGGGGATGCCACAGCTGGGCTTGCTGGAGGGATGCCCACTCACTGCTGGGTCCCTGGCAGGAGTGGGGACCCTGCCATGGCCACAGTCCCTCCCTGCCAGCACTGCCAGGCCTGCTCAGCACAGGAGGCAGGAGATGCTGCAGGGATGGAGCTGCCATGCAGAGCACGGCAGAGAGGACAGGCTTTGGGGATGTCACAGCTGGGTGAGGGTGACATTCAGCATCCTCTGCTACAGCCCCCTCCCACCCCAGAGGGAGCACAGGGCACCCTGCACCCCCCGAGGCAGGGGACAGGGCTGGCAGGGTCAGGCTGCCCGAGGGAGAGGAGGCGAGGAGAGGCTGCTGCTTCTCCCGCAGCCGAGCTTCATTAAGAGCCAGAAGACAGCGGCAATTAAGTGCAAGGTGCAGCACACCCGGCTCTCTCCTCATTAGCACCCCGACACGCTCGGCTGCCCGCGGCTCGGGGCGCACGGAGCGGGGCGGGGGCTGCGCCGGGAGCTGATTAACGGAGACGGGCAGGGACCGCGGCCAGCCCGCGTCCCGCAGCCCCCTGGCAGTGTCCCCTGATACACAGGGGACAGCAGCTGCCTTGGCAGGGGTGCCCTGGGGTCAGGAGAGGATGGTGCCAGCCCCAGGGCACCCACGACACCTCAGACACCACCCCCTGCCCCGCAGCGCTTCTTACAGCAACCGCTGCAGGGCTGGCCGTGCCTCCCGTCCCCTCTGTCCCCGTGTCACCCCCTGCCTGTCCGGCCCGCTCCGATGGCTCAGCCCCTCACTGGAAACCGCACACGGCCCCGCAGCCCGCCGGTGCCCAAACCCCAAACAGCGCCGGGCCAGGGCATCGGTCCCCAGCTCACTGCCAGCCCGTGCCAGGGTGACAGCCAGCCCGTGCCAGGGTGACAGCCGCACCGCGGGCCCCAGCGCTCCCCCGCAGCTCTGCCGAGGGGACGGGCATGCTCTGGAGAGCTGGTGCTGGAGGTGCCACCAGGGCTGCAGGTGCAGCGGACCCCCTGTTCAGCCCCGGCTGGCAGCAGGGCAGCGGCTGAGCCCGTGCCAGCCCCCAGCCACCAGCTGCCGGAGGCTTTGCCAAGCTGGAAGATCCCAGTGCCGTGCCGGTGCCCGTCTGCCGGGGGCTGGTCCTGCCGCGGGGCCTGAGGGGGGGCTGTGGGCACCCACAGAGCCCCGCACCCCTCAGGAGCCCTCCTCCGGCGAGCCTCATTGTCAGGGGAACAGGCAGTGTGAAATCGGTCTGATTAGCAATTAGTCCCATTGTAAAAGGATTAGCCGGACCCATTGTTCGCGAGAGTGACTTGACTGTCAATGGGCATCTGGCAGCGATGGTGACGATGGTGACGATGATAACGATGCCGCGGTGGAGCCGGAAGCCGTTCCCCGAGGCCGGACTCCCGAAATGAGCATCGACCCCCGAGATGAACCTCGGAGCCCGCCATGAGCCAGCCACACGGGTACCGAGCCCACGAGGGGCAGCGCTGCCCATCCCCGCCCCAGCGGCAGGTGCCAGGGCGCCACCCCCGGCCTTGGGGTGCCCACGAGTGTCGGGGTGCGGGGAGTGGGGCTGACCTCCCCTCTGCGTGCCCTGAGGAGAGCAGGGTGAGGGGGAACGAGTGCAATTCGAGCAAGAGCAGGCCCTGGCCAGAGCGGGGAGAGCAAACAAGGCACCGCTGTCACATCCCCTGCACCCTCTGCTGTCCCCACCACTGCCCCCGAGCTGTCACCCCGCGCTGCTGTCTGCCCAGCACCAGGCGTTTCCCAAGCAAACCCCAACCCCAGCTGCTCCCCACACACTCCACATCTGCCAGCCCTGCTCGCAGAGACCCCCGGGGTGTGTCGGGGGCTGGCTGGCTGTCTGTCCAGGCTGCTGGGCCACCCAGCCAAGGAGCCCGCTGGTGGTTCAACACCATTGAAAGGAGGAAGCAGGGACAGGGACAGGGACAGGGACAGGGACGGGGACAGGGTTGCTAACAAGAGCTCTGCCAGCAGCACAAGGATGGCTCCAGGGGTTAATTCATCCTTACTCACTTCTTGCACATCAAAATTGCCACTGCTGGAGGAAATATCCCAGGGGGCAGAGGCTGCCAACAGCCTCAACTGGGGCTTCATCCCTGGGGATGATGTACAGGGGGATGGGGAGGGTGGTGGCACGGGACACTCAGTGGTGACACCGCCAAAGACATCATATTCACCCAAAAATGGCTCTGCCTGTGGGCACCAGCCACCTCCCAGCACCGTCCCCTGTGCACGGCCAACCCTGCTCCCTGCACTGGTGTCACCATCCTGCCCCGAGCAGCCGGTGGCTGGGCACAGCCCACCAGCCCTGGCACGGCCACCCCAAGCGGGGCACAGGTGAGCAGGTGGCAGCTGGCACACGTGGCAGTGCTGCCCACACGCTGGGGGTGGCAGGCACCCTGGATGCTCGTGACAGGGACGGGTGGCCTGGGATGACAGGAGGGGACCCCCCTGCTGTGCCACAGGCAGGCTGCTGCAGGAGACCCCACCACCTCCCGTGCCTGCAGGGGCATCAGCCCACCCACACCATCCTGATCCACATCAGCCCCATATCAGCCCACCCACACCATCCTGACCCACATCAGCCCACCCACACCATCCTGACCCACACCAGGCCACCCACACCATCCTGACCCACATCAGCCCCATCCACACCATTCCCATCCACAGCAGCCCCACACCATCCTGACCCACACCAGCTCTCCCTGCATGGGTGGGTGAGCCCAGCAAGTGGAAGCCCACGGAGCCAGGCAGAGGTGGCAGGGGGTGGCTCTAAATCCAGCCCAAGCTGTGCCAGGGTTCCTCCAGCCCCACGCCAGGACCCAGACCCACGGAATGCCAGCAGCTTCCCCGCCGTGAGCAGCCCTGGGAGCTCCCCACGCCCCTGTGGCCTCGAGGCACACGGTGCCTTGCTGAGCAGGAGCAGGTCCTGAGCACTGCCATGCCCCACTGCCATGCCCCAGGCTGTTACTGCCCCATAGCAGCCCCCCTGCTGCCCTCCACGGTGCCCTGCGGCCACAGAGCCACCCCACAGCCAGCCCCTGGCACTGCCCCACACACAAGCCCCACACCAGCCCTTGGCACCACCCCGCAGCACCCACGCTGTGCCCCAAGCACCTCACAGCAACCCCCCTGCGCTGCTCCATCAGCTCCCTGGTGCCCTGTGCCAACCCACAGCCAGACCCACTCAATGCCCCCCCAGCTCCCTGGGCCCCCACA
>VWZV01008562.1:151843-165627 GCA_013397155.1 Irena cyanogastra
CGCGCTGCCGGCGCCGCCGACAGCTCATTAGGGAGCGCTAATCACCCCCGAGGTGTGCGCACAGCCCAGGGACAGCTGGGGCTGCCGGGGTCCCCGTGCTGCGGCCTGAACCCCCCTGAACACCCCCCGGCCCCTCTCTGTGCCAGCCCTGTGCCACCCCCGTCAGGGACCGCGCAGGGTCCGGCCTTGCCGCTGTGGGGCACACAGACCCACCACGCCGCGTGGCTCCAGACGAGCTCCACGCTCTGGAACGCGGGAGCGGGGCTGGGATCCCCCATCATGGGGCAGGCCGTGCCACCCCCTGCCCGCGTCCTTCTGCCACTCCCGGGGCTGGCGGATGGCGTGTCCCACACGGCCTCCCCTGCAAGAGAAGGTCCAGGGAGGAAACAACCACCCTGACCCCTGCCAGGACTCGCCAGCCGCATCCCGATCCCAAATCCAGACAGTGCCCGGCTGTGGCTGCCTGGGCTCCGGGCTGGTTTCAGAACCAGTGTCGGTGCTGTGGGACTGGCAGAGGTGTGGTTCTGTGGCACGGGGATCACTGCCTTCCTCACCATCACCCCGGGCTCCTCTTCTGCCCCTCGGGTCACCCTTCAAGGGTGGGCAGCGCAGACCCTCAGGGTGCTGGGGCAGGGCAGAGCTTGGGGCAGACACTGGGGGGGATGAGACCTCTCTCAGCTGTCTGGGACCAGCTCTCCTGGCCCCTCCTGTCCTGAACCAGCGTGGGAACTGCTGTGGCTGGAGGAGAGGGGGTCACACAGAGCCCCAGAGCCCCATTCCCTGCCTGGCCCCGTGCTGCTCCTGGCCCATCTCCACCACATCTTGATGGTTCTCAGTGGGTCTGACCCCACTGAAGCCCCGGTGCAGCCCCCAGTGCCCCCCCAGTGCAGCCCCCAATGCCCCCCAGTGCAGCCCCCCTGCAGCCCTGGCTCGGAGCTGCCCCTCAGCCCCGCTGTGCACTTGGCAGCTGAGGTTGTTCCCCCAGTGCCTCCCTTCCCCTGCTGACCACAAGCAGTTCCCAAACCCACCAGAGACGTGACTGACACCATAAACCACCCACAGCTCCCCAGGCCCCCCAGCAGCCCCCCATGCCCAGCATTCCCTCCACAGCCCTTGCCCAGGACACCAGGGCACCCCACACTGCACAGAGTGCCAGGGGGACACCCACGGGGGTGACACTCCCTGCACACCCCAGCCAGGAGGGAGCTGGCAGAGGGCACACTGGCCACATGGGGCCAGTCCTTGTGGCCAGGCTGGAGCCAGTGCCAGTCCTCGTGGCCAGGCTGGAGCCAGTGCCAGTCCTCGTGGCCAAGCTGGAGCCCTGCCTCTCCCAGCCCTGGGACTGTTGCTGTTGCCATGGCAGCCGCTTTATTTTAGCCAGCTGCCATCACTCCGTGTCCCCTTCAGAACCAGGAGCATCCTCCCTGCCCTGGGGAGGGCCCAGGGAGCCCTGCAGAGCCCAGCCCCGTGGAATGGCTTTTCCTGCAGCCACGAGGGGACAGACACAGCACCAGCACCTTCTCTGTGCTCAGTGGGGTCACACCAGCTCAGCCACCAGCGAGGTGGCTCAGGGGATGGGTCAGAGAATCACAGAATCTCCCAAGCTGGGAGGGACCCACCAAGATCATCGAGTCCAGCCCCTGGTCCTGCACAGACACCCCAACAACTGCAACCTGTGCCTGAGAGCGTGTCCAAACACTCCCAGAGCTCTGGGCACCACAGCCCAGGGGGAAGAGGATGGATGGGAGGATGGATGGATGGATGGATGGATGGATGGATGGATGGATGGATGGATGGATGGGAGGATGGATGGATGGATGGATGGATGGAGGCAGGATTAGGACTGGTATTGAGTGATTTCAGTGCTGGGGGAACACCTGCATGGTCAGTCCAGCTACCACAGCCTGCACACAGACACCTCCTGCCTTGGGCTTCTCCTGATGGGGCCAGAACAGCCCCAAACCCGCCCTGGCAGTGCTGGGGCTCTGCGGGACCCCCTCTCCTCCAGCCACAGCAGTTCCCACGCTGGTTCAGGACAGGAGGGGCCAGGAGAGCTGGGAGAGGTCCCATCCCCCCCAGTGTCTGCCCCAAGCTCTGCCCTGCCCCAGCACCCCGAGGGTCTGTGCTGGCCGCCCTTGAAGGGTGACCCGAGGGGCAGAAGAGGAGCCCGGGGGTGATGGTGAGGAAGGCAGTGATCTCTGTGCACCCTGTGTTCAGAACCACACCTCTGCCAGTCCCCCGGGACCCCCTCCTGCCCCACGCTCCCCAAAGGGCTCATTAGAGCAGAGCAGGGCTGTGCATAACGAGCAGGCACACGCTCCCCTCTGGGGACACGGGCCGGGCTGGGGAGCTGGAGACCCCCCTGTGGGACTGGGGGATGTCTGGGGAGAGCCCAGCCTTTCCCCACTTCCTGCAGGAGCCCCACGGAGCCGTGGGCACAGGGGAGCCAGCTGCAGCTCGCCCTGGCACCAGGGCCACAGCCCCAGTGCCACGGTGCTGGGCTGGCCCCACGCCCTCCCTGGGTCACGCCTGCAGGCTGCAGGTGCCACTGCAGGGCTGGCAGGAGGCAGGGGACAGCCGGGAGCCCTGTCCCCTCACGTCCTGTGTCCCTGCCCTGGCACGCTGCCGGAGGGAAGGGGAGCAGGGACCAGCTGAGCTCTGTGCTGCCCATCTCGGCCCTGGCATGGGCACCCGCTCACCCTCAGAGCTGGAGGCAGCTGAGCCACCTGCCCTGGGCAGCTGGCCAGGGGACACTGTAGTGCCACCGGGCACTGGGGACCTGTGCCAGACCCACTGCTCGCCCAGCTCTCAGCCAGCCCCGCGGGGATGCTGGGGGGCAGGGGCTGCTGGGCAGGGGGGAGCACAGGGCTGGACTCTGCCCCTCCCTTCGCAGCAGGAGCTGCAGCCCCCGCCCGCCGGAGGCACCAGCACGGCCAGGGATGCTCTGCAAGGTGCCCCACATCCAGCTGAGGGACATCAGCCCCACCTTTGGGGACAAAGCCCACCCTCAGCACTCCCTGCCCGCCCAGACCCCCCTGGAGCAGGTGAGGCCAGGTCGGACCCCTGGGAGGAGCCTCTCCATCAGCAGTTCTTACCCTGGAACGCTCTAATGACACCCCAGAGCTGGCCACCAAAATAGCTACAGTAAATCACCCGGAGCTGCCGTGTAATTTTTGCATGAAATTACAGGATTTTTTCCCCTGGGTTCAATTTCCTCCACACCAAGTTCTCACCGCAGCCGAATCATTAAAGCAGCCACACTCCCTTCTCCTCGGGCGCCACTTGATCTCCCTGCTGGCTGCCCCCCCGCCGCTGCCACTGGGGCTGGGGCTGGCAGGGGACAGCGGGACAGCGGGTGCCCCAGTGCTCCAGGCACTCCTGTCTGTGGCACTGAGAGCCCAGAGCTGCTCCCGGCCCCAGGCAAGGCACAAAAAATCCTGCCCGGAGACCCCGGGGAGACCCAGCACCCAGCAGGGATGCAGGAGGTGCCCCAGGCAGGAGGCTGAGCCCCCGCGGGGGTTCCAGCCCCAGCAGGCAGAGGAGCAGAGGAGCAGAGGAGCTGGCTGTTCCCAGGGGGAAAACCGCCCACTCCTCCTCAGCGCCCGCGGGAGGAAGGGGCTCAGCCCCCCCGTGACCCACGGCGATGCTCCGACACCCGAGGGAGGGTGTGGTGCCACGAAACACCGACTGCTGGTCACCTGGCTACCTGCAGGGACACGGGCACACGTCACCCTCGTGTCACCCACCGTCCTGCCCGAGCTCACTGAGCACCGCAGGAGCTGAGCAGCGGCAGCAGCCCCAGAGCCGGCTCCAGCCCCATCCTCCCCGGGCTGTGCCGTGCGGGCTGGCCTGATCGCCAGCCTGGGAGCTGCCCCGGAGCCGGGGAGGGCTGGGCAGGGAGCCCAGCACCGACTGGGGCACTCGTGTTCCCCCCGTGTTCCCCCCGTGTTCCCCCCGCTCTGCTCCGGGGTTCCCCTCCTGCCCCCCATCCTCAGTCACCCCGGGTGACAAGGGTGCCCCGAGTCCCTCCATGCTGTGGCCGCCAGCCGCGGGGCTCTCCAGGGGCCCTGGAGCTCAGCCAAGCCCTGCCCAACACGCCGGGTCCCACCGGGATCCCCCAGGGCTGCTGGAGCAGGGACAGGCGCCCGTGCCCTCAGGGCAGCTCCTGCAGGTGAGGAGCTGCTCTGGCCGTGCAAAGGAGCCTCTGGCTTCTCAAACAGAGCCAGAGAATCCCAGACTGGTTTGGGTTGGGAGGGACCTTAAAGCCCATCCAGTGTCACCCCTGCCATGGCAGGGACATCTCCCACTGTCCCAGGGGCTCCAAGCCCTGTCCAGCCTGGCCTGGGACACTGCCAGGAGCAGCCACAGCTGCTCTGGCCCACCTGTCCCACGGCCTCCCCACCCTCCCAGGGAAGAATTTCTTCCTGCAAGAGATTTCATCCCACCACCAGCAATCACAGATGGCAAAGCTTGGGAGAACTCAGGGCTCTCAGCCCCGAGGGGGATGAGGACAAGGGGGGTGGCCAGGACAGCAGGGACATTCCCACCACCAAATGCCCTTGGCTGAGAGATTCTTCGTGGAACGGTTTTATTCCAAAAAAAAGGGAAAAAATCCCAGTTGCTCAAGCAAACAAATGTTTATAGCATTTGCAGCTTTCAGGCCCAGAGGGTGGAGCAGGGGAGGGTTCAGTGATGCCTCTAAGGGAGAAAATCCTCACCACGGGAACTTGCTGTGCAGAAACGTGGCAAGAAGCACTATTTAAAAAACACCTCTGAAAATAAGGAGCAGTTTCCAGCCAGTGGCGGGGTTGAGTCCATCTGGTCGAGCCCATGGCACCCTGGCAGGCTCTGGGCTGTCCCTGCTGTCCCCAGCCAGCCCTCGAGCCAGAGCCCCCCATGCCAGCACACACTGAAACCCTCCAAGATCCTCCAGATCATCCCTGGCAGTGCCCAAGGCCAGGCTGGACAGGGCTGGGAGCACCCTGGGACAGTGGAGGTGTCCCTGCCATGGCAGGGGTGGCACTGGGTGGGCTTTGAGGTCCCTTCAAACCCAAACCATGATTCTGTGAAAACCCCACATAATTCCCTTTTGTCCCACTTTCACATTAATTTCTGGCACTTGTGCACAGGAGGAGGAGGTGGCAGGAGCCCTGTGTCCCCAGCTGGGACAGGCAGGGTCCGGCTGCTCAGGGACTGGAGACCCCCAGGGTCACCCCCTTGGCAGAGGGGCACACGCTCCCCACCCGGAGCTGGCAGGGACGGTGACAAGGAGGCAGTGGCACGAGCTGTCACCGGTGTCACCGTGTCCCTGCAAGGCCACAAACGCAGCGGGAAGTGGCCTCATGCTGATGTCCCTCCTGGCCTGGGCCGGCCCAGAGTCCCGAGCCAGGCGCCACGGCCCCACAAGGGCATGTCACCTGTCACAGCTGAGATGGCCCCAGTGCAGCACCCCCTGCCACGGGATCTGAGGGACATCAGGCACCCCAGAGGGACATCACACACCCCAGAGGGACATCAGACACCCCAGAGGGACATCACACACCCCAGAGGGACATCAGGCACCCCAGAGGGACATCACACACCCCAGAGGGACATCAGGCACCCCAGAGGGACATCAGGCACCCCAGAGGGACATCACACACCCCAGAGGGACATCAGACACCCCAGAGGGACATCAGGCACCCCAGAGCAGCCCTGGAAAGCAGCGCTGTCCCCTGGTCCCTCTGCCAGACAGGGGGCTCAGCTGCCTCACACCCACACAGCCCCGGGGGGAGACAGGGGGCTGGGCACTCCCAGCACTGAGCCTTTGTGTCACTCAAACTGTGCCCAGGGCTGCTCTGTGTGTCCCCAACCCCTCAGAGACCCTGCTGGGACAGGCAGTGACACCAGGGACTGCAGAGACCCCTCAGAGACCCCCCTAGGACAGGCAGTGACACACCAGGGACTGCAGAGACCCCTCAGAGACCCCCCTAGGACAGGCAGTGACACCAGGGACTGCAGAGACCCCTCAGGCCACCAGCCCAGTCACACACCCCTGACATCTCAGAGCCCCCGGCACCAGCCAAAGCCACACACGTGGAACAAGGTCACCTCAGGGCCCCGGGGATGTTTCTGAAGCTCCAGCCCCGAGCGAAGGAGCGAGGCTGAGCCCACCCCCAGCCCAGCACGCTGCACACACGGGAGACTGACACAGGGAGGGGGCGGTGGCAGAGAGGGACGGTGCTGCAGGAGCCAGCCCGGCCGTGGCCACCTGCTGTTCCCCCCGGCCAGCCCAGGCCCCTGCAGACCCACACCCTTGGCCCCCACGGAGGGGTGGTGGCACCCTGGGGGTGTCCCCAAGGGGGATCTTAGGGGTCAGTGGCACGGCAGGCGGGGTGAGGGGCTCCCAGCTGGCGTGGCTCCCGTGTAGGGTCCAGGGGGTGATGAGGGGTGGGGAGGGGTGGGAGCCATCCCTGCTGTGCCCCGAGGAGTCCCCACTGCAGTGCCCCGGGGTGGCAGCCCCAGCTCAGGGGGGATCTCAGCCCCCACTGGGTGCTGGGCAGGAGCCAAAGGCAAAGGTGGGGTAGGGGACATGTAAAAACTCCCCCGGGGGGTGAAAGAACAGCCCCCAGCCCTGCACCAGCCCGGGTGGGTCACAGCCCTGCCCGGATGTCCCCAGCCTGCCCTGGGGTGTCACACTCTGCTCCGGTCACACCCTCAGGGCACAGCCTGCACCCCCCTGCCCACGGGCACCTACAGTCGCAGCCCCTCCCCTGCCCGCAGTGCCCTCCCGTGTCCCCTGCCACCCCTGCTGGCTCAGCTGAGCCTTTTTCCCGCTTGCCCTGCACCTGCCGATGACAGAGCCCCCTCCCCTGCCGCCCCCGCAGCTCCGGGCGGGCCCCACCAGCCTGGGCTCGGTCACAGCACAGAGAGCCGGGAGGGAGGAGGGGAGGAGGAGGAGGAGGAGGGGGGCTTCCCCCATGCTCAGCAGCTGCCCAAGGGTGGGCCTGAAGCCCCCCTGTGCCCCACAGTGTGCCGGGCCTTGTGCCAGGGGTAAATCCCTCCCACACACCCCGATGCCCCCCGGCGCTGCCAGGACCCAGCAGCCTCCAGCACCCCCTGAGCACAGCTCTGCCCGTGCCTCCCGAGCCCTGCTGTCACCTCACGGATCTCTGGTGTCACCCCAGAGAGCCCTGATATCCAACAAACTGACTGGTGCCCGTGGGCACAGCCCCACTGTTGGCTGGGACAAGGGGGACCCCGGGACACCCCCTGGCCCGGGGGCTGGGCAGGATGGGTGGCTGGGTCCCCGGGGTGCTGGCAGAGGTGTGCAGGAGGGGGCCGGCTGCCAGCAGGGCTGGGGCTCCCCAGAAACACCCCAAAGCAGCTGCGGGCCCAGCACCCACGGGGAAATCCTGGCCAGGCCGAGCTGCAGGCTCGGATTTCATCCACACACGTTCCCTGGGCAGGGCTGAGCTGCGCCTCAGCACGGCAATTTCCTGGCCCTGCATCCACTGCTGGAGAAGGCATTGGGAACTGCCCGTGCTGGGAGGATCCCAAGCTGCCCTGGGACCTGAACCCTGATGCTGTGGGGTTTAGGGGGTGTCTGGTCCCCCCGAGAGGTGCACTGGCAGCGGGGGACATGTCACATGGAGTGGGACGGGGCAAAGCTGTTCCCAGGGCACAGGGGACACGCTGCCCAGAGCACTCAGCCGTGGTGGCATGAAGGGCATCCTCAGCTGCAGGCAAACACTCAGCTCCAGCCTGTACTGGGATGCTCAACCCACCTCACCAGTGCCCTCCTGCCCAAACCAGTCACCCCAAGGTGACCAGGGAAGTCCAGGAATGACCAGCTGTCCTGGCCACCTGCCAGCATCCCTTGGCTACTCTTCCCTTGGGAACACCAACTGCCCACGAGCCCAGAGAGAGTCCCCAGCCCCGTGTGCAGGCACAGGGTCCCCAGGCTTTGCTTTTCCTGCACCCCTGAGCTGCCCGTGGCTCCCCACACCCGGCAGACCCACGAGGCAGCTGCAGTGAGCAGAGAGGGGCTGAGCTCTGTCACAGGCAGGGCTCCCACACCTGCCAGGCTCGGGCCTCATCCTTCATCCGTGCCTTACAAAGAGCAGCTCTGGGACTTGCCAGCCTGTCCCCAGCACCCAAGGCCACCGTGGGACCCCACAGCAGCACGGCCCTTCCACCTTCGGGCGGGGAGAGGCTGGGCACAGCAGAAGGCAGCTGGGGACCCCCGGTACCTGGCAGCCAGAGCTCCCGGATGCTGGGTTACCCGGGAAACAGGGATGACATCGCAGGGGCTGCAGGGAAACTCTGCCCGAGGTGTGCGGGATGCCATCGCCGTTGCCAGGGAAACAGCGGCGACATCCCGCAGGTGAGGTGGGTGCTGGGCCGGGGCCTGCAGTCCAGCAGGGGTTCGTGCCCTGGGGACACTGAGGCTGGCTCTCCCATTGCCATCCCCCCGGGGCACTGGTGAGGCGATGAGGAGGGGACGTTCCCCTCGGGGACACTGCCACCCCAGCGGGGGCTGCTGGAGCAGGGACAGAGCAGCCACCGCGCCCCAGCTCTGGCTGGGCACTCTGCCCCCCACAAAACAGCACCCGGGACACGTCCCCTGCTGCAGCTCCCCCTGAGCCCACGGGCAGCGAGCCCACACCGTGAGGGGGGCTCTGCATCCCCGTGCCACCTTCGGCTCAGCCACAGCCTCTGCTTTTCCCTCCGAGGGCTCGGGAGCACCAGGAACGCCTCAAGATTTTTCTGTGTCCCAAACTCTGCCACCAGGGATGCACCACTCCCCCGGGCAGGGTGTCCCCCTCTGTCCCCCTGCTCCGAGCGCTGTTTGATCACACAGGGTGGCAGGAAAGGCACAGCCACAGGCACTGCAGGGCTCGCTGGGCTGCACCTGCCCCGCCTGAGGCAGGAGACAGGGATGCTGCTCAGCGGGACGCAGGAATGATGCCAGAGCAGGCACAGAGCCAGCAGCACCAGCGGTAACGACAGCCCAGGGGGTGCTGGGGCACGGGAAATCCGCGGGGCAGCCTCTGCCCCCCAAACACGGCTCTGGGAAGGACTCAGGCAGCACAGGCAGCCCGAAAAGGAGAAGGAGGAGGAGGAGGAGGAGGAGGAGGAGAAGGGGAAGCCGGCAGCCCACCCTGGGGAGGCAGCGGGATCCCTGTAGGCTGCTGCAAAGCAACAGCAACACAACAACCCCCTCCTGCCTGCCTGGGGGGACTTTGCCACCCGAGGCGGAGCAGTTTTATCTGTAATGGCAAAAATTACATCAGCCGGAGCTGCCGAGGAGCCGGTCCCGGTGCCGCTGGAGGGAGGATGGGGATCCACCCCGCGCTGCCGCGGCCCCTGGGGCAATGGGGCCAACTCCTGCAGCGAGGAGGAAGTGGAGACGCTCTGGGCCAGGCCTTGCAGCACCCTCAGGAGTGTTTTTTATTGCTGATGGGTCTCCCTGCAGCAAGAGCCCCTGGTAACCTGTCCCCTACAAAGTGGCAGCGATGGCTTGGGCTGTGGGATCAGCCCCAGGACCTTCCCCAGGCCCATGCTGCCAGTGGGGTTTGTGTGCCAGTCAGAGCAATCAGACACTTGGAAATGAAACTACCAAAAAAAGGTGTCTGGGCGGGAGGGTGTCACAAAATGCCCAAAAACGGGCAGAAGGAACCAGTGCTCAGAGCACCAGAACAAACCAGCTCTGGAATGCACTGACAGTGCCCTGAACCTGGACCCGGGGGCTTGAACCCATCCACAGCCCCCCTGGATGTTAATTTTAGGGTGCTCCCGGGAGGTGGGGGTTGCAGCAGGGCTGGGGCGAAGCCAGCGTGGGGGACAGAGGATGAGAAGCACAGGGAGGAGGTGTGGAAGCAACGGGAAGTCACACATCCCGGCAGGAAACAGCTCCTCACGACTCTTTCCCTCTGTAAGCCCATCCTGAGGGGTCTGAGCAGCCGGGGTCACACCCAGCACCCCCCATTGGGGGTCCCTGTGGTGCCAGTCTGGGCACAACGCCCTGCCCGAGGTCTCCCCGCAGAGCTGGGGGCGGCAGCACACCCCCCCACCCGCGATGGCCGGGGGAGCTGGCAGCCCTTCAGAGGCCACCCCTGCCCGCGGGGCCCCCGGCCGGCTTCGTGACACGGAGCTGTAATTGAATTAGCCTGAATTAGCCGCTGCTGCCCGGGCAGCGCCGCCTGCAAACCATCCTCGAATTCCTGGGCACGGCGCCCGCTCGCGTCCGCATCCCGGCCCCCGCCCAGCGCCTGCTCCAGCGGACCAGAGCCGGGAGGCACCGCCGGGCTCGGTACCGGGCCGGGGGCGGCGCTGCCGGGGCGCCCCCCGTGCCTGTCCCCGGGTCAGCTGCGCCGCGGCAGCCCGAGCCAGCCCGTCCCTGCGCCAGCTTCCTCCGCTACAGAATGTACCGAGCCCGGCGGCCGCGGCCAGGGACACGATGTGCTGCTCCCCGCTCCAGGCCCTGTTTTTCCTGGCCGGGCTCCTGCTCCGCTGGCGGCCGGGCTCTGTCACTCAATGCAGCTTTTGTTCGCTCCTCGCTCGCCTCCCTTCACACCTCCATCCCAGCCCTGCAGCCCTGCCAGAGCCCTCTGGACCCCGCCGTGACCGTCCCCAGCCCGGCTGTCCCCGGCCGTGACCGTCCCCTGGCCTCTCCTGCGGCTCCTCCGGTGCCTCGATGGGATTTTCCCCTCCCCACGAGCGCGGTCACGGCCGCTGGCAGCGCCTCCCGAAGCCCTCCTGAGCACAGCTCCCAGTGCCAGCCCCCAGGAGGGAGGAGGTCATTGTCCCAGAGCAGCTGTGGCTGCCCCTGGATCCCTGGCAGTGTCCCAGGCCAGGCTGGATGGGGCTTGGAGCAGTCTGGGAGAGTGGAAGGTGTCCCTGCCATGGCAGGGGTGGGACAGGATGAGCTTTAAGGTCCCTTCCAACCCAAACCAGTTTGGGATTCTGTGTTTTGAGGTCCAGTACAGAAGCTGATTGCAGCTTCCCAATCTTTAGACATTTCCTATGGTAAAAGCAGAAGAGTCCCTATGATCCCAAGCTGCCAGTATCCCATTTAACCCACTGGATTTGCCTCCTGCCTGCCCTTCCAGCCACGTTACCACCTGAGTCCCGTGACCCAGCAGCTCTGGCAGTAGGATCTGCCCCCTGGGCACTGGGGCAGTCGGCCTGGGGGCTGAGACCCCCCAGATCAGCAGTCCTGGGGAGACACCGACGATGCAAACCCTGCCCACAGCACCACCACCATCCCCCCAAGCCCAGCATCTCGGGAATCACCTGGCAGTGCTCCCTCCATCCCTGCCCACAGCCTGAGAACAGCCAAACCTCCTCATCCCTCCATCCCTGAACCCCTCCACTCTCCACACTGCCATCCCTCTATCCTCCATGCCTCCCACAGCCCAGGAACAGCCAAACCCTCTCCCACTCCCTGCACCCCATGGATTAAGCCTGGTGGCATCACTCCTGTATCCCCAAGCCCCTCTATTTTTGCCCCCCCTCTTTTTTTTTTGCGGCTGCTCTCTTCCCCGGCAGCGGGAGGGGGGGTCTCCCCTGCATCCGTCTGGCAGCCCAGCCCCTGTCGCCACGGGGGCATTAGCACCAGAGCTGCAGGGAGCTCCCCGGGGAGAAGTAAGTGGATCAAAGGGTTTTAGCAGCAGACGGCTCCCAGACAAATCTGGATCGTCTTCAAGGCAGCCACTTGCGGCTACAAATGCACTTTCTGCCTGCAGCTCCCCGGCCAAAAGTTTCACACCGGCTTTAGTGCGTTTAACCCCTCGCTGCTCCCGACCCCGCAGCCAGATCCCGGCGGGACGGGACCCGCCCGGGAGCAAATCCAGCCCTGCAGGAAGAGCTGCATTTGGGCAGAGACCCCCGAAAAAATGAGCCAGGCAGCGAAAGCAGCTCAGTCCCCCATCCCTGGCACAGTGACAAGGGGGACACTGAGGCACAGGGGTGGGGGAGCAGCAGGGCAGTGGTCCCGGGGGTACCTGCCCTGCATCCCCCGCCCGTGCCACCCCCGGCAGCAGCTTGCAGGTGACAGACCCCTCCTCTGTCCCACCCCCCTGCCCGGCCAGCCTGTGCCCCCACCCACAGCACCCCCAAAGCCGTGCTGGGAGGAGCTGGGGGCAGCAGGGCGGGGAGAGGCTCTGCTGGAGTCTGCTGCCATGAATTATTCAGGGCACGAGGATAATTGCTGGAGCCCCCGGTGCTGCTCACTCTCCACAGGCAGGAGCAGGATTTGGGCTGTGGGGAGGGCTGGGGACAGGGAGGGGGGTCCCAGGGACATTGCTGGCCCTGTCTCCCCGGGGTTGGGTCACCATGGGGGTGTCTCAGTGAGGCAGGAGGGGACCCCAGGCATCTGTCCCCTGCTGAGGAGCCACCTCAGCATCTTGGTTGGGGGGTCCTGCCCCAGACTCCTGAAGCTGGGGACCTTGCTGGTTAAACTGGGAGCTTCAGGGAGCCAGACTGGGCCTCCTGCAAGCAGCCCCTTCCCAGCCCTGCACCCCACACTGCACAGTCCATATCCCAAATCTCCCAGCCCTGCACCCCAGCCTTCCCCCAGCCCTGCACCCCACATCTCCCCAGCTCACTGCCCAATCCCCAGCCCTGGGTCATCCCCTGAGCCCCACATGGGCACAGAGAGGTGTCCCTGACCTTGGGGACGGGCACAGAGGTACCTGCCCTGACCCCAATGTGCATCCTGGAGTAGCCCCATGTCCCCCCACACTGGGTCCCCACCTCAAAGCCCTCCAGTCAGTGACAGTCTCACCACTGGCACGGGGGCCTGGCAGGAGCCTCCTGTTCCTTGGCTGGGGCACTCAGGCTCCAGGATGGAGGGGAAACAGGAGGGGGTCAGCCAAAAACTCTGCACAGAGGGTGAGCGGATCCTGCCGGGATCCCAGAACTGCCTGGCCTGGAATGGGCAGCGGGAAATCTCAGCCAGGAAGTCCTGGCACATGGGGGGACACCTGAGAACGCTTTGCTGGGAATCTGGGAACCCGGGAATCCTCAGCCCACGGCAGCAAGGAACAGCAGTGCACCCCCAGAGCCATCTGGGATCCATCCCAACCACCTCTGCTGGTGTGCCGTGGGGCCAGGGGGTCAGGGCTTGCCCCCAGTGACACCCCACAACCCAGAGAGCACTGAGGGGCCGCGAGGCAGAGCCAAGCACGTCGGGACTGGTGAGTCCCAGCTAAAGAGAGTGTCCCCGTGCTCAGCGTGCACTGGGCCCGCTGGGAACCCCCCGAGGGCAGGTGGCAGTGCCCCAGTCTCGACTCCAAGGTGTGGAGCTGTCCCAGGAGCAGATGTGTGGGGCAGAGGCAGCGGGTGTGGGGTTTCTCTGTGTGTGGGTTCAGGGTAGGGGTGCACAGGGGCAGAGGGTGCAGGATGTGCACGTGGGAGGGAGCCCAGGCAGGTGGGGTGCAGGCTGTAGGGTTTGGGGGGCAGGATGCAGGGCAGAGTGTGCAGGTTTTGGGGAGCAGGGAGCAGAGATCGGGGAGCACAATGCATGCTGAAGGGAGGAGAGTGCAGCTGTGGGGTGCACAAGTGCAGGCTGTGGGGAGCAAAATGAGGGGTGCAGCATGCACGTTCTGGGGGTGTGGGGAGCAAGGCATGGAGTGCAGAGTGCAGGATTAGGGGTGCAGATCTGGGGAGCAGAGTGAGGGCTGCACAGCATGGGGAGCAGGTGCAGGATAGGGGTTGCAGATTTTGGGGAGCAGAGTGAGGGGTGCACGGCATGGGGAGCAGGTGCAGGATAGGGGGTGCAGATTTTGGGGAGCAGAGTG
>VWZV01008562.1:168504-178991 GCA_013397155.1 Irena cyanogastra
GCTGGGAAACGCAGCTATCCCCCAGTCCCACAGTCAGCTCCTGCCTTTCACCTGTGAACTCCACTGCCACACACACCTTCAGCACCCATCACCAACCCAACAGGACCCCGAATGAATGCCTGCGACAGAACAGAGCATTTGAACAACCAGCGCCACCACTGCATTACACCTCGGCAAGGGTGGGAGCAGAAACCCTGAAAAAGAGACTCCTTGTCTTGGCTTTTTTGTTTTCCCTCCAGCTCACAGGTAATAGCCAGGAATGGGCAAACCCTCTTTTAATGGACTCTTAATAATGCTGTAATTTCCCTTTGCACGGAAAGTTTTCCAAACAGTCAAACATTCAAAACAAAGCAATGATTGTTCCTATTAGCATTAAATTCTACTCTGGGAGAGAGAATAAATCAAGCAAGGGGATTCAATTCAAAACAGAACTATAAAAAATCCAATAATGATTTTTTAATATTAATAAGAAAAATATATTGTTATGCACCCTTAGCATTTAAACTTCTAATCCAATCAGCGCAAAGTGCAGAGATAAATCACAGCCACGGAGGAGAAGGGAACAACCATCAAGCAGGCAGCAATAAAATGCTGTCTTACATCCCTGGGACAGGCAGAGGTTTGACAGTCTGGGAAAAAAAAGCCAAAATTTATAAGTCTGTTGCTCCACGAGCTTGTGAATCCCTCCCCTGCATCTCGCACACACATTGCACCTGGGGCAGGGAGGCGAGGGCGCCTCTGGATGCAGGCAGGAGATGATGGCCGCTGTCCTGGCTGCCCAAACCTGGTGCTGTGGCTGGGCAGAGACGGGCACTTGCCCATCCTCATCCCGCTGGAACTCGAGCAGCCAGCAGAGCTCCAAGGGGCCGTGCCGTGGGATGGGACGGCTCCCAGGGCCCTGCAACCACCCAGGAAGCAGCCACTGCTAAAGGAGGCCACAGCACGGCCCTAAGCACGGCGGCAGTGCCGGTGTCCCGGCTCTCCCATCCTCACAGCTCGCACTGGCTGTTTCCAGCCCTGCACCATCGAACACACCCAACAGCCCGGCGGGCTCCGGGCATGCTCCAAACCTCACGGTGCCATGGTGTGGTGCCCACTCCCCGGCATTCACAGACTCCAGCACGGAGCCAGGGGTGTCCCCAGAGCCCCCAGTGCCCATCCCTGTGCGGGGATGCCGGGCAGCCCTTCCCGTCTGCGGGCACTGCCCAAAGCCCGCGGCCGTGTGCGCTCCCGCAGCGCTGCCGGGCCGGGAGGTGCCCCCGGCTCTGCCAGGGTCACAGTCCGGGAATGGCTCAGGCGGTGCCAGGCTCCCCGCGGCTGCGGCCGTGCCATCCCCGCTGAACTCATCTCGGATGATGGCCCCGCGGTTCGCCCCGCGCAGCCGGGCTCTGCTCCTGATTCATCGGCTCCGGCTCCCTGCAGCGAGCCGGGACGAGCGGCGAAATGCCACGGAACGCGTTCGGAAAGCCTCAGCTCCCCCTGGATTCCCCCAAACCCCGAAGCTCGGTGCTCCTGCCCAAAGCAGCGACGTGCGAGGGGAGGGAAACGCCGAGCCGGCAGCGGGAGCAGCGCAGCACCTGCAGCTGGCGGCCCCAGCCATGCGACAGCCGAGGACAAAAGCCATCTCAGCCATGCAGGGAGTTCCCGGCCGTCTGGCAAACTGCTGACGCCACCAAGCAGGGCGAGAGGGCGTTTGGGGACAGGGGGCCGGACACGCTGCTCCTGCTCGGGAGCACCCCGGAGCCTCACCCCGCCGGCTCCCAGCTGCTGAGCTGCTGGGAGAGGCTGGGCAGGGGGAAAGGATTAATCACAGCTCTTACAAGTCCAAACCTGACACATTTCGGGGCGTTTCTGCTCCGCTTTTCCTTCAGACGGGTTGGGGAGCAGGTGCCAGGCTCATCTGCAGGCGCCCCAGGCTGGCACTGCATGGGTCCCAGTGGCACCCGGTCCTAGGGTAGGAAAGCTGCCCCCACTGCCCTCCTGGCACTGTGCAATGCATTTTAAGGAAAAAACCATGGCTGAGGTGGCCACACATCCTCAGCCCAGCCCGATGAATGCACTGAGAGCATCGGGCTCCTGGGCTGCTCCAGCCAGAGGGTGGCACACAGGCTCACTCTCCTGTGGGGCACCCAGTGAGGCCGAGGAGGGGGGAACCCACGTCCCACCGCCCCCACACTGCCCTGTCACTCCTGCGAGTCTGGCTGCTGCAGGAGATGCCAGCGGTCCCTGGGGCAGCACAGTCACCAGGGCATGAGGCCAGGACTGCAAAGTGCCTGGGGACCTGGGACGTGGGCAGTGCCACCACGGAGAGCAGTGCAAGGCTTTCCCTTCGGGCTCCCAGCAGGACCTGGCACCCTGGCACGCAGCACTCGTCCCCTGCACATTCCTGGGGGGCCTCAGCAGCGCCAGGGCTGGGCACGGAGCTGGCACAGCCCCACCAATGCCCGTCTCCTCCACACCCCAGGGCTGGCCTGGCTGCAGCCTCCTCCCAGTCCCGCAGGAGATGAGCCAGACTCCCTGGGAGACACCGCGGCCGCCCCGAGGAGGGCGAGGGTGTGGGCAGTGCCAGGCTGCCCGGTGAGGGGCTGTGGGGACCAGGCTGTGCTTCCCAGGGGTCACTCACAGCCTGACCAAAGCCACCCCCATGGGGCGGGCAAGCAAAGGGGGTTTTGGGGCGGGGGGGGGTGAACTTTTGAACCCACAGGCAGGAGATCAGTGCATTACCTTAACTCGAGTTAAAAATAACCGTCTCGTCTCTCGAAATGAGCCTGTCTGCAATTACAGCTTGGCATGTCTGCTCCGGAGCGTCCCCGCGCTGGCACCGTGCCAGGCGCCTGAGAACAACCCTTGCCTTTCTTCTCCTCCGTGCCACTGCCTCTTTTCTTTCTGGGGGGGTGTTTTGTGTGGTTTTGAATCGGTGGGGCTTTTTTCCCCCTGTCCCAAGTAAATCAAAGGTGGCTGCTCAGTGCCCCAGCCTGGGGTACACCCAGCCTCCAAAAGCCCCCAGTGCCTGTGCCCCAAAGCACAGTCAGTGTGTTCCCAAGGACATACTGTCCCCACAAGGTCCCTGAGGACAGGGGGACACTGTCACCAGCCCACATTGCCAGGAGGGAGGTGCAGCGGTCACCAGGAGCCAGCCCGAGGTGTTTGAGGGTCCTTCCCGTGCTGCCCTGGCACACCCGATGTGCATCCTCCCACAGGGCATGGGCTGGGCATGTGGCGAGCCTGGCACACCCCGGGCACAGGCACAGGGACACACGAGGGGACACACGAGGGGACACAGGAGGGGACACGTGCCCGGCAGCATCGCTGGGTTGGAACATGGGATCTGCCCAGCCCCACAGGCAGGTGTGTGTCAGCACCAGGGGATCCGGGTGGAGCCATCCCACTGCCGGCATCCTGGGCTCTTTGGGAAACCTCCCGGGCCCTACAGGCCCCAGGGAGCAGGAGCTGGGCTGTGTCACTGCTGCATCCCTGGCTCAGTGGGTACCAAGTGCCACCAAGCCCGGTGGAAAAGCCCAAGGGCCACCCTGCTCCAAGCCCTGCTGGGCATGGAGGGATGCACAGAGTGGCACGAGGGTCCCGGGGAGGGGAAGAACGAGTCCCTTGTTGACAAAGTGAACCCCAGCCACACAGATCCCAATGTCAGCCCCATTCTGCTGCTGACACCCACCCACAGGACAGCAGCATCCCCAGGGGTGGACATCTCCTAGTGGAAGTCATCCCTGCCCATGGCAGGGGGTTGGAACAAGATGATTTTCAAGCCCAAACCAGTCTGATTCTATGACACCTCCCAGCAGGCAGCAGCCTGGGATGCCCTGGGATGCTGGAGCATCCTGCTGGGAGGGAAGGAACCAGCCTGCCTTGGGGGTCCCCGGGCTCCCCGCCCAGCGCCGGGTGCCGCCTCCTCCTCCTCCTCCTCCTCCTCCCCGCAGTGGGTGAAAGCGAGCTTTGTGCCGGGGCTTTCAGTTCCCCTGGCTGGCACCCGGCCAAGGCACCACATAATAATGAACAGATGCTGTCCAAAATGAGCCTCAGCGGCAGACAGGAGAGCCTCCGCGTGTCCTTCCGTAACCCAAAGTGCCTTTAGTGCCTTTCACCTCGGCACTAATCAGGCACCTTCGCCGGGAGCCGGCGGGAAGTGTCGGGATAATTAAAGTAACCTGAGCTGGGAGCAGGGAGCCCACCGTGGCGGGGGCAGGGACGGGGGGCAGCTGCCTCCCCACAGGGAGGTGACACAGGGGGGTGTCAGGGCAAGGGGAGACCCAGCCCCAGCTCCAGAGCATCCCCATGGCCAAGGACACAGTGGCTGTGAGGCCTGGGAAGAACCCCAGGGATGAAGGGGGCAGCCTGGGGAAGGGGGTACCACCATGCCCAGACCCTGTTGATGCACGGGAGGGGACATTCATCCCCTTCCTGTAAATTCCGTGCAAGGACAGAGGTGACAGGTGTCCAACCCCACTCCTTCAGCCCCAAGGGCCTCCCACTGCCAGCAGCATTCCAGGAGGGTCCCATTGGGATGAGAAGCCTGGCCAAGGAGCCCCAGCCCACCCCCAAAACACGCCTGGCCCGACCCACAGCCTGCCTAAAAAATATTTACAAGGCTTTTTAATTACAAAATCTATGTCCTAGCCCAAGATGCTGGTCCTCCTCCCACCCCAGCAGCAGGGAACAGAGGGAGGGATGCACACAGGAATGCACAGGGGGAAGGATGGCAAGGATGCCAGGCTGCGAGCGCTCTTCTAGTCCACAGGATCTTAACTGTAGTTTATATTCCAGTGGTTATTAAAAATAAAGGGGGAAGTGGGGGGAGGAAGCTAAGAGCAGAGCAAGCTGTTCATTTGGAGCCTTTCCCTGGGGTTTAATAAAGCCCCACTCGCTTCTGTAGTATCATTTTTATGCCATCATAAAGCTGGACCATTTAGCAGGTTTGTGTTACTTCAGCAGTTAGCGCTGCATGAGAAGCGATTCCAGAAGAAGGGAGAGAGGGGAAAAAAAAAAATTAGAAGATGAAAACCTCCAAAAGGAGAGAGCAAAATGAGGTGGGAAGGAGGAAAGGGGATTCCTCACAGCCACAGCAGCAGCACTGCAGCATGTAAGGGGGATGTGAGTGGGGACAGGTGGGGAGCCCCATGGTACTGAAGGGTCAGAGAGCCCAGCCCAGCATCCAGAGGGACCCCGTGGGAGAGGTGCAAGGTGAGGGGGTCCCCTCACACCAGGGGATCCCAGGGGTGTTGCACCTGTGGGGACAGGAGAGCCAGGATGGCTTATCCAGGAGCCGAGTGGAGCTGGAGCAGAGGGGGTCCCCGAGGTGAAGGAGCCGGCAGCTCCCCCCAGCCCTTCGTGCTCCTCGGGCCCTCCCAGCCCCTCTGCTCCAGCCCAGGGCAGCCTCCGGGGAGCATGGGGCTCTCCGGGCTGCTGGAAAAATCTCCATATATGGCGAGCACGGGATACGTGACCGAGCTGAGCCGAGCCAAACCGCCCCGAGGGGAGCCCCGAGCGGCCAGCCCGCACTCAGCCGGGGTCCTGGGGCCGTGCCCGCCCCGAGCCACGGCTCCCCACACCGCTAATCCGGCACAAACGAGAGCCAGCCGGACGTGCACCCCCCGAGCCAGGTCACCCCATCCTCCCTGTGCCACCCCCAGTGGCAGCATCCACGCCCTGGTGGCACTCGGGCTGCCCTCCACGGGGGAGAGCCATCCCATCGGTCCCAGGCGCTGGGCTGGAGCCTCTCCAGCCACACTGGGCAAGGCTCCAGAGGCACTGTCCCCGTCCAAGAGGGGAAGGGCAGGGGCTGGCACCAGTGGGAGAGCCACAGAGGCAGGAGCTGCTGCCTGGAAGGTCCCTTTGGGGTCCCCAGTGGGACCCTCCCCCTTGGCCATAGAGCAGCAGGGAGGGGAAGCAGCCTGGTACCCCAAACCCCCAAATCCTCGAGCAGCAATGAGAACTCTGGCCACGCTGCCACTCACACACCATCCCCACACCTTTTTCTGCCTAATTCGTTTCCGTTCTGCCCTGCAGGAGGACGCTGGCACTTGGCAGGGGGGTGTCTCTGCACGGCAGCCCCCGGCAGCCCCGGCCCCCCACGCTACCGACCCGGCAATATAAACGAGGAGGAGGTGGAGGGAGGGCTGGGAAATTAAGGTTTTCAGCGCTGTCAGAGCCGCATCAAACAGGCATCCACCAGCTGATGGCTTGATTGTTATATTTTGGATGTCAAACCGGAGCAAGCAGAACCCTTTAAAATGCATCAGTGCCGCTGCCTTTCTGACGGAGGGTGTTGGTTTCCCATTAACAAGAGGAAAGCGTGAGCTGGAGCAGAAAACTTCAAGCGCTTTGGAATTGATAAAATAACAACTCCCTAATTAAGCAGAACTGTCAGTCAGCGGGCGCCCGCTGCCCTGCATCGGGAAGCAGCAGCAGCAGCAGCAGCAGCTCCTGGTGCACAAGCCCAACAAGCCAGCTCAGCCCGTGGGGGGATGCACTTCCCGAGGATCAGCAGCCAGAGCATCCCCACTGTGCTCTCCATCAGACCCAGACAGGTCCTGGTCCCGGTCCCGAGGCTGGGCATGGCTGAGGTGTTTGGGTTCTGTCCCTCAGTTTGCCTCACCATGAATGGGGGCTGCCCCTGGATCCCTGGAAGTGTCCAAGGCCAGGCTGGACGGGGCTTGGAGCAACCTGGGATAGTGAAAGGTGTCCCTGGCTGTGGCAGGGGGTGGAATGAGATGAGCTTTAGGGTCCCTTCCAACCCAAACCAGTGCAAGATTCTATGATTTTATCAAACCATGTGATGCCATGCACAGCCTGGTGGGGAAGGAGAGGCCTGACCCAAAATGCAACCCCTGCCAACAGCCTTCCCTTTCAAGAGACAACCACCAGCCTGGGGCACACGTTCCTGAGGGACACATCAGGCACCACAGCCAGCTGCACATTCAGCATCCCCCCTTCCAGCTGGATGTAGGGAGGGGTCTGCCTGTGAGGGTCCCTCCAGTGCTGGAGCAAGGCAGAGAGGGTTTGGAGAAGTCAAGAGTGGGATCTGAAGTGTTCAAAGCCGGGTTGAACATAGCTCTGGACAGCCTGGTCTAGTGGAAGGTGTCCCTGCCGATGGATGAGATGGTTTTAAGGTCCCTTCCAACCCAAAGCATTCCATGATCCTACACAGTCCTGCCAGAGCAGCAGCACAGCCAGTGCCCGTGGGCACACTGGGCCCTCAGCCAGGCCCCCAGACCCCACCATCCTGCTCTGGCCAGCACAAAGAGGCTGTGAAGGAACCAACCAAATAAGCAGCCGAGACCTCCCTCCGACTCTGGCAATGAAAAGCTGAAGCCCTGCCATGCTTCTCCCAGCCTGGGGCCAGAGGGAAAACCAGAGGGAAAACCAGAGGGAAAACCAGAGGGAAACTGCCCAGTGCCCTGGGGGCACCTGGGACAGGGCACACCGAGGGGGTTTTGGGGCAGGGGACAGCCAGGAGGGACCACGGGTTGTGGGGAAGGTGTTTAACCCCTGACCTGCTGGTGTCTGATGAAACCAAAGGGGGTCTCTGGTTCTCACTCTGGCTGCTGCCAGCCCTCACAGCGCCAGCCCCAGCTGGGCACTGGGCACTTGCAGCACCAGAAGAGGCTCCAGGGCACCCCTGGGTGGGCAGGACACTTCACAGGATGCTCCTCAGCCCAGCTGGGGGTTTCAAATCCCAGTGCAAACAGGAGGAAAGGAGGCTGCCAGGAGGGAAGCAGCCCCAGCAGTGCAGCCCAGGCAGCAGAGGCACCTGCCCACAGCCAGGCAGAGCCACGGCAGAGGCGCTCCAGGCCAGAGATGGGCCAGGGAAGGGGAGAGCAGCCCACGATGGGGCACACACAGGGGAGCCCACCCGAGCAAGCAGCCCCTGAAAATGACCCTGGTGCCCAACAGCAGCTGGACTCCGAGCCTGTCCTCCTCCCTTGCACCCCAATGACACGTGTGACTGCCTGGGAATCCCTTCACTCCTCATGCCAGCCCTCCCAGCTCCGGGTGCAGAGCCCTGACACACCTCCAGACCCCACCAGTGCGTGTCCCCTGCTGTCCCCACGGTGTGCGAGCACTGGCAGACCCTTTTTCCCCAGCACGTGCCCAGGGCTGTGCAGGTGTCACCCCAGGTGGAGGTTGGAGAAGCCCCACACAGGCACCACCTCCTGCCACAGCCCTGCCGCCTCCCTGCACCGAGGGGACAGCAGCTGCCCCCAGCCCACTCACCAGGAGCACACAACAGCAGCTCCTGGATACAGGTGCCACACAGTCCAGCCTTCCTGCCCCAAAAGAGCCCAGTTTGCACCCAAGAAGGAGCCCCCGAGGTGGGCTGGACCTGGTTGCCCCCGGCAGAGCCAGGACACACGTGCCAAGGCCAGGCTGGTGTGGGAGCCCCCGGAGCCCGGTAACACACTAATCACACTGGAGGTGACAGGGCTTAGGGGAGGACTTAAGGGAAACTGGCTCCTTTTTACTGACACCATCTGGACACAGCCGATCTCTTCCCCCTCTTCAGTGCAGAGCCCAGGCAGAGGGGCAGGGGCCGGGGTGACCCCAGACCCAGCACCCTCTGTGCCCTCGCCGGTGCCACGGATCCCCAGCTCGCGGCGACAGAGCAGGGAATTCTGCCTGCGCCAGGGAATCCTAACGAGCCCACGGCGCCAGGCGAGCACAGAGCCGGGGAACGCCAGCTCGGAGCCGCGGGGACCGTGCGCTGCCCGCCTGCCTGCCTGCCTGCCCCCCGGGAGGGGGACGCGGCCCCGAGAAGGCGGGGGCTGAGGCAGCGGGGACGCGCTGGGTAAAAGCCAGCCTGGAGACAGCTGTGCGGGGACAGCCCGCCCTCCGGCTGTCCCGGCGGCCACGCCACCGGCACGCGGGGACCTGGCACGGCCGGCGTCCCCACAGGCAGGGCCAGGAGAGCTGTGGCGGTGGGGTTATCACTCGCTGTACCCCGCTACCTGCGGGTGGCACTCGCTGCACCCCAGGGCGGGCTCACCGGGGAGAGCCGCCCGCGACCCCGCTGCCTGTCGCCATCCCTCGCCCTGACCTGCCGGGGGGACGGCGGCACCGCTCCGAGCCTCAGCCCGAGGCCGGCGGGGGGCACGGGGACGAGCTCACTCCGGTTCCAAAACACAACACCACGAGGCACCAGCTCTCCCCAAAACTTGACCGAGCCCTGATCCCCCCAAGCGTGAGGACTGCGGGGATCCCCCAAACCTCCCCGCCAGAGCCAAGCTCCGGCTGCCCCGGGAGAAACCTCCAAGCTGCGGCACACCTTCGGGAGAGAGGGCAAAGTTGCGCTGGGGTTGGGGTCAGGGGGTCAGGTACCTTCCAGCCGGCGGAGCTGTTGCTGTCTCCTTTATCCTTAAAGTAGGGGACGTATCGCACCATCCAGTCGTAGATCTGGGAGAGGGTGAGGCGCTTCTCCGGCGAGCTCTCGATGGCTTTGGTGATGAGGTCGGCGTAGGAGAGGTTGCCCCAGGCGTTGCGCCGGGAGGTCTTGGCCTTGCGGAGCTGCCCCACATCCGCGCCGGGGGGCGGCGGGGGAGCGGCGGCGACTCTGCGCTCCACCGGGGCCGCCGCGTTCTCGGCTCCGTCCCCGCCGGCCGCCAGCGCCGGGGTTCCCCCCGCGCCCCCATCTTCCTCCTCCGCCGCCAAGTCGGGGTGGGGGAGAGGCCAAGTGCAGGAGCGGGGACGGCTCTGCGGCTCGAAATCCGGGTCGATCTCCACCTGATGCGCCTGGAGCTTTTCTTCCATGGTCGCCTCCCCGCTGCCACCCCACAGCCCCCCCGGAGTTACGGGCGGTTTCCACCCCAAAAAAAAAAAAACAAAAACCCAAACACACAACAAAAACCCCAAAATCTCGAGAGGGAGAGGAGTGCGAAGGCGGGCTCCCTGCCCGGCTGAAGGGGAGAAGGGAAGGAGGAGGCGCTCGGTGCGCGGGTCCTGGCGGGGGAGCCCCGAGTCCGGGGGAGCCCCGGCTCCGGCGGCTCTAGGAGGCGGCTGTGCCCGGCGCCGCGCCGGGAGCGCCGAGCCAGGGGACACGCTGCATGGTCCTCGGCCGCCTCTCCAGTCCGGGCCGAAGCGGGAGAGTGTTTTTTGGTTCGGATTTGGTTTTGGTTTGGTTTTTACCAGCCGCGGAGCTCCGGAGCGGTTCCCGGCTCAGTAGGCAGCGGGGCGGCTGCGGGCGGGCAGGGCGCGGGGGCGGCCGCATCCATCGGGCTGGCGGCGCGGTCAGGCAGCAACAGATGAACCGGAGCGAGCGGCGGCGGGCGGCATCCTCGGCCGGGGACCGGCGGGCTCCGGAGCCGGGCGGCGGGGCACCTAAGCGGGAGAAGCGGGACGGAGATAGTGGGGAGCCCTCGGCGCGGCGGGCGCAGTCTCCCGCGGGCGGCCCGGCGCTAGGTCCGGCGGCGCGGCGGAGCCATGCTGGCGGGCGGCACGCACCTGACAGCGCCGGCGAGGGCGGCGGCGGGCGGCTCCCG
>VWZV01008562.1:195052-243666 GCA_013397155.1 Irena cyanogastra
ATAGCAATTTTGTAGCCCAACTTTGTACCCAGATTTTACAGCCCAATTTTTTACCCAGATTTTGTAGCCCAATTTTATATAGCAATTTTATAGCCCAACTTTGTACCCAGATTTTACAGCCCAATTTTGTACCCAGATTTTGAAGCCCAATTTTTTACCCAGATTTTGTAGCCCAATTTTTTACCCAGATTTTGTACCCAATTCTACATAGCAATTTTATAGCCCAACTTTGTACCCAGATTTTACAGCCCAATTTTTTACCCAGATTTTGTAGCCCAATGTTGTAGCCCAGTTTTATATAGCAATTTTATAGCCCAATTTTGTACCCAGATTTTGTAGCCCAATTTTTTACCCAGATTTTGTACCCAATTCTACATAGCAATTTTATAGCCCAATTTTGTAGCCCAATTTTGTACCCAAATTTTGTTGCCCAATTTTATATAGCAATTTTGTAGCCCAATTCTGTAGCCCAGTCCATCACTCCTGCTCTGGGATTTGTCCCGGTAGCTCCCTGCTTCATCCCCCACCCCAAACCTGCAGGGCTTCCACCAGGGAGAGCCTCCCTGCTTAAAAAAGGCCACTTGCTTGACCACTGAAGGCCTTGGCTGCTTGCCAGAGCCCTCACCTCGCTGCACCCCTGCTCCAAGCAGGTTTCCCTCTCTGCCCCACGACCCCCAGCACATCCACCCCATCAGCAAGGACAGCCTCCCTGCAGGCAGCAGCTTGGAGCAGCCCCTGCCCCAGCCTGGCACTCCTGGCCAGGGCCAAGCTGGCTGGGTCAGCCAAGCAGATGGGCTCAGATGCCAGCAGCCAAGAGGCCGTGGAAATCCGTGTCACATTTGCAGGACAGGATTCCCCTCGGCGCGGCTCCGTCTGGCTGGGCATGTTCTGTAGGCAGGGGAATGCTCAGCTGCTAATCCATGTAATCCTGCTCCAGGCTGGATTCATTTAAAAAATAAATAAATGGCTGACAGCAGTTTTTGGACCATCTGACTCGAGTGCTGGGCCCTGATGGCAAGAGGCAGAACCACAGGAGTCTTATTTACATTGATTTTCATGGAATGGGCTGCTTGGATCAAGGAATTAAAGGACTGCAGGGCGAGGGCAACCTGCAAATCAGGCGGGGGCATCCCAGTCAGCGCACGGGATGTAAGATCTGATTACCACTTGCCTGGGCTTTAACCTCTGTTTGCTGCACCATTTCCATATTCACATCCAGAGCCCAGGCATGCATACAAATGAAATGGGCTGCTGGGCCCAGACTTGGAAATTTTGGTCAAAGACCAGTGGAATAAAACACCCAAACCATATCCTGCACAGGAACCTCCACCAGGGTGTTTGCCCCGTGGTGCAGCACTGGGGATTCAGCAAGTCTGGGTGCTGGAGCATCTCCCCAGGATGGCAGGATCCTCTGGAGCGTGTGGAAAGCAGCCAGCTGTAGGTGTCAGGGCGAGATTTCTCACCCTGGCAGCGTTGGACAAGCACTGGGGTGAGCCAGGCAGCCACCCCAGAGGTGTCAGCTCCCTTCTCCTGGGGCAGGACCTGCTCTTAGCAGGACCTCTGGGACGTGGACCATGGTCTGGTTAGTGTCAACCTCTTCCCCACCCCAGGATGACCTCGGGAAGGGCAGCGCCCAGGCTGGCTGATCTGTGTTAAAGAAAAGAATGTATCATCTCCCAAGCAACTCTGCTTTCCTCCCAGGAGAAAGGCGGCCGTGGTCGCCAGGAGGAGCCAGGGCCTGAAGGGACTTGTCCCTATCAGACACCTTCAGCTGAAAGCCAAGTTTCTGTGATGATCTCAGGGCCAGATTCACAGCGGCAGCAGAGACACACACCCCAGCCTGCTGAAACTGGCAGGAGGCAGAAGCCCAGAGGCTCCCTGCAGAAATTCACCCGTGGCTGTGGCAGCCAGAGACAATCTGGGTGCTCTGCCCGTGTCTCCAGGTGCCCAGGTGTGCTGCCCATGTCTCCAAGTGCCCAGGTGTGCTGCTGGTGCCCACGTCCACCCATCCCCAGTGTGGGAAATGCCTGACCCAGATTCAGGCCTCATTAGCAAGTCAAGTTCCTCATGAAAAGCAGGTTCTTGATGCTGCATCTGGCCATGAGTAACTGCACGTGGTTGCACAACCCCTGCCTGTGCCATCTCACTCCCCTTTCCATCCTGACGAAACCCGGAGCCCGGGCATCACCCTCGGCTGGTGCTGGCAGGTCCCCGTGGCGTGTGGGTAATGCCAGGCTGAAGACACCTGCAGGACTGGGGCCACTAGTTCTGCCAGGTCAGGAAAACCTGTTTTCCAGGTGAAATATCCTTACTTTGTAAAGAAAGAAGAGCTGTCTCTGAGCACTCCTCAGCAGAGCCCACAGATGAGCCCTGGAGTCAGAGGCTGGTCATTGGGAAGGGGAGGAGACCCTGGAGGAGGACAAGGCAGTGTCAGGATGCCCATTGGTGTCTGGCACGTGGAAAAAGTGTGGGGGGTGTAGGAGGATGGAGAACTTGCCCCATTGGGAGTTTCCCCTGAGTCCTGGCCAAATACAATCTCACAGGAGTTAGCCTCACTGGTGCCAGAGGTGAGAACATCTCTGCTTGCTTTGGACACCTCTGACTGGCCTGCAAAGCACAGGCCTGGCAGGAACGAGCTGTCCTGGTCAGATGGGCAGTGGGGAGAGGCAGCCCCGAGGACAGGCTGGGGTCACAGCACTGCCAGCCCCTGCGTGTGTGCAGGGACATCTGCCAGCCCCAGGCTGCTGATCTGACGCCTCCTGCTTGTAAGCCTGGCACAGAGTGACAGGTCCCTGTCCCTCATTAACCAAAAAGTCACTGTAATGCCACCAGGATCAGCAAATTGCATGAATTACCTACAGTGCACAGAGCCAGCAAGGCAGAGGTCCAGGACTCAGCCCCAGGGTGGCTCTGGCTGCCCCGAGCGTGGCCGTGCCCCTTGGAGCACTGAACTGCAGAATCACTGCGTGGATTGGGTCAGAAAGGACCTTAAAGCCCATCCTGCTCCACCAGCCCACATATCCCTTTGCACTGCCATGGCCTAGATCTTCCAAAGTCCACGGAAGATGCTGGACATGCCCACAGGCCCTGGGTCACCACTGAGTGTGTAAGGGACAGCCAGGGTGACTGCAGTGTCACACAGCAGGGATGGAGCGTGGTAGCCCTGTGCTTGCTGCAGGGCGTGGGAACTGCCACGAGCATCCTTCTGAGGCCACCCAGCTCCTTTCCAAACAGTGGCATGTGAGGAAAGCTTGCAAGGCACTCAAGGGAAAGGATTTTTGCTGGTCCATCTTGTAGGTGAAGCTTGGCAGAAGTGTCTTGTGGCAGGAGAGTGACCAGGCACATCTTCCATCACCTTGTCCTTGCAGGACCGAGGCCTCATCACCACTGGGAGGGATCAGAGCCCACAGCTGTGGGAGCACAGAGCCCTGCTCGTGTCCCCTGCAGAGCCACCTCACCACACACAGAGAAAACACTCAGCACTGCCCAAAAACTGAGCCACAGGCACTCAGCAGCTGCAGCCCCAAGAGCAGCGTGCGCCCTGGAAAATGCACATTGGGAATGCTGGGGCTGATCCTCAGTGCAAGGGACCCCAAAGACTCCAGGGACCCCAGAAACTCCAGGAACCTGCTCCCCCCACTCCCCACGAGGAGCAGAGGGAGACAGCCCCCCTCTCATTGCCTGCTGCCCGGTGGGACACCTTGCAGGAGAAACCTATTTCCTCTCACAGCAGCACCTGTCAACTGCAAACCTTTCACTGCCTGGTGATTTAGCTTCTCTTCTGCTCCGAATTCGGGAATAAAAAGCAAAAGTTTTAATGTAATGGAAGCCAGCACAGTGGCCTTGCAAGTTGTTAAAATTTAAAAAGGCAACAATAAATCTGCTGAGCTAAGAAGAGCTCTCAATGAAAAAGGGTAGATTTGTTTTCTCTTTATTATCTCGCAGGTGATTTTCAGGGCTCCCCGGTATTTTATTTCTTGTTAATTGTTTCTCCTTTCTGAACCGAGGGCTCTGTCACCCCCCAGACCCCAGGCAGGCAGGAACACCTGGCAGGGGAACGGCAGCAAGGCGAGAGTTAATTGTGCACCTGCCTTCCCAGGGGAGGCTCACCCTGCTGCTGGCTCAGGTGCTGTTTCTCACCTTCCTCCTTCCCCAGATCACACCAAAACGCTCAAGGTCGTGTGTTCCTTCCTAGGGAGATCTAAATGCAGATCTTGGAGTGTTCTCAGTGATGGGGCTGGACCCCGACCTCTCCTGCTGCTCCTGAAGATCCCCTGGTCCTTCCCTGGAGGGCTCACGGGTCTGGGGGAGAGCTGGGCTCCTGCAGCCCTGCAGGTCACAGCTCTCCCTGCTGCCTGGGCCGAGCAGGGCTCAGCCTGAAACCAGGCTGGGGGTCCTGTCGTGGTCGGGGGTCCCCCAGCCAGACCTGTCTCCAATCCCCCCATGCCACCCCCTCCTCTCCCAGCCCTGCACGTGCTGGCTCCCCTGAGCCAGGGAGGGGACAGCTGGTGGGAAGGGATTCGGGCTCTGGGATCTCACCCAAAGCTGCTGAACAGCAGGAGGTGGGGAAGCAAGCTGGGAAAAGACAGGAGGAGATGCTGAAGGCTCATCTCCTCCTCCTGGGAATATCCTGTTCATCCATTCATTTACTGCTCCCTGAGAGCTGACAGCCAAAGCTGGAGCAGAATGTTCAGTATCAAAGAGCACAGAGCAGCAGACCCCGGAGAGCAGCTCCAGGTGTGCTCACCTCAGCCCTGGAAAGCCCAGAGACCTGCAGGGCAGAGGGTACGAGGGAGGAAACGGGTGGGAAGGGTAACTGGGATGGACAAAGTGAGTGTGTGGGGATCTACCACCTAATTCAGGACCAAGGACACAGTTAAAGGTTCACCCAAGATTACAGTGCAGGTGGCTTCAGAGTCTGCATCAGTCAGGGGACAAAATTTGGTGTTTTATGGAGGAAATTGGTCTAAAAGGTCAAAGAAAAATTACATGTGTGTGTGTGATTGCTCACTTAACCTCACATGGATCAGGAGCTCTGGAATTTAACATCCCTTATTTCAGTTGTCCAGATGAAGAATGCTCACAACACTGCCCAAAATCAGCAGCTCCCCTTAGAGAGCACTGACGTGAAGACTTTATCTTCCTGGATATGTCCCTGTGAACCCCTGACATACATCTAAATAACACCATGGAGGTTTAACCACAGCCCCAGGGATTTATGAGCACTGAACTCACCACAAGCACTGGGAGAGGCTGCCAGCAGTGCTGGGTTTCCAATCCCAGGCAGCCACAAGCACTAGTCAGGAGCAGGTGGCTCTGATCATCGTGCAGGGGAACGTTTCCATCCCAAAACTGATGCCTTAGGATTTTAGCTTTTATATTTTTCATGTATTTGTAATCCTGCAGCTCTTTAGTGCATAACTCTAAACTCCATACACAGTGTGAGCTGCTGCTTCCCCATTTTGGTCAGACACAAGAATTCCTCTCCAGGCCTGGCAATCAAGGACACCTCACTGCCTCAGGCCCTGAGAGATGAGAGAAGTGAATTGGGGAGAACAAACTGGGGGTAAATGACTTCATTACCTGAATGGAGTAACTGGAAGATCAACCCCCAATATGCAAATGGACCAAGTGTGAAAACCCGTGGCCCCTCATCCATTTTGGATATAGCCCCTGGGAGGCTTTGTCTGCCCTAAATGTACCTGAAGGCCCTTCAATAAATATAACTGCTTTTAATTCCCTTAATTTTACCTGGCCTGTGTTTTTAGGTAGCCTGGATAAGGCATCAAAACTCCCCTATAAAAACACCCTCTGGGCAGGAATCACCCCGGGAGAAGGGCGAGGTTTGCACACACCGTGGGAGGAAGAGCTGAGCACATCAGAGCTGCTCTGCTCTGCTCCAAAGGGTGATCCTAGCCTCACCCACACCCCAGGCACCGGGCCCAGTCTGCTGCAGACAAAACCCTCCCCTGACAAGGCCCTGAAGGGCAAGGCTGGGGTTGGCATGGAGAGGAGAAGGTGCCACTGGACTGGCAAGTGGCTGTGGGTTGTGGCCTCCCCACCAGCATAAAGAAGGGTCAGAAACAGGCAGGGAAGGTAAATCAGAGCTGGGGGTGGAGGCAGCGTGGAAGCAGACCTTCAGCAGTGGAGTCATCCCCTGTCCTGGGTGGGTGGGAGCTCCCAGGTTGGCTGTGGGGGATCTGAAGAACCAACAAACATCTGTGCTCCTCCTGCAGCAGGTGCTGGAGGCAGTTCTGGGGGGTGTCCTTGAGCAATGAGGATCCAGTGCACAGTGTAAGAAACCAGTCTGGGATGCCTCAGATGAAGGAAGGCAGAGTTTGGGATGAGGAGGGGGAGATGAGAAAGGCAGAGGTGCAGACAGGGATGCAGGAGAGTGGCAAAGGAGACAGGGCAAAGGCAAGGCCTGGGTGGAGAGGTCAGTTTGAGATGTGTTCTGAGGCTCCCACCTGCTCTCTGAGCACTTGCCCTGTGTCTCTGAGCAAACCAGGGCTGCCTCAGCCCTGGACAGGTTCAGAGAAAAGGATCCCACAGCACCATCCCATGCCACCAGCTCAGGCAGCACCCCCGGGCTCTCCCCTGCTCCGTGGGTTTGTGTGCTTTATGGGGTTTGTGTGTTCCATGGGTTTGTGTGCTTTATGGGGTTTGTGTGCTCCATGGGTTTGTGTGCTTCATGGGGTTTGTGTGCTCCATGGGTTTGTGTGCTTTATGGGGTTTGTGTGTTCCATGGGTTTGTGTGCTTTATGGGGTTTGTGTGTTCCATGGGTTTGTGTGCTTTATGGGGTTTGTGTGTTCCATGGGTTTGTGTGCTTTATGGGGTTTGTGTGCTCCATGGGTTTGTGTGCTTTATAGGTTTGTGTGCTTTATGGGGTTTGTGTGCTCCATGGGTTTGTGTGTTCCATGGGTTTGTGTGCTCCATGGGTTTGTGTGCTCTGTGGGGTTTGTGTGCTCCGTTGGTTTGTGTGCTCTGTGGGGTTTGTGTATTCCATGGGTTTGTGTGCTTTATGGGGTTTGTCCTCTGTGGCGTTTATCTGTTTCATGGGGTTTGTGTGCTCCACGGGGTAGCAGAAGGCTTCTGGAGAAGCTGCCAGAAGCTTCCACCATGTCCAATGGATCCAATGCCAGCTGTCTCCAAGACATCTCTTCTGCTGCCAGCCCAAGGCTGGGTGTTACATAAAGGCCCTGGCAGGAGCCTTCAGCCACATCCCAGCACAGGCCAGTCCAGATTTTTACACTTGTGTGAAAAATTGATCGGTGCCTTGCCAATACAGAAAATTCAATTCTTTCAAGACTGGAGAGAGCAGCACATTTTGGGTTGGAGGGGTTATTTTCGTTCACGAACTGTGCCATTAAAATCCTCAAACACCAACAGTGCTCCCCGGTATCAGCTCAGCAGATAACACAAGGCAGTGCTGCTGGGAGCCTTGTCACCTGCTGGTCCCCCTGCTGCTATCTGCACTTCCCCCAGCCCCCCAGCAGTCTCACCAGAGGGTCCTGAACTCCCCAAACTGCTGCTGTTGACTTGGTAAATAACATCCAGAGCTGTTACTGACTGCAGTGTGCCCCCCAGTGCCCCAAAGGACTCGGGTGATCAGCGGCTCTGGGCAGTGTCACACGAGTGCTGCCAAGCGCCGGTGGCAGCTCCTGCCAGCGCCTGCCTCGAGCATCTTGTCACCAGCCATCTGCATCCCACAGCCATCCAGACAAACCTGCAGCCAGCCCCTCACTCCCCAGCTTTCTGCTCCCTGCACAGGGCTCATGGCAGGGGATGCAGAGCAGGGAGGATGTCACTGGCACACCGACCAGGAGCCACTGCCAGCACTGCAGGGGACATGGAGGGGTCCCTCCCTGCTGGTTGTGGAGCCTTGGCCACTTGCTCAGCCCTCAGGGCTGAAATGTTGCAGGGCTTCATCCAGTGGTGCTGTCTGGGGCTGGGGTCTCCTCGGAGGCAGGCTGAGGGGCTCAGGGCCAGGGTGATGTGCCCGGGCAGCCTGGGCATGGTGGGACCTTGGGACATGGGCACCTCGTGCTTGTCACCCATGGCCAGGGAAGGGAAAGCTCCTCTGGAACCTGAGCTGCTTCCCAAAGCTGTGTGTGCAGGGCCAAAGCCAAACCAGGACTCCACCCTGGACCTGTGCAGCAAGGAAAGCTGCACAAAACAGGGGAATTATTGTGAAAAATCCCTCAGCCACACACAGAGCAGGGATCTGCCTGGAGAGAAGAGGGGATCCCACAGCAGCTGGATTTTGCCCACTGCTGTGAAGCTGCAGTTGGTCCCACAGCTCCTGTGACCCCATAGCACATCCCAGCTCCCCTGACAGGGACCTCCACTGCTGAGTCCTGCTGATCTCTGACCCCCAGCCCGGGATATGTGAGCATCCCTGCCTCCCCTGCTCCCAGTCACCGGGCCCCCACACCAGCATCCAGGCAGCTCCTGTTACACTCACCTTTCATCTCTCCCTGTTCCCTTGTTTCTGGGCTGGGAAAAAGTGACAACAAAAGCTGAATTTTCCAGGGAGTTACCTGATTCCAGAAACAGAATCTTTAAGAAAAGCACTGAATGTTGCAACAGAATAAAAAGGTTTCATCCACGTTCTTTACTCCTGGAGCACCAGTGGTTCAGGGATGAGGGGAGAGAGCAGGCCCAGGAGGCAGCTTAGCTGGGACCAGCCCCCCTCCATGTGCACGTAATGGGATGGCACGAAGGCAAGTGAGCTAAAAATTAAAGCCTGGCAGATCCTGCCAGGAACGACTTGGAGGAGCAGCTTGCTAATGGTGTAAAAGCTGGTAATAAAAGCTTTTTCAAATACATCAGAAGCAAAGAGCCTGCCAAAAAGTCTGCAGGGCCAAGAGATGGTGAAGATGTAAGAGAAACACTCGGTGAGGAAAAGGTCACACAGATGAATTATCTGCATCATCGTTCACAGGGAGAGCTGCATCGGGTCCCAGTGCCAGAGCAGCTCTTTGGGGATGGGGATCTGGGAAGCATTTCAAACTGAAACATCCATCAGAAGCAGGAGCCAATCACCAGAACCAGGTGGATTTAGCTCTGGAGGTCTGAGGAACCCAGTGGTGAAACCACTCAACTGCTGAGCCGTGACTGCCCGTGGTGCCACAGGAGTGGGGAGGGCAGAGGTGGCACCTCCTGAGAAAGGCCAGGGAAGTGAGCCAGGCAGGCAGAGCAGGGCCTGGGTGCTGGTGGGGAATCAGGGTTTGGGGGATTTGCAGTATCAGTCTGTCAGAGTGAGTTTTCAGCACACAAAGCTGGAAATCTGCTCTCAGCCCTGCAGCACTTGTGCTCCCATCACACCCAGCAGAGCCTCGTGCCTTGCTCACAGAAGAGGAAGAGGAGGAGGAGGAGGTGCTGCCAGCCCCCTTCCAGTTCCTCAGCCAGAGCAGCCTCTGCTCGGGCTGGTCACGACCCTTCAGCCCCTGGGGTGGCACAGCTGCCCTGCCTGAGGAGCTTCCCCAGGACCAGGTGAGCTGTGCCTTGGATGTGCTGCTCTCCCATCCTCATGGTGAAGCCTGGATGGCCAGAGATCACAGAGCTGCTGGGGTTTGCAGGATGAATCCAGCCATGAGCTGCTGGGAAATACAACTGCAGGTTAAATTCAGCACCATGAATACAAGGAATGCACGTGGGAGGGAGCAAGGATACGAATGTATGCAAGGATGGAGAAGCTGTGGCTGCCCCTGGATGCCTGGAAGTGTCCCAGGACAGGCTGGATGGAGCTTGGAGCAATGTGGGATGGTGGAAGGTGTCCCTGCCATGGCAGAGAATTGGAACAACAGGAGCTTTAAGGTCCCTTCCAACCAAATCATTCCACGATTCTGGGATGACTCTAAATTGCCTCCTGTTTCTGAGGGAAACAGGCAGAGTGCAAAAAAACCATCAGAGCAAAACCCAGCCATGGCCCAGAGGCAAAGTGAAGGGAAGGACCAGAGAGCAGAACCCAACACATCTTCCTGCAGCTGATACACACAGCAGCCCTGCCCTCAGAAAGGGACACAAAAATGGGGAGGGCACCAAAAGGCAGAGCTGGAGGTTGGGGCATGGGTGATCTCCACCCAGCTGGACAGAAATTAAGTTCCTTGTAAATCCCTCAGCAGCCCCAGCAGGGGAGCATTGGTATTTCTCACACTGCAGGAGCTGAGATGGCCCCGTGGACAGATGGGGTCAAACCAACCCACCTGTAATCATCCTGTGCCACAGTTCACGGAACTGCAAATGGTCTTTGGGCTCAGGCGGTGTTAGGAACCAGAGAAGCACGGGATCACAGGCAGATTTTGGCTGGAAGGGATATTTGGAGGTCTCTGGTCCAGCCACAGTCTCCAGTGGCAGCTGCAGAGCTTCAGAAGGTTGGCTGGGGCCTGCCCCACTCAGCTTTTAAAAATCTCCAAAAGGGAGACTCCATCTCCCTGGGGCACCTGCTGCAGCTCTGTGCTGCCCATGTGGAGAGGAACAGGTTCCTCACATCCAGTGGGATTTCCCTTTCTGCAGCCTGTGTCCCCTGGCTCTGCACTGTCCCTGCTCCTCCTGGCGGGAGCCTGGCTCCACCTCCTCCAAAGTGGCCCTTGCCAGCAGTGGAAGGTGGGTCACTCCTCTCAAGTTCTGTCTCCTGCCAGCTGGCCCAGCCTGGTTCCCCATCCTGGGCTGTGTTCTGAAGCCCCCTGATTGCTCTCTCCTGTGCTGAGGGTCCAAAACAAGGCTCCAGAAATGTCACCCCCGGGCCAGACAGGGGTACAGGACCTCACCCCAGCCCTCTGGCTCTGCTCCTGCTGGTGCAGCCCAACAGAACCTCAGCCTTCAGCACTGCAGTGACACACTGGGGATGACAGGTCCATGCCACAGGGCGGCCCAAATGTGACCAGAGTCTCAGAAAGTGCAGAAGCTGTGTTCTGAAGCCCCCTGATTGCTCTCTCCTGTGCTGAGGGTCCAAAACAGGGCTCCAGAAATGTCACCCCCGGGCCAGACCTCACCCCAGCCCTCTGGCTCTGCTCTTGCTGGTGCAGCCCAACAGAACCTCAGCCTTCAGCACTGCAGTGACACACTGGGGATGACAGGTCCATGCCACAGGGCGGCCCAAATGTGACCAGAGTCTCAGAAAGTGCAGAAGCTGTGTTCTGAAGCCCCCTGATTGCTCTCTCCTGTGCTGAGGGTCCAAAACAGGGCTCCAGAAATGTCACCCCCGGGCCAGACCTCACCCCAGCCCTCTGGCTCTGCTCCTGCTGGTGCAGCCCAACAGAACCTCAGCCTTCAGCACTGCAGTGACACATTGGGGATGACAGGTCCATGCCACAGGGCGGCCCAAATGTGACCAGAGTCTCAGAAAGTGCAGAAGCTGCTGCTCCCAGAGCACAACAGCAAAGGTTCCTGCCTGCACAGCCCAATTCCTTTGCCAGGCACCACCCATGGCTGTGTTTCTGCAGGTCGTGCCAAGCACAGAGAGAGCAAACATCTGCCCACAGTTAGGGTCTGCAGCTGGGGGAGATGTCCAGAATCTCCTGTCACACTGGTCACTCTGGAGCACAGAGACTGATGAGTGAATGAACAAACCACTCGAGTTCTTTGTTCTCCAGCCTTTTCAAAGGGCACTGAGACATTCAAGCCCTGCCCCAAGAGCTTGGGTGCAGCCTGGAGCAGAGCCCAGTGCTCTGAGAGTGCTGGGGGTGGATTTGTGCTGTCCCAATGGCAGCCACACAGTTCCTTAGGTGGGGAATTCCACAGGCATGGTCTGAGCTCTGGAAACACCCGGTGGGTTTGGGCTCTGCTTGTACTCACCCCTGCAAGCCTGGCTCTCCAATTCCTCCCCTGCTCACAATCCTCTGACTCTGATATCTCTGGCCATGAGAAGAGAAAAGCCTGGAGAAGGGGAGGCTCAGGGGGACCTCCTTGTTCTCTGCAATAAAAGGAGGATCTAGCCAGGGGATGTCAGGCTCTGCTCCCAGGGAACAGGGGCAGGACAAGAGGAAATGGCCTCAAGCTGTGCCAGGGGAGGTTTAGGTTGGCTATTAGGAAAAATTTTCTTCACTGAAAGGGCTGTCAGACCCTGGCACAGCTGCCCAAGGCAGTGTTGGAGTCCCCATCCCTGGAGGGATTCTGAAAGAGGTGGAGATGTGGCACTTGGGGACATGGTCTAATGGTGCAGTCGTCAGCGTTAGGGAAATATTTGGATCTGATGATCTCAGACATCTCTTCCAACCTAAACAATTCCATGATTCTGTGTTTCTATAAGAAAATGGTGCAAGTTGCAGTAAAACCCCCAGAGATGACACCTGGCTGGGGGCAGCTCATGGTCCCTAGGGCAGAGGCACCAGCTGGGAGTGCCCAGGCCTGGGGACAATGGAAGGGTAAAGGATTTTGGGGCTCCCAAAGGGGCCTGGGAGGGGACCTGCTCATGGATGAATGAATCCCTGCAGATCTGCTTGGAAGGGTGAGAAAGAGGTGAGGAGGGTGAGAAAGGGGTGAGGAGGGTGAGAAAGGGGTGAGGAGGGTGAGAAGAGCCCAGGGGCAGCCCAGGGGCAGCCCAGCTGTCTGGGAGCAGAGCTCGGAGCAGGGATGGAGCTGGGAGAGCAGAGCCCTGGGCCCAGGCTGCTGTGCCAAGTCCCTGAGCTGAAGGATGGAGAGCTGTGCTGCGAGGCGCCAGTGCAAACCACAAGAAAGCCAGGCTGGGCTTCTTTGTAGCACTCCAAGCTTGACAATTAATGCGTGCAAGCCACTGAATTATAGGCTGGAGACACCGGGAGCCCAAATGGCAGCTGACGAGTGCTCTTGATTGGCTTTCCGGAGGCCATGGAGACACAGACACTTATTCTTAGAGACACGGGTCCCAGAGGGAGCTGGGCAGACACAGGAGCCTCTCTGCAGCACTCACATCCTCCCTGTCCTGGCGGCCCTGTGTCCCCTCACTGGGGGAGTGAGGCAGGGATGCAGGGAAAGGGGGCACCGAGCCCGAGCCCTCCGTTTGCTCAGCCTCAAACATCCCAAATAACTTTAATTGCTCTTTCCGTGCTGTGTGCCTCCACCCTGGAGGGCAGAAGTTGCCTTTGGGAGGTGATGCCTTAGGATTTTAGCTTTTATATTCTTCATCGATTTGTAATCCTGCAATTCTTTAGTGTAGAACTCTAAACTCCACACCCAGTGTGAGCTGCTGCTTCCCCGTTTTGGGCAGACACAACAATTCCAGGCCTGGCAATCAAGGACACCTCACTGCCTCAGACTTTAAGAAATTTAAACAAAAGTGAGTTGGGGGGGAGCAACTTGAGGTAAATTACTTCATTACCTGAAGCTGTAATTGGAAGATGAACCCCCAATATGCAAATGGCCCAAACTTATAAAAGTGTGAAACCCGTGACCCGTGGTCCATTTTTTGGATGTCCCTGAAGGCCCTTCAATAAATAGAACTGCTTTTTATTGCCTTAATTTTGCCTGGCCTGTGTTTTTATGTAGTCCCAAGAAGGAATCAGAGGGATGGGGTGTGAGGCTGGGCAGAGCCCACAGGATGCTCTTGGGCCTGGGAGCACAGCTAGGGAGGACAAGGAGGGGCAGCTGGGCTCCCTTAAGGCAGGTCAGTTTTGCAGAAAAAACCCCCACAGTGTCGAGGAATCCCAGGAAAGCAGCAGATCCCCAGTGCTGTGCACTCCCTGACATGTCTGTGCTTCCAGAGCAGGAACGCTTTACAGTCAGTGCATGTTTCCTGTCACACTCCCAATTAATTGCTGAAGGATTTGAATGCTGGGTTTTCTCTCCAGCTCGCCAGAACAGAGGCCGTGTGCTGCTGTCCTTGCTCTCATCTCCACGCTGGATTTTCCCTCCCTGATTGTTTCTGTGTTTCTGCTCTCCGAGCCTGGCACCTCCCGCAGCAGGGCAGTCAGCTCCAGCCCTGACTGGAGCAGCCGAGGGCAGCCAGCTGGAAAATCACTCCTGGATCAGGCACCACTGCTTCAAGGTCAAGGCAGCTCTGTCCACGTCAGGCTCTGGCTCTGGGGTGGCTGCATCCCCTCAGGGCACGTCTGGGCAGCACGGGATGGACTGGTTCCAACGCTGGAGCACAGCAGACTGCCCTGGGCAGGACTGGACAGCCCAGGGCACTCGAGGGGGCTCCTGCAGCATCTGAGAGACAGATCCGGGGCTCTCACCAAGGCACCAGTGGAGATGAATAAACGTGTTTGTGGAGAAGGATTTATCTGCCAGTGCAGAAAAGCAAAGGCCCAAATCTCACACTGAAATTCATGACTGGACAGCTGAGAGTGGCCCCAAATTGGATGCTGCACCTCTCAGTGCTCACAGCACAGAGATGTTTGGTTAGGGCTGAACAGGCTGCTTCCTGAGGCTGTCATCAGCTTTTTGGGGCAAGGGGGATCTTTGTGCCTTTGGCAGCTGGGTGATGGATCTGTGTCCCTTGTGCCACTCCACCCTGTGCCCCAAGTGTCCCTCACCCCCTGCTCAGGCACTGCTGGGACACAGGTTCAGATTCTGCCCCAGCTGGGACCTTCTCCCTTCCCTAGGCCTCAGATCCTTCCCTGGCTCTAGATCAAAGTTTCCAACTTTGCAGTTACCATTTAAAAACGAGAGAATAGCACTGATATATCTGAAAGTGCAATGAGGTTTTTAGCGTTGTTTTGGTTTGTTGTTTGGTTTGGGTTTCTTTAATTTCATGGAAAGTAATTTCTTCATTTCCCTTCAGCAGCTCTGTGCCTCTCCTTTGTACACTCTTTAATAGGTCTAAGTATTTCTCGTATTATGGCACCCAAAGCTGCCCCAGCACTCGAGGTAAGAGAGCAGCAGGAAGATCCTTCACCACCCACTGAAGAACCTGTGGAATGGTGAGTGATGGATTTGATGCCCTCCTGGGTTCCCTCCCTGCTCCGTGTTGCCACCCCTGAGTTGTGTCACCACTGCCTGTCACCAGCAAATGAACAACAAAGGCAGCAGGGAGATTGACACTCTGTGTGCTGGTGGGGATGGAGGCTCAAAGGCAGGACTGCCCAAAAAGGCTTTGCTGCTTTCCCAGCACAGCCCACCCAGGACACTGCAGTACCACCTTCCCCAGGTGCCTCTGAGAACAACAATTTATCCCAAGAAATTTACAACAATTCCTCCTCATCAAAAATCCATCATTTCACCAAAACGCCCATGGATGTGATTTTCTTTAATTTTCCATTGTTGTTGTTGTTGTTTCCTTTTTCATTTCCCCCTTTTCAGGGTGTTTTAGCAGACTGCTATTTCCCACATCCTTTTGTCAGACCCTGGTTACCACAGGATGAAGGGCATCAGCCTTGATCCTTGGGGGGTTTTTTTGTAATTTTCCCTTTGCTAATGTCCAATTTTGCAAACTTCTCCACATTAGAAAAGTGGTAAAAAGGACTGCAAAGAATGAAGATGAAAAGCTAAAATAAACCCAGAGTCCTTAGTAAATCTGGGCATCACAATTTTGGGGTTACCAGTGGTGAAGGGAAAGAAATGGGAAAGGTGGGAAGGAGGATGAACAGCCCAAATCTCTTCCATGTCATGGCTGGTTTAATCAAATAATTAAAAGGCATTCTTCCTGCTGGGGAAAGAACATAAACCACAGACATTTGGGGCATTTCTTCCCCAGTGCTATTGCTTTCTCCTCAATAAATTTCACCCCTGAGTGAGCTCGGTGCTGCCAGGTTCTGGCAGCTGTCTCTGAACGTCCCGGAGGCTGCATTGCTCTGCCCAGGGCGCTGATTTGGGGAGGAAAGCTGCAAGTGTGGAGAAGAACAAGGGCTGCAGCACCTGACCTTTAAAGGCCCTTCCAACCCAAGCTGTTCTGGGGTTCTGTGGAGGCACAGAGGGGTCAGGAGGGCACAAAGCCATCCCACAGCTTGTCCCTGTGCTGGCAGCAGTGGGGAAGGGTTTGTGGGGCAAAGCCACAGCCCCCAGCCACACAGCACCAGCTAGGAACAGTCCTGAGACTGAAAAGCCAGGAAAACCTTGGCTGGTGTGATGCCTTAGGATTTTAGCTTTTGTATTTTTAAAATCCTGTACTGCTTTAGGGTATTACTCTAAAACCCCACAGCCTGTCAGCTGCTGCTCTCAGAACAATTCCTCTCTAGGCCTGAGAACCAAGGACACCCTACAGCCTCAGGCCCCAAAAAGTATAAACAAAAGTGAATTGGGGGGAGCAAACTGGGGGTAAATGGCTTCATTACCTGAAGCTGTAATTGGAGGATTAACCCCTGATATGTGAATGGACCAAACTGAGAATTGTCTGAAAAACTCGTGACCATTGTCCATCCTGGGTGCAGCCTCTGGGAGGTTTTGGCTGCCCAGGCTGTATCTGTTGAAGGCCTTTATTAAATACCCACTTTATTCTCTTTATCTTGCCCAGCCTCTGTTCCAGGGAGCCCCTCCAAGGCATCAGGTGGAGCCCAGGCCCAGCAAAGCCAGGCTCAGCCTCACGTGCAGAAGGGAAGAGCAGTGGTGGCTGTGGCAAACACAACTCCAGCCATGCAGGCCCTTCCCTGTTCTCCACAGAACCTGCTCAGCTCCAAGGGATCTCACGAGGTGGCCCTGAGAGCAGGATCCCTTTCTGTACCTTTTTGTACCCATCCAGGACAAATCCAGACCTTTGTCTCCATTTCCTGTCGCTGTTTCCCGTAGAATGAGGAGAAAGACTCCGAATTCCAAAGAATCAGAAGGTATTTATTTTCAATAATCTATTTTTTTTTAATAGGGTCTTTCACTAACAGTTACTTGATTGGTTAAATGACACAATGCTTCTCTATTACTATTGGATGAGATAAAGAGAGCATATTTTGAAAATATACACAAGAAAATAACGAACTAAAGTGAAAAACAGCACCTGTTATTTTGAGAACAAGAGATGCTTACAAANGAAAGAACATAAACCACAGACATTTGGGGCATTTCTTCCCCAGTGCTATTGCTTTCTCCTCAATAAATTTCACCCCTGAGTGAGCTCGGTGCTGCCAGGTTCTGGCAGCTGTCTCTGAACGTCCCGGAGGCTGCATTGCTCTGCCCAGGGCGCTGATTTGGGGAGGAAAGCTGCAAGTGTGGAGAAGAACAAGGGCTGCAGCACCTGACCTTTAAAGGCCCTTCCAACCCAAGCTGTTCTGGGGTTCTGTGGAGGCACAGAGGGGTCAGGAGGGCACAAAGCCATCCCACAGCTTGTCCCTGTGCTGGCAGCAGTGGGGAAGGGTTTGTGGGGCAAAGCCACAGCCCCCAGCCACACAGCACCAGCTAGGAACAGTCCTGAGACTGAAAAGCCAGGAAAACCTTGGCTGGTGTGATGCCTTAGGATTTTAGCTTTTGTATTTTTAAAATCCTGTACTGCTTTAGGGTATTACTCTAAAACCCCACAGCCTGTCAGCTGCTGCTCTCAGAACAATTCCTCTCTAGGCCTGAGAACCAAGGACACCCTACAGCCTCAGGCCCCAAAAAGTATAAACAAAAGTGAATTGGGGGGAGCAAACTGGGGGTAAATGGCTTCATTACCTGAAGCTGTAATTGGAGGATTAACCCCTGATATGTGAATGGACCAAACTGAGAATTGTCTGAAAAACTCGTGACCATTGTCCATCCTGGGTGCAGCCTCTGGGAGGTTTTGGCTGCCCAGGCTGTATCTGTTGAAGGCCTTTATTAAATACCCACTTTATTCTCTTTATCTTGCCCAGCCTCTGTTCCAGGGAGCCCCTCCAAGGCATCAGGTGGAGCCCAGGCCCAGCAAAGCCAGGCTCAGCCTCACGTGCAGAAGGGAAGAGCAGTGGTGGCTGTGGCAAACACAACTCCAGCCATGCAGGCCCTTCCCTGTTCTCCACAGAACCTGCTCAGCTCCAAGGGATCTCACGAGGTGGCCCTGAGAGCAGGATCCCTTTCTGTACCTTTTTGTACCCATCCAGGACAAATCCAGACCTTTGTCTCCATTTCCTGTCGCTGTTTCCCGTAGAATGAGGAGAAAGACTCCGAATTCCAAAGAATCAGAAGGTATTTATTTTCAATAATCTATTTTTTTTTAATAGGGTCTTTCACTAACAGTTACTTGATTGGTTAAATGACACAATGCTTCTCTATTACTATTGGATGAGATAAAGAGAGCATATTTTGAAAATATACACAAGAAAATAACGAACTAAAGTGAAAAACAGCACCTGTTATTTTGAGAACAAGAGATGCTTACAAACCTTCTATCAATCTTTTCCTGAGAACAAGAAATGCCTACAGAACTGTTCTCTTTGAAGGTAAACTGTTTTTCCTTGGGGAAAATTCAGGCCTGGTGCTGGATCTCTCTAAGATTCACCAAATGTCAGCCCCACAATTTCCACAGTGACAGGGAGGTTCTCCCCCACCTTCTCCTGGGCACCTCCCAAAATCATCCCATGTGCAGGTGTCAGGCCTCCCCTCCTTCTCCCTGTCAGGAATGTTCATCTCAAAAGCCAAGTTTCCAAACGACTTCGAGGCAATGATGAGATTATTTCGGGATGACAAGGCTCCCTGGAAAAGTTACAGGGACAGTTCTTTGGCACAGGCTCAAAGCTGAGAATCTCTGGATTCAGCAACGTGGACGAAGGAGAAAGATCCCAGAGTGCATAAATCAGACAGCAGGGTTATTTCTGAGGGGATGTAATACAGCCATCCTGACGTTACAGTAATTCTTGGGATAGGCTCACTGAAAGGAGTTCAGGAATTTGAAGTATGGGTGATGAGAAATTATTTTGGAACCAGCATATTCACTTTATTGAGAATAGTGGTAAGGTGCCCGTAAATCTCTCTAGGAGCATTTCAGGTACTTTTATGACTGTTGCATGGGATTTATTGCATATTTTCAGAAAAAAAAAATAATTTAAAAGGACATTGCCAAGCAGGTTTTATAGCTTTTATTTATTTTTTAATCTCCATTGTTCGCAGAGCCCTCCTCAGTGCTGGAAAACACAATTCTGCCCTGTTACATCTCCCAGACAAGGAATTTTGCTTTCTCTCTGCAATGCTGAGCAGGGATGGAGCTAGAGTGTCCTGGGCTGTAAGTGGGCTGGGGTAGGTGGGGTGAGCACTGGACCTGCTGCAGTGGCTCCCCACAGAGGGACAGTCAGATTTTAGGGCAGGCATCCAGTGAGATGGATTTCCCCGTGCTGGATGTCACCGTGGGAGGCTAACAGAGGGTTTTAATGTTGTATTTTAAAGCTCATTTTTTCAGCAGTGTTGAGAAATCCCGTGCAGCCCTGGCATATCCCAAAGGGAGCAGGTGAGGAATGCTGGGGAGTGATCCCCATACCTGGGCACAGCTCTGGGGCAGGAGAGGATCTGTTCTGTCTGATTCCATCAGGAGCACCTCTTATCAGTCATGGAATCACAGAACACCCTGAGCTGGAAGGGACCACAAGGATCATCCAGTCCAACCCCAAACCCCAACACTCCCACCCTGTCCATCCCTGAGCTCTGTCCAAAGGCTCCTGGAGCTCTGGCAGCCTCGGGGCCGTGCCCATTCCCTGGGGAGCCTGGGCAGTGCCAGCACCTCTGGGGGAAGAACCTTTCCCTGAGCTCCAGCCTGAGCTGCCCTGGCCCAGCTCCAGCCGTGCCCTGGGTGCTGTCCCTGTCCCAGAGCAGGGATCAGAGCTGCCCTCGGGAGGAGCTGCAGATCCCTGAGCTCTGCCCTCAGTGTGCTCTGCTCCAGCTGGACACTCCAAGAGCCCTCATCTGCCTCTCCTGTGGCCCCTCCTGACCCTTCCCCATCTCCCTGTCCCTCCTTTGGACACTCTCTAATGGTTTCATACCCATGCTGGATGTTCCCCCACTCCAGTGATGTTTTCCAAATCTGCAGCACTTCTGGCCAGAAATGCAACCCTGGAGTTTTGGCTCCTGCAGCCTCCTTTGGACAGCCTGAGTTTGCTTAGCCTTCCCTGGCCTTCCTGTTCCTAATTGAAATGCTGCTCCTGAGGCCAGTCACGTTGTGCTGGTGTCCCCTCTGCCACTCCCGTGTCACAGGGACCCAGGGCGAGCCGGGGCCTGCCGTGTCCCAGTGTCACACCTGCCTGGCAGGGAAGGGACTGGCAGTGCTGGCACTTTTGCTGTGCTGTGGGCAGGGGGAAGGAGCTGCAGCGGGGGCTCCATCCTCCTGGCTGGGAGCAGAGGTGCTGGGGCCAGAGGATGGAGTGGGAGGGTGGATCAGAAATCGTCGCTCCCAGCCTGACTCCTCGCAGACCCCGACAGCCTCTTCCAGCAACCCCTTCCCAGGAGTGCTCCCTGGGGGCTCTGTGAGGAGGAAAAAGTTAAACACATTAATCAGGCAGGTCTGGCTCCTTTCCCCTTTCTTCGTCATCATCACCGACCCCTCCAGTTCTGTGGGTTTTTCCTTATTTCTCTCTCCCATAAAATGCTTTTCATCTGGTGGCTGTTGTTCCTTTAAACACTTCTGAAAACTCATAAAACTACGTGGAAACAAGCAGCCGTTTTCTTCTTAGGAAGAAGCTTCTGCCAGCAAAGCAGAAAAAAAGCCTCTTGCTTGAGTGATGCAGAGAAAAGTAAGGAATAAAGGAAGTCAGGAGGCAAGCAGGGACACGAGAAGGAAGGTTGATTTTCACATGTCCAGAACAATTGCTTTGCTAAAGACTGTGACCATGAACATCAGCATTTTCAAGGCTTGTTCCAGAGAGCCCATGAAATCTAAATGACAAAAATGGGCTCTTCCATCTCCAGCTGTCAATTCCTGGAGATGTCAGACACTCTGAGCAGAAAAAGGCAAGGTGGAAACCACCTCTCCTGCGGCCAGGACACTTCTCCTACCAACTGCTGCAGGCTGAGGGATCAGGATGGAGGAGGAGGTGCTGACCCCAGACCTGCAGCTCCAGGGGAGCCACCCTCCCTGGTGCCACACTGCCTTTTGCAGCAGCTGGGTGGCAGGAGGCTGAAGCTGCTTCCAGCCTCACCTGCAGGCTCTCCAAAGAGGAGCTTTGGTCAGGTTTGCTCGTTAGCAAGTCCTTGATGGACATTGCTTGGGATGTGCCTTCTCAGCAAAGCCCTCAGGGGCTGTGCATCACAGAAATAGATGGCACCACGAAGATACTCACGTTCAGCCCCTCGATTTCTCCTGTGCCAGGGCTCCAGCTCCTCAGAGAGGGCAGGCTGGTGGCTTTTGAGCTGCAGGTGTTCCACCCACCTGTGCTGATGGGAAGAAGTGACCCTGATGCATTTGCCTTGCATGTGATTTTCCTTTCTTGCTCCAATGCTCCTGACACAAGAGCCCAGGAGCTGGTGGTATCAATTTCCCAAACCAGGGAGGTCTCCTTGTGAAGTAAAATCACAGCAGCTAAAAAGCTTCCTCTGCAGGTTCATGAGTTTGTTTATTTCTGTTGCCTTTTATCTAGTAACTGATCTATTTTCTTGCATTTTCCACAGTGTCATTGGAAGCTGAAGCTCACAGTGGGCTCAGCAATTAGTGGTAGCACAGAAATATAAGGCAAAAACAAGTATTGCTAATGAGCTGACACATTAAACAATGAGTCACACTTCCATAAGGAGCCCAAATCGAGTTATAACCCTAAATAAACAAGCTGTGAGAAACAGTTTACAAAATATGAATGTGTTACTTATTTAACTGCTGTTGAGAAGCTGCGATCTGAACCCTGAGATGTATTTAAATATCTGAGACAAATACTCAGTGAGTGGTTTGTCAGACTGAGGCAGTGGGGGCTGGATGGGATGGAAGGAACCCACAGCAGGACGAGGGGACCAGCAACACACTGCCTTGGGGTTGTGTCCTCCCCTCTATGTCCTACATCTGCCTGTGGAGCAGGCAGGGGCTGTCCCACACCAGGGAACTGAGGCAGCAAAGGCTGGGAGCCAAGAGAGGCTACAAATGGGAATGTTCCTCCTCTCACAGGTGTCTCTGGACAATGCCAGAAATTTGGGGATTCTCAGGCTCCTGAAGAAAGTCATCACAGGGTCAGGCAGAGCCCCTGTGACTTTTCATTTGGGGGCTGAGAGGTAAAACTGAAGATAAATGATTAGTCCTAAATGGAATGAGAAACTTCCTTCACTTTTTATCAGGGCCTGTTGTTACAGGACAGTGGGGAACGGGTTTAAACTGCAGAGAGGTCGGTTTGAATTAGATATAAGGAAGAAGTGAGACAGTGAGGCCCTGACACAGGTGCCCAGAGCAGCTGAGGCTGCCCCAGGATCCCTGGCAGTGCCCAAGGCCAGGCTGGATGGGGCTTGGAGCACCTGGGACAGTGGGAGGTGTCCCTGCCCTGGCAGCAAGGATGAGGTGACATTTAAAGGTCCTTTCCAAACCAGACCCCACTATGATTCTGTGGTTCTATGGACCTACTAAAAGGTCACAATAAGCTCATCCAGAACCTTCTACAGGCTGAACAATCCCAGTTCTCACAGCCCCAGCTCTCTGTGTCCCCCAGAGTGGAGGCTGTTTGCAAAGGAAATTGTATTTACCCTAGAGAGGGGGCAGAGTCTTCCTCAGGCTCCTTTGGACCCAGGAGCTCTGAAATGAAGGCACTGCCTGCTTCTCCTGCAGGTAGGAGTGGGGTTCCAGAGGAAAGGCTCTGCCCTCAGCTTGTTCTCTGGGTGATGCTGGCTGTGCCCTGTCCTGGGGCTCTCTTGGGAAATGGCTGCACAAGGAGCCACTGCCAGAGCACTGCTGGTGCTGGGCAATCTTTGGTGTTTTCTTTGCAGCCCCTGGTGGGTATGAGAGGACTTTCTGAGGTGTGGTCATCTCTCTGGACATCTCTCCAGCTGCAGAGGGGTGATGTCTCCCTGCTCTCCACCCTGGCAGTCAGTTGTGAATGACCTGCAGGTGCCATCAAGAGAGAAGGAGGAGGGTGACAAGGGCTGTGGTGTGGGATATGGCTGTGCCCTGCCCTGCTGCATTCTGCTGCTCTGAGACATCCTCAGCACAAAGTGGGCTGTGCCCACCCCAGCACTGCCCCATTTCCCCCAGACTGTCAGTCCCCAGCCTCTGTCTTCAGTCTGCCAATGCCACCAGGGCCAGCTGTGGCCTTTGTGACAGCCTCACCTCGGCAGGCTCCAGCTGCCCTCCAGGAGGAGCTCAGACCTGTGCCCACAGCTCTGATCCTTCCCAGGCGTTCATGCCACCCTTCCACCCCTCTCCTCACGCTCTCCATCCTCTCACACCTCTCCGTGCCTGCTCCCCTGGCCAGAGAGTGACAGTCCTCAAATCACAAGTGGCAGAAGGACTGGGACAAGCTGCTGGGCTGGCAAAGTGAAGAGCTTTCAGGAGTCTATTAGGAACAACAGAAAACCCAGCAATGGCAAAGGGTGCTGCTACACAGAGATGGGAAAATTGCTGACAACGAGGCAGGAGAGGCAGACGTGAGCAGGGAGCATTCCTGCTCTGTGTGTTTGGGAGGAAGCACTTCCAACATGCAAGGACAGTGAAGTGCTCTCCAGGCTCTTGGTACCTAAGGAGAATGTCAAACAACATCTACGTGGGACAAACATTTTCAAATCGCCCTAAAAATAATAGTAATCTCAATAATCAGTAATTTCACATGTCAAGAGTCTGAAAAGAGCTGGCTGAGGGTTTCTGCAGCCCTGCACAGTTAGTGCTGAATGATTTTATGGCCAGAGAAATGAGGTGCATCATATTGGGCAGGTCTAGAGCTCAGATCCCACAAGCACCACAAGAGCCCCGATGAGGTTTGTGAGCTGCAGGAGTGATGAGTTACTGAGATTGCTGTCAACTGCCTGAGTGCATGTCTGTGTCCCCTGGTCAGCCACCACTCCTCCACAGGTACCTGCAAACAGGGCCTGATGCTGGGTTTGGTGGTGTCAGACCCTGCAGACAAGTGGCAGAGCTCTGTGGGGAATGGCCCATGCCTCGGGGGTCCAGAGGAGGTCTGCAGACAGCTCCAGCTGGGCTGGGAGTGTTCTCCCAAGCCTCTCGAGGTGGCTGAGTTCATCCCAGGCTGGTCCACAAGGGGAGCTGGGCCCACCCCAGGCTTTGCAGTCAGGGTCACAGGGACAGGGGCAGGGTGAGTGCAGCCCACGGGCACAGAGCACATCCCTGGGCACTGCCAGGCCCTGGCAAACTCAGCCAGCTCAGCCAGCTCTGTGGCTCCCTCTCTGCACCGTGGTTGCCCATGCTGATCCAGGTGAGGGGAGGAGGCACACACTCCCTGAGGCTGTGGAATGGCAGGGGACAGAGCTTTTCTCCTGGCCAGAGCAGCACCAGGAGCTCCAGGGCAGGGGCTCAGAGCCCCGTGGTGGGTGCTGAGCCCCCTCCCCAGCTCGGACACGGCAGGGGCCCTCAGCAGGGCAGGCAGAGCTGGAAGGTCAGAGATGGAGCTGGACCTTGCCCTCCCTCTCCCACAAGCTGCCCAGGGGATCCCAAGACCCCTCCTGCCCCCAGCACAGCCCTGTCCGGGGCAGAAGGGGCTCCAGGGCAGCAGGGTCAGGATCGGGGCAGGGAGCAACTCCCAGCCGCTGGGGATTTTTGTCTCTTTCTCCAACCTGCCTGATTCCCAGCTCTTTCCCCTCAGGGCACTTTCCTCTCCTGGAGGTGTGAGAGCAGCAGCTCCCGAGCCCATGCCATAAACCATCCTGCATCCCTGAGCAAAGGGCTCCGAGCTGCCACCAGGGCAGCCCAGCCCCGGTAATTACCTCGGCACACACCTCGGGTCTTGAGTACACGGTTAGGAACAGATCAGTGTGAGACAGCTCCTTAAGTCTCATCTGGGAATCGCTGCTATCACCCAGCCCTGCTTCCCCAGTCCAAGATGATTTACTCTGATCTGCACTATTGATTTTATGGTGGGAAATGTGGTGATACCTAGAGAGAAAGCGAGACAGAGATTTGACTTATGTGAGCATGTGGGGAAGGCTCCAGTCCTCACCACAGCGCCTGCCTTTTCTGCATCTGTACCAGAATTATTTGTAGTGTTTTATGCACCCATCTGCTCCCTGCATGCTCTCTATAAATCTCACTGGCTCTCTCACACACACACATGTTTGCTTTCCATGTAGATTACTTATGATGAGAGCCTAATTAGACCCGGGGAAGCCTGCCTACAGAGCGAGCCTGGGGAGAGCTTAATTAAAGTCAATGGAGAAAATTATAGGGGAAAAAAAAAAAATAGGGCAGCAAGGAAAAAAAATCAAGAAAGAAAGCAAGGGGAAAAAAAGGAGGCAGAGAAGCAACAGCACCAGCGAGGGAGTGTGTGAGGCTGCCAGGCTTCTGGGAAAGCCACCCTGAGCACCAAGATCAAGGGCAGGACTGGGTGCTGTGGCCTGGAGAGCTCAGGGGGTGTTTGTGGGTCAGGCTGGTGACAAGGGGTGGGTGCACAGAGCCTTCTGCACGGGACCAAGCAGGGATCCTGCCCTCCATCCATCCATCCTCCCGGGATGGGTGCCGAGGCTGCGTGAGACCACAGGGCTCTGGATCCTCTCCACGTGTGCCTTGAGCTCTCCCGGTCCCACCCACGCCCCGGATCTGAGTGAGCAGAGGTGAGCAGGGCTGCACAGGGTCTGGATCCCTCTGTGTCTGTCCCCCAGCTCCCAGAGGGGACCCACTCTCACTCTCACCCAGGAATTCGCTGCCCCTGTGCACGTGGGAGGTGAGAGATGGAGAGCCCAGCCTGGGAGGGCAGCAGGGATTTCAGGTGTCACCACAGGGCACTGAGGACACCCACTGTGACCTCTGCAGGGCAGGACACTGCTCTCCCCCAGCAGTGGCACTGTGGCACCCACTGACACCTGGCTGAGGGAGAGCATCTCTTATAGCAAGTCTTGATTTAAAGACCACAAATGATGGAGAATCCACCACATCTCTTAGCAAATTGCTCCAATAGTTAATTATACTCCCTGCTTAAAAGATGCATCTTATTTCCAATTTAGGTTTTTCTAGCTTCAGCTTCCAGCCAATGAATCTCGTTACATTTTTTATCTGCTAGATTAAAAACCCCTCCATTATCAGAAATCTCCTCCCTTCATAAGTATTTATAGACTATGATCAAGTTGCCTCTTAACCTCCCCTTGATAAAATAAATAGCCTGAGCCACTTTGTCTCTCCCAGGCAGCCAGGTCTTCCACACCTCCACCCCTTCCTGCTCTTCCCTGAGCCCTTCCCATGCCTGCACCACCCTGGGCCAAAATCCTGGGGCAGAGCAGGTGAGGGGTGCTGTGCAGGGCTGCGACACGTGGCAGAGGAGCAGGGAGGCTGGCTGTGCCACGCTGCTGCTGCTGCAGGAGGGTTTGGTGTGGGGGAGATGCACTCTGTGGTGCCAGCACAGAGTGGAGCACACAGGGGGACAGGAGTGGAAAGAAGCAGTTGGGAATGATGGGATCAGTGGGGTTGGGAAAGGCCTCCAGGAACGTCAAGTCCAAGCTTCAGCTGAATCCCACCGTGCCCACTGAGTGGTGAAGTGCCACAGCTGCTGGGTTTTGAGCACTGCCAGGGATGGTGACTCCAGCACTACCCAGGCAGCCCCTTCCAGTGCTCAACCACTCCCTGAGTAAATAAACCCTTCCTGATGTCCAGTCTGAATCTCCTGAGGTGCCGCTTGAGGCTGTTTCCTCTCGCCCACTTGTTCCCTGGGAGCAGAGCCACAGAATGTTTCAGGTTGGGAGAGACCTTTAGGACTGAGATCAGCTGTACCCCAGCACTGCCATGTCCCATCACTGACCCATGTTAGCTGCCTCATTGAGACTTCTTAAATTCCTCCAGGGATGGTGACCCCACCATTGCCCTGGGTTGCTGTGCCAGGGCTTGATCATCCTCCCAGTGAAGAAATTTTGGTAATATTCAGTCTAATCCTCACCCAGCAGAACTTGAGGCCGTTCCCTCTCCTCCTGTCCCTGTTCCCTGGAGCAGAGCCCGACCCCCCCGGCTGTCCCCTCCTGTCAGGAGCTGTGCAGAGCCACAAGGGCCCCCCTGAGCCTCCTTTTCTCCAGGCTGAGCCCCTTGCCAGCTCCCTCAGCCTCTCCTGGGGCTCCAGCCCCTTCCCAGCTCCCTCAGCCCCTCCAGCCCTTCCCTGGCTCCATTCCCTGCCCTGGACACGCTCCAGCATTTCTTACCATGAGGGGCACAAAACTGACCCCAGAATCTGAGGATGGACATGCTGGTAAGAGGAAAACCAGGAGAAGAGAGGTGATGCATGGAGAACATCAGCTGGGCAGGGGGGAGTGCAGCAGGACCTGCAAAGTGGGGGTGACAGTGCCCAGCTGGGGGTGATGCTGCTGCTGCACCAAAATCGCTCAGCAGGGACAGCTGGGCAAGTGCATCTGTGCAGGCAGCAGGGAAGGAGCTGGAATGACCCACAGGGACAGGTCTGGGGGCTCTGGCAGCTCTCAGAGAGGGTCAGCTCAGGTTCAGGGTCATCTGTGGCCCTCTCAGAAGGTGCAGCCTGGGAAACAGTGCAGATTTCACCTGAGTGAGGGTGGGAACACCTGGAGAAGCTGAGCTGGGAAATCTCTTACAGTATGGGTCTGTGCTGCTGGCAGAGGTGTGCTGGCCTCCCCCAGGACTGTCCTGTCTGGGACAATTTGGCAGCAGCAGTGCAGAGGTCTCTCCAGCCAGCTGCTCGTCCTGCAGTCCTGTTGGCAAGCAAGGCTGAGCTTCCTTCCAAGGCAAGGAGAAGCCCTTGGGTGAGGAGTGTCTCCTCCACAGGGCTGCTCCAGCCCTGGAGCGGGGTCAGACATGGCTGGGAGTGGAGCAGGATGGGCTGATGCCGTGGCACCATCACTGTGGGGTGCCAAACAGACCCATGCCCTCCCCAGTTGGCTTTGGCAGTGCCATCAGCTCTCCCCCACTGCTGGGCACCTTCTCACTGTGTCCTTGGGCTCCCTGGAGCCAGCCTGGGCAGGAGCTGTACCCAAACTGCTGCAATCTGATGTGGGCTGCCCACAGGCTGGGAACTGCCTGCTTCCCATGGCCTGGCAGCCTGCAGTGCTCACCCTGCCCCGTGTCACCACGTCCCCCTGCCCTGGTGCGTGACAGCCCCACAGTCAAGGGCAGTGATGTGGGGAGCAGTGGGTCTCAGTGGCTCTGCTCCTTCCCTTCTCTGTGTTCCAGACTGCCAAATCCCCTCCGTTTGGGCTGCAAAAGGCTTTCCTGGAAAGCAGGGATACAGATGTGCCTCGGCTCACGACATCCAGCTGTGGATTCCAGTGCCATCAGCTTAACCTCATCCTCGCCAGCTGACAGCTGGAGCATCCTGCAGCAGGGCTGTGCCCAAAGCCACCTCCTCCAGCCTGCTGGAGACCCAGGGACTAGGGGTCTAGGGCAGTGCAGGATCCAGCAGGCTCTGGGGTGCTGCTTCTGCAGGCAGGGGAAGCAGGAGGCTGCTGTGTGCACAGGCAGCACGCAGGGGGAGGCTGCCCGCAGCCCTGGAAAGCTCCTCACACCCACAGCTGCAGACCCTGGCTCGTCCTGCCTGGTGTCAGATGCAATAAGGGAGATGAGCTCCCCCAGCACGGCCAGCACACACTGTGTGGTCTCCCTCTGGCTTTAGGCTCCCAGAATTTCTTCTTCTCTCTGAGAGATGTCAGGTTGAATAAAACTAAATAGATCCTGATGGAGGAAAACTGCAGTTAAGTGGGTTGGCTGACTGCTTGCCTTCTTTTTGTTTTGTTTTTGAACTTGTCACAGTTGGAAAGCCACCAGGGAAATGTCCTGGCAGGCCCTCGGTCACGGTCCCTCGCTCCTGCAGGCCGTGTCCCCTGAGCCTGGCGAGCTCTGCCTCCCTGCCAGGACAGGACAGGAGGCCACTCCACTCCCAGGAGAAGGCTCAGCACCCGACAAGTGTGAAATGAAACTTGTGTCACCTTGTGCCTGCATGATTGGGAAAGGATCACCTGTCCCTGGTGGCTCGGAGCCAGCAGGGTCCTGCCCACAGCCACGCCCTGTGCCACCCCAGGAGCAGAGAGGAGCCCGAGGTGGTGACCTGGGGACAGACAGAGCCCATCCCATGGGGATGCAGGACAGAGACAAGCCCTGAGTCCCTGCAGAGTGACCAGATCTCATGATCTCAACATGCATCTCGTGATGTTTTTACCCCCACAGCCCCTGCACAGCATCATGTGAGCCCTGGTGCTCGTTCAGCTGTGCCAGTTCCCAAGGCACGTAGTTTGGGCACTGACTGGGAATGGGATGTTCATGGAATCATAGACTCACAGAATGGCTTGGATTGGACATTAAAATCATCCAGTGCCACCCCTGCCGTGGCAGGGACACCTTCCACCATCTCAGGGTGCTCCAAGCCCCATCCAACCTGGCCTTGGGCACTGCCAGGGATCCAGGGGCACCCACAGCTGCTCTGGTAGCCACGATGGATAAAAGCAGCCCAAGAAAGCAGGATGTGTTCCATCAATTGTGTTGAAATCTGATTTTTGAACTTGACTTACAATTCTAGGCAGGGCCAATTTGCATTTTCCCTTACCTGAAAGCCCTCAGCCAACCAGTCCAGAGCACCTGAGAGGCAGCATCCAACAGTTCTGATAAGGAAAAAACCCTGGATGGATGTGAAACAGTGGCTACTGGGCTCCAGCACTGGCTTTCAAGAGCTCCTGAAGAGGCTGACAAAGTGGAACAGCAGACAGAGATGTTTGGGGTACATGTCATGACAACACACCAAAAGAAAATGTCATCATTCTGAAGAAAATTCTCTCTGCAAAACATCTCCCAAGGTCAGCAAAGACCAAGCACAGAAGATCATGCAGATGCACCGAGTGAAAGGAATTCAAAACTCTGCTTCAAAACCCATTTTGGTGGTGACCCTGGTGTTGGTGCTGGGTTGAACTTCAAGGTTTTCTCCAACCTTGATGATCCTGTGAAAATTCACCTCAGGGCACTGGAGCTGCTCCACTCCATGCCCAGGTGTGTGTGCACTCCTGAGGTCAGCTCTGCTGTCCCAGACGAGATCACTGACAGCACAGGTACACCCCACACCTTGGTGGCACCTCTGCACTCCCAGGCAGGGCACAGCAGCCCCAGGGAAACCCACAAAACTCTCAGGGCATCTTGGGCCAAGGTCAGCTCAGACCTGCTGGGCTGCACAAAGCAGAGTTGCCTCTTGTTGGAGGAATGTGAGCCAGATTCCATGGAATGGTGGGGATTGGTACATGGAGCAGAAATGCAATTCTCTCTTGGAGTTTCCTCACTGGATTTTTAGAGGTGAAATAGGGCAGTCACAGACTTTTCTCTGAAATATTTTTTTCTCGTTTATTCCAGGTGTCCTCATGCTCCTCCCAAAACTCAGCAGTTTTCAGACCTGGGGCTTTGTCTCTTTTTTATTTTCTTCTTTCCAGTCTTATCTCTTTTCCTTTTTGGTGAAGGAGGAAATGAAACCGATGGAAATTTTTAGGTCTTTAAAACTGAGATCATTCCAAACCATTACATTTATTTTAAAGAACAGGAATCAAATATCATTTTTGCTGATCTAATGTTGTGATGTTCCACTCATCTCTGACCACAGCAGATTTCAGAGAGCCCCACTGGAGACACCTCTGATACCTGAATGTGTCCACACCAGACCCCAGAGCCTGTGGGTATTTTGGGTCCCACCAGCTGATCCAAACTTGTTCCACAAGCAAGAAAAGGAACAGAGATGCCTGGTGCAGACACACAGCCAGGCTCCCATCAGGGAACCATCCACATCCTCTGACCAGGAATCCAGCTGTGCCATCCTCCCCCAGCACAGGCATGTTTGAAGCTCTGGCATTTGCTGGGACCTGTGACATCTGTGCTGGCAGTACAGGAAATAAAGACAGATCTCTCCCGAGCCCTACCATCAGAGCAGGAGGCCAGAAATGTGCCCATGACAGGATGGCAGATGATTGTCCTCCTCTCCTTTACCACTGAAGGTTCTCCAGTGTGGTTCAACAAGCCCAATTTGTGTTCTGCTGTTGGAGGGACAGCAGAAAAGTTTGGACAGGGGTAACTGTGCACTGAAACATCTCACACCTCCCAGCGAGGAGCACTCAGCATTTCTCATGGGAGAGGGCACCTCTAACCATGCTTTTCTGGCAGGGTCCCACTGAGTGGGCCTTGCCACTGTTCTTTGGTCGTGACTTCTTCGGGAGAAACAAATCCTGGTGCTGTGCAGGAGCACAGACATCTCTGAGCATCTCAGGAACCGGAGCAAGTACTGGAAATCCAACCCTAGGCGTGCAGGGCTGCAGGCAGCCACCTCTGCTCACTGCAGCACAGGTTAATCAGGGCTGATTAAACCAAGGCTGGATTTTCCTAAGAGAGGCTCTAAAAACCTGAATTCCAAGCTGCACTCCCCCATGCCCCCCACCCTCAGACCATGAGGCTGAACCCTCACCCTGATCCCTCTGAGATGGAGGCTCTGCTCAGCCTCCAGGCATCTCCAAAGTGTTTTATCCCAGTCACAGGGGGTTTGAACATGTTGGTCTTCCCTCCACTGCTTGCTAGGAGAGGGGGAGAGGGGAGCTCAGGCCCTGTGATGCTGAGAGGGAGGGATACCCCGTGGAGGCTGGGGCTGTGCTGGCACACCAGAGCGAGGGGCTGGGGCTCACAGCTGATTTATTGGCAGGGCTGGTAGGTGTTGCATTGGGTTAAGTATTAACAGATCTCATGAGCCTCATTAGCTGTCCTCTTTTCACTCTCCAGCTGAAGAGTTACTGCTCCAAAATCTATAGTGCCTTGGCAGCTGCCTGGCTGATTCCCAGGTTAACCCTCCCGGGGCTGCTCCCTCGCCATCCCTGTGCGCGTGGCTGTCACAAACCACAGACACCCCAGCCCCGGGGCTGTCCTGCTGCTGGCCAGCGAGGCAGGAGGCCTCTTGGGTCATTGTCATGCACATCTCTGCCCTCCAGAAGCCAGAGGCCCTCTAAGCAGAGAGCCAGCTTTCCCCAGCCCTCTTGCAGACGTGCCAGCAAAGGTGCAGAGCCTGGGCACGGGGATATCCCCCTGCTCAGCTGGGAACAGCCCACGGGGCCTGCAGGAAGGATCTGCCTGGCTGAAGGTGGCACCTGTCCATCGGCATCTCCATCAGGGTCAGCCTCCAGTCCCCCACAGTGTCCCTCAGCCCAGTGACACAGGTGCCATCTGAACCCTCCCCCCCGGGGCAGACACCAACAGGCTCAGGGGTCACGGGCTCTGCAAGCCCCAGAGGGGGTTCAAACTGCAGACACCCCCGTGCTGGGTCAGGCACAGCCCTCGGCCAGGGCTGTCCTGTCATGAGCAGCCCAGGAGGTGACACACTGACAGGTGACACAAACCGCTGGAGATGTCACATCCCCCAGGTCAGTGGGGCAGCCCCGGGGCTGCAGATCTCCAGAAGCACCGAGCACAGGGCCAGGAGTGACCACGTGTGAGCCTGACCACGTGTGAGCCTGGCCCGGGCAGCTCTGGGGGCTGAAGGGACCCCCAGGCCCCCCTGGCCCTGTGGGGATGGGGATGCAGTTCTGCCAGGGCAGGGTGCTCAGCTGCTCCCTGCCCACACCACAAAATATTTGGGCCTTTCTCCTGCTGGGGTGTGCCTGGTTTCCTCTTCCTCGAGAGAAGGCTGCAGCCATCTCCATCTCACTGTGGCCCTCCCTGGCAGCCCAGAACTGCTTCATTCACCCCAGATCCTCGTGGTCTAACAGAGGCAGGAGCAGCAGGGACATTTCATGGAGCTTGCTGTGTTTCTGCTGCCCTCCAACTAAGCCCTCAAAGTCCACAGTGCAGACTTTTCTGTCCAATTACAGAATACCACCCAAAGCCATGAAGAAGAAGGAAGAAGAAGGTAAAGAAGAAGAACTTGCCTCTGCCCTAAAACCTCCATCTTGCTTCATATATATTGCTATATTCTAAAACCCCAAACTCTAAGTTTCCCACCCTGTGATATCACACACTTCTAATCAACTCCACACCCACAATCCCAGTTCTGTCATCCAATTTTGGAAGCTTCTCCACGGCCTCAGGTCAATGCAGTGTTCTCTTGGGGGTCAGTAAAGTCTGAAATTCCCAGCATCCAGAACTCCAGCACAGCTCCAGCCTCTCTAATGAAGTGCCCACAGCCCTTGTGCTGCAGGAGGAGCTGGCAGGGAGGGCAGGGGTGGCATGACCTGGCTCTCCTTCTCAAGGGCAGCTCTCGCTTCAACAAGCCCTGGACAGTTCCTGCAGCTCCCTGCTGGAAAGCACTTCCTTCAGACCTGTTAATTGTTAAACAACACTGGGCTTTAATTAAAAAAGACTCAAGTACGTTACAGGGAGAGCTGGAGGTTAACGAGCTGGGCAAGGTCGTTGTCTGACCTGCTCCTCCCCTGCCCCTCCTCTGCCCTGACAGCGCTGGGAAGGGCCGGGCAGCCCCGATGCTTTCCCATCCCTCACAAACCAGGAGCTGCCATGCCAGGGACCCCACAGCCAGCCTGACCCCCTGGCCCTGCCCAGGGTGCTGCCCAGGACAGGCAGAGGGCACTGGGAGCTGGTAGTGGGGAGGTAGGCACTGTGCCAGTGCTGGGGGAACAGTCGTGCTGGAGCTCGTGACAGCGCAGGCAGTGACCAGGGTGAGGGTCAGCGTGGCACTGCAGTGGCCACTGAACTCCTCAGGGAGCCTCCTGAGGCTGGGAAAGACCCCACAGGCTGAGGTGGGCTGGGGAAAGGTGACATCCCAGGGGACCTGGGCTCAGGGAATGCTCTGCCACTGTGCAGAGCTGGCCGGGAGCCCCTGCAGGTGCTCACACAGTGCCAGTGTCCCCCGGTGTCTCCCCACCCACGGCCAGCACGCTGCCCACCTCGCCTCCCTTCTCAGGGCTCTCCTGGAAGCTCCCTTGAGGAGGAACCAGCCCCTTTCTCCCTCTCAAGGACAGAACTTGTGTTCAGAGAGGTCTGTGCCTCATCTGGGAGGGGAAAAACGAGATCTGACAGCTCTTAAGCTGCTCCTGTGGAAGGCCCGGAGCCTCCCAGTGGACTTTGCTGCAGCTCCCAGAAGTGCAGCACTCGCTGTCACTCGTGTGCAGCTCGCTGTGGTTGAACACCCGTGCAGACACGGAGCTGAGTGACACCCTGGAGGTCACTGAGGACATCAGCAGGACTGCTAGCCAGGGAGGGACCCCAGGCTGGCCACGCCATCTGAGCGCTGGGGCTGTCAGCCTTTGGCCAGCTGCTCTCCAGCAGCCCATCAATGAGTTGACAGCCAATAGCAAACCTCTCCGGATGGAATTTGTCAATGACACAGAGATTGGCATGGTGGTGAGTAATGAGGCTGTCACACGGAGCTGGAGCCCTTCCCTCGCTGGGCCCGTTCCAGCAAAATGGGTTTGAAGAGCCTCGATGCAAACAGCGCGGGGCTGGGGCCGGGCCGGAGGCCGGGCCAGGGCCGGCAGGATGGGAGGGCCCGGGGAGGCTCTGGAGGTGGGGAAGGAGGGTGTCACCTCCCGGGGTGGGCAGGGACAGGTGACGCTGGTGCCTGGAGTGCCTCCCCGGAACAGAGGCTGGGCAAGAAAACGGGAATACAGTGGGTATTTATTAAAGGCCTTTCATAGATACAGCTTGGGCAGCCAAAGCCTCCCAGAGGCTGCGCCCAGAACGGACAATGGTCATGAGTTTTTCACACAATTATAAGTTTGGTCTATTTGGATATCAGGGGTTAATCCTCCAATTACAGCTTCAGGTAATGAAATTTACCTCCAGTTTGCTCCTTCCAATTCACTTTTGTTTATACTTTCTGGGGCCTGAGGCAGAGGGTGTCCTTGGTTCTCAGGCCCAGAAGGATTGTCCTGTCTGACCAAAATGCAAAGAGAGCTTACAAACTCTATATATGGAGTTCAGAGTTATACACTGATGCAGTACAAGATCTGAAAAATATAAAAGCTAAAACATTAAGGCATCCACACCTGCCTGGGGAGGTGCTGGGACAAAAGAACCCCTCAAGCTGAGGCACAGCGTGCCAGGCCTGAGACCACTGAGCCTGGGGGTGTCTGGCTGCCTGCAACAGTCCTGAATGGGAATCCCAAATCTTCCTCCCTCCCTACTCTGGAGGCAGGAAAAACCTTTCTCTAAACAATTCAGAGCTCCTGATGCTCAGCCCTGTGGTGAGGATGGCACCAAAGGAGTGCTAAAACAACTGGAAAAGGTCTCCAAGAATACCAGGTCAGGGTCAGGACAGGGATGTCAAAGGTCCTTGGCCGAGTCCCCATGCTCAAAGCCCCTGCCCTGCTGTCCCAAGGGTCCCTCATGCCCCCAGCCCAGTAGGTTTGCTCAGCATCACCACAGGCATGTGAATGGCAAGGGAAATGTTTTTTCTTTCAGAAACCAAACCCCAGAGCATGGTACTGAATCAGGATACTGGTCCAGTGACAAGGAATCCCTTCTTGGGTCTGGTGAGCCTCTCTTCCCACCACCACATCCCCCAGGCTCCCAGAGCTCACAGGTTGCTTTGTCCCACGAAGCACAAAACTCCAAGATCTTTTGTCACAGAATGACACAATCCTAGAATGGTTTGCATTGCAAGGGACCTTTATAGATCACCCAGTTCCACCTCATTCCACCCCTGCAAGGGCAGGGACACCTTCCACTAAACCAGAACTAAACCCATCCAACCTGGCCTTGGACACTTGCAGGGATCCAGGGGCAGCCACAGCTGCTCTGGGCACCCTGTGCCACTGTCCCAACACCCTCTGAGTAAAAAATTTCTTCTTACATCTACTCTAAATCCACTTCCTTTTATTTTAAAAACATCACTCATTGTTCTGTCACAAAAAATTCTACAAAAATGTTTGCTGCAAGGGCTCTGACTCTCCCTGGAGCCTTCTCCTCTCCAGGTGAGCACCCCCAGCTCTCCCAGCCTGGCTCCAGAGGGGCTCCAGCCCTGCAGCAGCTCCGGGGCCTCCTCTGGGCTCTCTCCAGCAGCTCCAGGTGCTGCTGCTGTTGGAATTTTGAGCTCTGCAGGTGGGGAATCACCTGAGCAGGGCAGAGGGGCAGAATAACCTCCTTGGCCTGTTGGTCCAGTTGAATTTGATGCAGCCCAGGACAGGATTGACATTTTGTCCAAACCTGGCTACTTTGTCTTCCAAGACTCCCTCTGCCCATCCCGGAACATCTCAGCCATCTAGAATCCTGGGAATGCTGGACATGAACAGAGGCTTTTGGGGAGGATCCTCAGATTTGAGGGAAGGGGGAACGAGAAGAAAAGCAAGGGAGGACAAGCTGCTGCTCTGCATTAAAGGTGAGAGAGCAGCAGGGCTCCCGTGCAGGTGTCACTCGTGCTGTCCCCATGCTGTGTGGTGGAAGCCATCCCTGACTTTCCCTTTTCCCAGGGAAAGCCTGGCAGGCTCTGGGAAGGACCTGGGGGCTCCTTCCTTCAGAGCCTGCTGGTCACTGCATGTCCAGAGCCCTCCTGCCTCCCTGCAGCACCTGCTGGAACCGTTGGAGCAGCCTTGGCAGGGATTTACATCCCTCAGAAAATAATTATGTGAAGAAAAGTGCCGGTATTAATCGGAGCCTCCATTTAAAGATTAACCACAACAAATGTGTTGCATGCAGGAAGTTTATTTAACAATGCTCCCATTGTACACCCCGAGAGCATGTTTGTCTTCATTAGTGCAGTAATTCATTATATGGCCTCTCTAACATTCAAATCAGAAGGAAGAATATTAAAAAAGTAATTATACTTTTCAAAGTAAAGCTTTATGGGTAAATTGTATGCAAATCGCTGTCTAAATCAGGGCGGCATATCTTAAGCAGATCTAAAAGTTGCAAAGGCTTCCACAGCATCATTGATATGTAATCAACATAGATGTATGATTCTGCTCCTTACTTAGGCAAATTTGAATGGCAATCCTCAAGTAGGTAATTGGTATTTATCACAATGGCTGATGGGGAGAAGCTATAATCTTGTTACGGGTGGGACCAGCCTGTCATAAATCAACCTGCTTGGAGGTTACTGCAAGACTCTGTCACATTTGGGTTTCCAGATGCTTTTAATCACCTTTTTTAACCTTCACCTCATTTGTAATATGGGCAAATAACCTTCAGGTCTTTGAAGGCCTCTTCTGCAGGTGTCAGTGTGTTCAGGGAAATAGCTGAGTGCCCTCACACTATTTGTCCACCCTGTGATGACAAGCCCCTTTTCTCTAATCAAGATAGTTTAATGAGATTTTTTTTTTTCCCCTTACTAAAATAGCGCTAGGAATAAAACATGAAATTGATCATTTACGTGCACCAGGGAAATCACGTCATTTGGAAAATAATTTAACAGGATTGGATGGTTCAGATTTACTGCCCAAACTGCAATCACCAGCTCTGGGGACTGGGGAGGGAGAGCAGAGGGGCAGCCCAGAGCCTGCTGGGGGAGCGTGGGTGGCTGCAGGACACCCACCCACATGGCCCTGGGGACAGATGTCCCCTGCCACCTCGTCCCCTGTCACTGCTTCCCCAGGCATCAGGGGCTGTGTGCAGGTGCTGAAATCCCTCCCCAGTTCCTGGGGATGCAGCAGCTGCCCTGGGGAGCTGTGGGGTCCAGCTGGACCCTGGGATGGGGTCAGCTGGAGTGTAGGGGAAAATGCAACTCCATTCCCCAAATTCACCCCCCAGGTTCTGGCTGTGACAGGGTGTCCACGCAGCCCCTGTGTCCCTGCTGTCACACGGCACAGGGGGCCCACAGAACTCTGAGGCTCAAATACTCAGCAGAGTTTTGGCTGACAGAAGGTCACCTCTGCAGGTCAGGGCACCCCTGAGCACCCCACCGCCCCTCTCACTCCCAGAGCAGTCACAAGCCAGCAGGTTTCCTGCAAGTGTCTCGGGGGTCACTGGCCATGCTGCTGAGGCACCACCAGCCCCACGTCCCCACCAATCCCTGAGGATGAACACAGGCAGGAGTGTGCTTCTCCTCTGGGAAGAGGTGCCCGAGATGCCAAGGTTCTGCCCAACCCCAGGCACCAAACAGCCTGAGGGAAGCTGCTGCCGGGCTGGGGTCACCCAAGGGGAGCCAGGGGTCTCTGTCCCATGCACTGTGACCTTTCTGTCCCGCCTGCCCAGCTCCTCCATGCTGGCAGCTCCACTCTGCTCCACTCTGCCCCTCCCAGCTCGGATGTTGGCATTCCCAGGTGTCCATCAGCATCTCTGCTCCTGCCAGGGAGCACCTTCAGAGCACCCAGCCCTAACACCTGGGCGTGCAGGAACCTCTGTCAACTCAACACCCTCTGATCCCTGCTCTTTATCCATCTGGCTGCTGGGTGGGTTTGCCTCTCCCTTTTGGGGCACACAGAAGCAGATACCCCAGAAAACTTTGCTGGTGTTGCTGCTGGATAAGGGGAGCTGCATCTCCTACTCCTGCACGTGGCAGGGGGTTGGAACTGAGCTTTAGGGGCCCTTCCAACCCAAACCATTCCAGGATTCTCTGAGAATGGTCCCTGTGCAGAGCCCATCCTGTCCAAACTCCTGGTGCTGAGGCCTTGCACTGATTTAGGGGAGAAGCAGACACAGACCTGGCAGCATTCAGGGAGCCTGGCAGGGACTCATGGCAGAGAAAAAACAACTCAGAATGTCCAGGGTGACTTGAAGAGGATTCACAGCTGAAAACAGGGGTGAAATGGTTTCTGCTGGTTATTAATGCCCTGCTATTTGCTCCGTGTTATTAGCAGGCGATAACGTGCCGTGCAGGGGTGAAAAGCAGATACAGAAATGCACACTGGAAATTCATCTCTTCCAGCATGTGGCAATTGCAGGGCTGAGCTGGGGCACTGCTGAGCACCATTTTTTTCACCCCCTTCCTTTCTTCTCTCCCTTTTTTTTTTTTTGGAAGGGGAAAGAGGTCACATTTTTCTGTGTCAGAAATATTCCGTGACACGAGAGAATCCATCAAATGACACTGCGTGTCAGGTCATGTCACAACATCATTAAAACATTATATCTTGTTGATGAGGCTCTTGCCATCAATTCAGAGAGTGACTGATTTGATCTGCAAAAAAGTGGAAGTTTCTGTGCCCTGTTTGCAAGACAGCTGGCAGCTCTGCGAGAGGAAGCACTATTTCATATTCTATTTAGGGCATTAAGCCTTAATCCCATTAGAAGATTCATAGCATAGCCAGCTTCAGATAGAGAGATACTTCCATAGCTGGATGGATTTCTCCTATGACACCTGCACCACATGCTACATGGAGCCATTTGGAAAAAAAACAAGCCTACAGTCTTCCCAGCTCCTCTCTGAGAGCTTATCTCTTCCTCTAATACAGTTTAGTGCCAGGTTTTATAGACTGCTCATGCTGTCGGGAATGTTTGCTGGTATTCTGTTAACTTGATGCTTGGCTGTTCCAACACTATTCATTTAGGGCAAGCATCTGGCATGTAGCAACAAGATGGCTGATAGAATAAAATTAGGCAAGTTTATATGATTAATCATAGCTGGGAGCCAGCATGGGTCTCAGTTTGTAAGAGGTTGTGATGTATCCTGTAGGTTATTTGTCAGAGGGAGCAAAGCTGTGTCCACGCCTCGGGAGGACCCAGGGACACACACACAGCTTTGGGGGAGGCTGGCATGGCTTTCTGAGGGGGTTCTGGCAGCCCTGAGGGACACACACACCTCTGGAGGAGGCTGGCATGGCTTTCTGAGGGGGTTCTGGCAGCCCTGAGGCTGGGAGGAGGCAAAAGCCACCATGCTGCAGAGCAGGGGATGGTGGTGGCACAGGCTGGCTCTCTCTGAGCCCCTGCCTGAGCCACACAGGAATTGGGAGCCTGGTGACCAGAGTGGGACCTGTGTGAGCTCAGGACACACATCCTTCATCCCCACCTCGTACCTCGGTGCCAGGGCAGTGTCCCTCCAGGCCCCCAGTGGAGCCCAGAGGATGCTAAACCCAGGGAACGGAAAGAGGCCAGGGTTAGATGAGATATCAGGAAGAAATCCTTCCCTGGGAGGGTGGTGGGGCCCTGGAACAGGTGTGGCTGCCCCTGGATCCCTGGAAGTGTCCCAGGCCAGGTTGGACACTGGGGCTGGGAGCCCCTGGGACAGTGGAAGGTGTCACTGCCATGGCAGGGGTGGCACTGGACAGGCTTTAAGGTCCCTTCCCACCCAAACCCCACAGTGATTCTCTGCCTTGGTTTGGTGTGACAGCAGGGGACAGCCCAAGCCCTGATCCTGAGCAGGGATAAGCACTTCCCAAAGCTGCAACCCTGCTCTGTGGGGGCACGGTGTCTGACATCCTCCTGCCACCTCCTACCTGCACCTCCGTGGGCTCCTGCTCATCCCCCTGGCTCTGTGGGGCACCACACACCTGGGCTGGAGGCTCTCATGGATTGCAGGCTGCTGTGGATCCTTCTGGCCAGATGAGGACCTGCCTTTGGCCCCTTGCTGCTCAGCACCTCTGTGGCTGAGCTGCTGTTTGAGCTGGCAGCCCTGATGCTGCTGGGCAAGGGGGGCAGGGTGCTGAGCTGTCCCCAGGATGCCCCATCCATGGCACAGGAAACTCTGCCCCAAGGGATCCTGCCCTAAATATGCCAGCACTGCTGGGATGCAGAGCAATGTGCCCGGTCCTGGCTGATTCCCCAGGTTTTGGGGAACAGTCCAGACAGTGTGGGATCTGTGCTCTCTGCAGGCCTGGAGGTGTCTGTAACATGGGCACAGGGCAGAGAAATGGGTTTCTAAAAAATTAGAACTGAAGAAGGAAAGCAAATGCACAGTCTGAGCTGAACCCTGCAGTCCTGCCAAGCTCTGGCTGTTTAATTTCGCTTTTGTGCCATTGCATTGCTTACCACAGTTCAACAGAATCTGAAGGAAAAAGTCATCCTGAGCTGAGGGATGAAGCACTTGTGCTGCTGTTAAATTATAATTCCCATTTATTCCTTCATTGCAGAAAGTTTTCTTTTTGAGGTATGGCCATTTGCAGAATTAAAAAAGAGGGGGAGGAATGCCAGTGCCTGGTCCCAGCTCTGCACCTCCCCGGGTCTGTGTCGGTATCATCAGGAAATGCAGCATCAGCTGCCACGCAATAGAGCCATGATTGATAAGTGTGTAATAACCCTGACCCAGAAAACCACACCTGTAATCTTCCCCTGATGAGCTCTGCCTGCATCAGCCCCATCCGAGTGGTTAAATGCCTCACTGGTCTTTAAAGCAGTCAATTGACCCGGCTGAGATGAGATGAGATGGTGCTGCTGAGGTTGCTGGGGAGCTCTGGGTCAGGGCAGCCCCGTGGCTCTGCCTCACCTGTGGCTCTTTGGGGTGTCCACACACAGATCACATCTCCACAATGTGCTCCCCTCTCCATCGCTGCCCTCTCCCTGTCCCCATCTCCCCAGGACGCCCCTGTTCCCATCACAGCCCCCCCTCCCTGCAGCCAGAAGCTCTGGGGCTGGGAACTAGGAAACAGGGATTTTCCAAGTGACATCAAAACACTGGCCAAGAATTTTTAAATAAACCCCGAGATCAGCTCTTTTCTCGTTTATTACAAAGGAGCCAGTTGTGTGCCAAGCCCTGTGCTGGGCTCTGTCTGTCTGTCTGTCTGCTTCCCTGTCTCCCCCAGCCCTCTGACTCGGTTATCTATTTACCTATCTATTTACATGTATTTCTTTTCCCGGTGAATTATGTCAGGGAGGCAGTAAAGTGTTATGTATTTGCAAGCCCCATAATCTTTAAAAGCACAGTGATGCATGCTCCAGATGAGAAAAGAGCCTCCATCCAGTATGTTAATAGATAGCATTAGGGCAATAATGAAAAGCACTTGAGACAAGTAAGCCCCTATCAAAAGCTGAGTAATAGAGATGCACAGAATGAATCACAATGCACCTCCTCTGCAAAAGATATTAAGACGTCTGCTTTAGTGCAGGGTCTATTCACTCCAACAGCTGCTTCATTTCTCTGATTAAAATGGGAGTGGGGAGAGCTTTTCCAGCCTTTTCCCCTCGGATGCGGTGCCTTACCCAGGGCAGACGCCCACGCCGTGCCCCAGCGGGGCTGAGCCGGTGGCCGCACCCGGGCGCGCAGGGGGCAGGACAGGCGCAAGGACACGGGCGGCGCAGGCACATTGTCACACGCACGGTGACACAGACGGACGGGCACTGCAGCAGCGGGGCGGCTCCCGGCTCCACCGGGCACCTTCAGCTCCCGGTGCGCGTGGGAACAGCCCCACACACCCCACACGGCTCTTTGTGGGGGACACTCCTGGCATTCTGACCTCCATCCCCACCTCGGGCCCTCTGCTCCCAGCCCAGTCCCTCCGGGGTTGTCTGCGGCCACCGTGGGGGTCTGGAGTGTGCAGACCCTCTCCCCCAGCAGGGACAGCCGTGCCCTGATGGGCAGCGAGGAGGGGAACCCAGGAAGGCTGGAGGTGCGGGAAGAGATGAGGGTTGGGCATCTGGGATGCAGGAGAGCCTTACTGGAGATCAGACAGCAGCCACGGGCAGGGTGCTGGAGGTGTTGGCATTGCTGGAGAGGACAGGCAGACCCCTGGTGGGGCTGTGCTGGGGGTACTGGGTGCTCAGGGTACTGAATGCCCAGCCCAGGCTCAACACTGCACTGTCACATCACCGGGGCAGTGCTGGAGTCACCAGCCGTGGAAGTGTTCAAAAAACAAGTGGAGGTGGCACTTTGTGGTCTGGTTTAGTGGGCACAGGGGGATTTGGAGAAAGATTGGAATTGCTGATCTTTAGGAGGGTTTCAGATGGCATGAAAAAGGGTTTTCCCCATTTGTCAGCTTTTGTGATGCCCAGGACAAGTGTTTCTTTGTGGTGACACAAGCACAAAGAGCTTCCCCAGGGCAGGTGGGTGCTGAGTGCAGGCCAGGCTCCCCCAGACACCTCGTGAATCCCTGAACTGGTGCTTCAGAGCAGCATCCTGGGGACACCCCTAGGTCCCCCAGCTGGCCCCAAAGGGGGATGCTCCAGGAGCATTTCCCTGCTGAGTTCAGCTTTGTGAGTTCAGTGGGCCTCACAGGAGCAGCATTTCGGGTGCAAGACTATAATAACTTTGGGTGCAAGCCTACCAAGGCTCTTGATGGAGAGGTCAGGTTTAAAGCTGAGGGCCTTGCCAGGGGAAAAGCACCTGTGTCCTGGTGAGGGACACCAACGAGGCAGGAGTGGACATCTCCACTCCAGGTGCCAGCCCCTGTGCCAAAGCCAAGCTTGCTCTGCTCAGGTGTCCCCATGGTCCCTGCTGACTTTGTGCCATGGTCTCAGGGTGTGACGTGGTTCTCCAGAGCTTCTCAGCCTCTCTCCATGCTGCTCCCTGCCCTCACTCTCAGGGTGTCCCAGGCCATTTCCCACTGTCCTGGGCACAGTCTGCCTGTGGGTCCTGTGGACAGGCTGCACTGGGGGAAATGAAGTGCAGCTTGTGAGCAGCCAGGAGCTGAAAGCCCAGAGAACTCCAGAGTGGATGAGGCAAACCAGGGGGAGGAAGCAGCGAATGTGGTGTTCACAAAGCTCCTGAAGATGGTTCAGATGCAACCTCACATCTGTGGGGTCCGGTTGTGTGCAGTCCCCCTGAGGAGCTGGGCAGCTGCAGTGGCAGTGCAGTTCAGGCCCCCAGGAGCCCCATGCCTGCAGCTGGTCCATCAGCTCCCAGCATCACCAAGCTGGACACGAGGCATACAAATCCTGGGGAGGTGGGAGAAGAGCTGGCAGGTCATCAAGGGGCTGCAGCTGGAGAGCGCCAGGTGAGCAGTTTGACAGCAGTTCCTCGATGTGTGCAGGGCACCAAGGCTCCCCACGGCCGCCTCTCACACATGAGTGCCACCTGCAATGAGCATGGACACTGTCAGGCCCCCGGGAGCCACCACCAGCACAAAACCCCAGACAGGCCAGGGAGGAGGCTGCCATGGCCGCTGGCACCTCGGAGCTCGTTGCCAGATGCCCAGGAAAAGGCAGCGAGGCCTCAGCAGGGAGCTTCAGTCTGCTGCTGCCTGCCAAAATTAACATCACTGACAAAAGGCATGATCCTGAAATTGCACCACCAAACAGATGGATTGCTGGAGTACGGGAGGCTCGTAATGGAAAGGATGAGTAATTCAAGGAGAGAGCCCAGTGCCAGCGATCCGAGCCTTGGCTGCTGCAGCAGGCTGGGAACCTGGAGTGCTGCCTGTCGCAGGGCTGGGCTCCTCTGGCTCCCCAGCAAAACCTGCAGGACGGTGCTCACGGGTTCCTGCTGTCCCCCAGCGCTGGGGACACAGCGTGGGGCACGGGGCCGTGGCTGGCTGTGCTGTGTTGCACTGGGTGGTTTGTTTATTGGCACCGAGAGGTTTATGTTATTGCACTGAGAGGTTTGGTTTGTGTCCCATGGTTTGTTCTGTACACCCTCTCCCCGAGTCCTGCAGTGTTGGTTTCTCCCCCGGCTCAGTTCCTTCCTTCCTTCAGGTGTTCCTTTCCTCCGCCCCCCTTCCCTCGTGTTTAAAATCTCCCACCACGAGGCACCCTCACTCTTTTTCTTCTCCTGGAGTTGCTCTACATTAAAGCTGTGGGACTGTGGTCCCGAGAAGAACGAGCGCCTCTTGTCTTTTGCTTTTGTCCTTGTTGGTGTCGCCGGGGTGCAGAGCCAGCCAGAGGGGCTCCCCACGAGGTGAGCAAACCGACACGGCTGGGCTGGCTCTGGTGCTGGGTACACCTCATGCCCTGCCCACGCTGCCCCAGGGAGAGCTGTGGCACTGCTGAGGGCGTCGAGGTGACCCTGGCGTGGTTGTGCTGCAAGGATCACTCCAGACCCACGGCCATCCCCCTGCAGAAAGCCAGGATGTGCAGGATATCCAAGATATCCAGACAACTTCTGTCCAGCAGGGAAAGAGGGGCAATAGGAGAGCCTTTGTGCAGCTGCACTTTAAGCATGGCACTGAAACGTGTCCCAAAAAGGCTTTCTGAGCCCCTAGCTCTCAGCAGAACCCTCAGCCTGAACCCTGTGAGGGCCAGCTCATTCCTTCCCTATGAAATGACTCACGGGAGGATCCGAGAAAGTCTGACTTTCTTCTGGCACTGAAGAGCAAGATGGATGAGAAAAGGGACATGCTCCCTCCTCTAACCACTGCTGCCCTTGCTGTCCAGGAGTGTCCTTTTGCAGCTGTGGGGTGGTGCCAGGGGCTGGGATCCATCACCCAGATCACACAGATCCTGCCAGCACAGCTCCTGATTCTGCAGTCAGAGCAGAAAAACAGGCACAGCCCCTCTAAAATAGCAAAATAGCCAGCACCTCACCTCGCTGCCACCTCACAGCTCTCCCTGCCCTGTCATTAGACCTGGGATTATTCATTATTCTTTTTCTTTTTTAAGTACAAAAGCACTGAAATCATCCACTTGTCAGTGCTATGACTGTGGTGATGCAAATGTGACACAGCAGGCTTGTACTGGGCCCTGAAATTTAAATTAATGGGGAAAAATGAGCTTGCTGGGGTTTTGGCAGAAGATCTGGGCTGTTCATGTTGTCCAGTGCACTGAGGCCATTCTGGGTCCTACGGGGACACCAGGACCAGGGTGGGGACACCAGAACCAGGGTGGGGACACCAGGGCCAGGGCAGGGACACCAGGGCCAGGGCGCTGCACCTCCAGCATGGCTGGATGTGGAGTCACCCTGCAGCAAACACTGCTGGGCCCGTCCTGCTCAGCTCCCTGCAAGTCCCATCTGACACACTGGGGGAAAGTTTAGGCAGTTCAACATTTCAGCTTCTGGAAAAAAAGAGGCAGGAAAAGGAGGAAGGGAGCGTAAATCAGCCCCAGCTTAAGGCCCCTTATCTCGGAGTGACGCCCTGCAGTCCCTGAGGGCTGATACCTCCACGGGCAGGGATTCTGCTGCAGGATCACTGGGATTATGTGGGCTTTGCTGTGCCCTGACTCTTCTCTGGAGCCCGGAGATGGGGCTGGGGGTACCACCAGGGGTCCAGGCAGAGCTCCTGTTGCCCCAGGGTGCAGGTCCTGCCCGCTGCATCCTCCTGTGGGCCAGCAGGTGCTGAGTCCCAGAGGCAAAGCCGTGCCTGGGGCAGCAGACAGCAGCTGTGGGGTGGGGAAATGTGGGTGCTGCAGCCCCCCCGTCCATGGACAGAGCAGCCCGGGCTGGGGCAGTGCTGGGTGCTGCAAACACAGCGTGGTTGGCATCAGCCCGGCCGGCTGTGTGTGCCTCCAGCGCCTTTTCATGGCTAACGCCCCATTTAATGGGATTTATTCACCACAAGGCTTTGGGTTGGTTTCTCTGTCTGTGAAAGGGGACTGGGCATTGCTGGGGTCCTGCTCCCTAAGCCCACCCCAGAGACGGGGAGCAGGAGCTGAGGAGCCCCATGGACAGGAGCTCCTGTCCATGGTGAGAGAGAGCAGAGAGGGAGCACAGCACGTGTGGATCCCCAGCTCTGGAGAGAGGAGGGGAGGACACCAGAGCTTGGGGAGGGCACAGGGGAAGGACTCAGGGACAGCACCCCAGCGTGACACCTGCCTCTCCCAGAGACTGTCAGGGGGCAGGGACTGATGGTGCTCTCCCAGCCACCCTGGGAGGGAAAGGTAAGTGCATGAGAGCAAAACCAAGCCCTATGTGTTTAAACTGGCAAGTTCTGTGTTTGTCATCGAGCTGTAAAATGATACCCGAACAGATGAGGACAGGAACTTCTTGGAAGGCTAAGCACAGACAGCAGGAGTGGGGGAATAGCATTTTGCTTTATTTCTTTACATGCAATCCAAGGGTTTTTTTGTTAGTTTTTTTTTTCCTTCCTTTCAGTGTTATATTTTTCTATCCAAAAATGGTTATGAGTCTGCCAGCTCTCAGAGGCAGCACTGAGGGCTTGTGCCGTGTCTGCCACACTGGGCCCAAGGGCTGGGACACAGCAAAGGCACAAACAGCAAACCCTGGCCTGGAGGGTTCATGGGGAAGCAGAACACCAGGGAAGCACGGTGAGTGTGTGTGGGCAGTGCCAGAGCTCACATCCCACACGGACCTGGCCATTTCCAGCTGGTGTGCCCCACGGAGGTGCAGAGGACACCAGAGGCACGCAGATGACGCCGAGCCGAGGCTGGATTTGTAGGAGAACACGTGCTCCAAGCAGCAGCTCCTGTTTGTCACCAGCACACGGTACCTGCTCCGGTGGGTGGATAATTTTAGGTGAATGAGAAAACGCTGCTTTTCCTTTGGGCTCAAGCCATGTGCTGGGTGGGCTGATGCTCACAGCAGTGACTTCTCTCAGGTGCTGCGTGGTAGGGGCGCAGCCACCTCCCCTGGCACGTGTTCCTGGGTTTTTGTCGCGCAGAGGTGGCGCCTCGCTCGTCTGGATGCGGATGCTGAGCGAGGGGACGGGGCGGGAGGCGGGGAGCGCACGAAGCAAACGCCGAGCTCCTCTCCGCCGTGCTGCGACTGTCACAGGCAGAGCACCGAGTGACAGCAGGCACGTGAGCCACCGGTGGGTTTAAGGATGCTCTTTTGTAGCTTCAATTAGGGGAGAATCCTGTACAAAATCCTTAACAAAGCAGAAAGGTTTGCTCGCCAGTCGTCCTCTGAGAGGCCAGCCAGCCCCTGAGCTGCATCTCAGCTCCCAGTTTGTCTTGAGGCATCACAAATGTCTGAGCAACAATTGAGGTGTCCCCAGGGGAGGGTCAGAGAGGTGGACTTGGGTTCTGGGCACTGACCCAACGTGGTCTCTCACGCTTTTCTTCATCCCCACAAAAAGGCAGCCCTTAGGGAAGGGTGGTTGGGCTGGGGAGAGGGCAGGGGCCACATCTGCTGCAGGGTCCTTCACCCAGCACTGAAGGCAGCAGAGCCCTGACCCTCTGTGAGACACTGTCCTGGTGCTTTATGGCCATCACTGTGCCCCAGATTGTCCCAGGGGGTCACAGCCTGCCCAGCTCAGTGCTGGATGGCCATCAAGGAAGGCCAGCACAGGTGTCTCACCAGAGGGCTCTCACCTCATTTTGTGAGATGTTTGGGAGGGAAAGGCTGGGAAACCTGAGTTTCTGGGGTCAGGAGGGCTGCAAGAACACGTGGAGGGAAAGAAAACATCAGTACCAGTGGAACAGCAGTGCTCCAAGAGGAGCTCAGGCTGCTCATCCAGTCTTCCTTCACAGACTGAGACCTAAGCACAAAGTGAGGCCATGAGGGAAAGCTCAGTGCATCCAGGGCCCCAGCATTGTCACAGGGGTGACACTGAGGGGACATCACGGGGACCATGAGGAGTTCATGGTGTTACAGATTGGTGGGAACCTGAGATGGCCAATTTCTGGAGGCCTTGGGGATCGTGGTGTAGGGTGCTGTCACACAAAGGCCACACCGCCCCTTTGGACCCAATTGTGGCAGCCCAGACACGTGTCCCACTGGCTGTCCCAGGTCACAGGTGGTGTCTCAGGAGGGACATCCTGCTGTCTGTGCCCTGGGTCAGCCCGGTGCTGTGGGAACCGCCCTCATCCCCCACCCTGCTGGTGCAGGTCCCCACAAAGCCATGTGTTGGTCCAGGTAAGGGTCCAGGTGCCTTCCAGGCTGCTGGGAATATCATTGGAAAGTACCCTGGGAATGAGGGGACGGGCACAGCAAGCCTCCATCCCACCCTGCCTGCACCATTCCCACCCTCCCTGCACCATCCCACCCTGCCTGCACCATTCCCACCATCCCTGCACCATCCCAGCTCCTGCACCATTCCCACCCTCACTGCACCATCCCACCCTCCCTGCACCATCCCCCCTTCCCTGCACCATCCCACCCTCCCTGCACCATCCCACCTTCCCTGCACCATCCCACCTTCCCTGCACCATCCCACC
>VWZV01008562.1:244203-266325 GCA_013397155.1 Irena cyanogastra
TGCTGGCTGTGGGACAGGGACAGCCACAGCCAGGGCTGGGTGCTGGCTGTGGGACAGGGACAGGGACAGCCAGGGCTGGGTGCTGGCTGTGGGGCAGGGACAGCCAGGGCTGGGTGCTGGCTGTGGGACAGGGACAGCCACAGCCAGGGCTGGGTGCTGTCTGTGGGGCAGGGACAGCCAGGGCTGGGTGCTGGCTGTGGGACAGGGACAGCCACAGCCAGGGCTGGGTGCTCAGAAACCCTGACACAGCTGGGCTGGAAGCCAGGGCACGGTGTCCTGCCCTCACCCTGCTCAGCCCAAGGCACAGCAGGGCAGGAACTCCCCAATGTCCTGGTCATCTTCAGGGCCAGAGGGATTGTTCCAGCCCCAGGGTTTGAAAAGCCTCCAGGGAACTGAACAGGCACAATTAAAAATGTGTCATTGGGAGCCACAAACAGCTGGGCAGGGTCACAAAATCCCAGTTCAGTGACCCCGTGGTGTTGCACCCCCTGCCCAGTGCGGGGGGATCACTGGTGGTGGCACGTGGGTGTCTGTGCAGGCGTGTCCCCTCTGCCATGTCAAGGTGAGGGACATGCAGGGATATCAGTGTGCTGCAGCACAGAGCTCTGGGGGCTAACTGAAAACAGATGTATAAAAATAAACAGAAATACTAGAGATGTGATTACCAAGGAAACGCATTTACATACAGGAAAACGTCCAAAACGACTGTCATTTACTTCCTTTATTCATCTGCATTTATAGGAACACTCCCACCCAAGGATCTGGGCTCAGTCCTGCCCAAATTGCAGGAAATGGAGCCTGCTGGACCCCTGCCCCATCACCCACCACTCCCCACCATGGTCCCCTCCCACGAAGGGAAGCTGCCCCTCTCTGATGGGGCTTGCTGTGGGAACTGCTTCCCTTCATCTCCCAGCTCTGGGCACAGAGATTCCCCACGGGCTTTCCTGGGAACCCCCAGGGAAGGATTTTCTGGGCTCTCCAAGGGGCAGCTTCCCTGCAGCCAGCTCTGGGCAGCCACAGAGGGGACTGGGCTAAGGGGATGGAGCAAAGGGAGATATTGGGGCAGGGATGTGGGGATTCCTCAGCCCAAATGCCAACAGAGAACATGGAGTGGGGAGATACAGGCTGAGGCAAATCAAAAGAGAAGCATTTTAACTTGCAAGAAATGGAAATGAGAGGAGTGAATTTGGGTCATGCCAAGGCATTCCTTCTACAGGAAATGAAATGTTTTACAAGCCTTTCCTTTTCTCCCTTTATTTTTCCCTTTTTCCCCCCTCTTTTGGGGAATTTACAACAAGTTTTTAAAAAAGTTTTATTTATAAAATGCACAAAGAAAATATTTGAGTTGTCTTTTTCCCCTGCAGCTGTACAAAACGGCAATGGGGGCTCCTTTACCAGCCACCAGCAACAAAACAAGTGCACTCTTTGCCTGGAATTCTCTCAGATCATCATCTTGCCTCCAGACCTTTCCTGATATCCACAAGAGGCCGAGTGCTGAGCAGGGATGGGAGGGTCTGGCATCAGGACAAACCCACTGTGGGGACAAGCCAGCTCCCTCCAGGGAGATGTGGGGTGCAGCAGGCTGGGCAAGCCCCGGAGCTCCTGGTGTTCTGGGAGTGGCTGCACAGGAGGCTGCTTTGGAGAGATCTGTGTGGGTTTGTTCGGGGTGCAGCTCTGCCTCACAGCACCCCAGGCTGCTCTGGGCTCACCCAGCTCCCCCAGCCTGGAGCTGCTCCAGCCCTCAGAGCTTTTCCCTGTGGGTGCAGGGACATGCACAGTGCCACCAGCTCTGGAGCTGCCCTCTCACAGGGTGGCAGGAGGGCACAGCTCTGGCTGTGACCTGCAGAACATCCTCAGGCCCCACAGCAGGAAGGGACACAGGGGCCACGCTGCCGCTGCTGGAGGGGGCATTTGGCACTGTGGGCCTTTTGTTCCTCCACAGCTCTCCCAGGGGAGCGTGGGGATCCCACAGGACTGAGGGATGGTGCTGTGCCCCAGCAGCTGCAGGGGCTGAGCCAGCAGGGCCAGCGTCACCCACAGCTGGGCAGGGAGCAGCTGCAGGGTGGGTGACACAGTTTGCTGCTCTGCCACTGCCTCTGCCGGGTAATTAGAGCTGACAGGGTGTGTGCAGAGTTGCTGGGTAATTGCCCACACACCTAAGGTGTGGTGGAAGTCGGGAGCTGAACCAAAACCTCCCAGCTGACCTACATGCAGAGGTGCTGCCCAGCAGCGGCGGGACGAGGGGGTGGAAAGCAGGGAAATTATGAAACAGGCACAGCACAGCCCTGGCCATCCCCCGGTGCTCTGAGAAGGACTGAGGTAACCCCAGGTCAGGTGTGGAGCCCGGTGAGAGCATCCCTGCCCAGCCGGGGTGCGGGGGCTGCTCCAGCCCCACAGCAGCAGCAGGGCAGGGCTGGGTGAGCAGGAGCCCCACGTGTAGGACAAGGCAGGAAACGCTCTGCTGGCTGCCCGTGGCTGTGCCCGCGTGTTCGGCTGATCAGGTTCAGTGGCTCGTTTGCCTGGGAGCAGGGAGCCAAGCACTAATGGCTTTGGACATGCAGCCTGTGCTCTGCGGCCCTTGTGGGGCGGCCGCAGGTGCTGCCGAGCTGGCCCGGCTCAGGGCACAGGGGCTGGGGCACAGCTCCTGGGAAACTGCCAGGAAACTGCCAGGAAACGTGCCAGGAAACGTGCCAGCTTCTGCAGCCATGGCCTCGACAGAGGTGCAGCCCTGGAGGTGCAGCAGGGCCTGCTGAGGGGACAGGGGCTGCTGAGGCAGAGAGCCACGGAATCATCATTCAGGATGCAAAAAACCTCTAAGATTGCTGAGTCTAACTAATGACCCGGCACCACTGAATCCACCACTAACCCATGTCCCCAAGTGCCACATCCACATGGCTTTTGAATATTTCCAGGGATGATGATTCCATCACTTACTTGGGCAGCCTGTTCCAATATCTGACCACCTTTTCAGTGTAGAAATGTTTCCTAATATCTAATCTAAACCTCTCCTGGTGCAACTTGAGGCCATTTCCTCTCATCCTTTCCAGTTCACAACCTTGGCAAGCAGCTGGAGAGCAGGGATGAGGGCCAGGTTAGCTCTTTCCTTCATCCCCTCGTCTCCTACAGCTCACCTCTAATATGTGCAGAAAGTCTGGGGCTACAGCAGAGCAGAGGGACCAGGAGGAGGAAAGCAAAGCCCAAGTGTCTGTCACATCTTAACCTTGAACCTGCACTGCCAGTGCACCAGCACTGAGCAGGAGTGGCCACTTCCAGCCTTGGCAATCTCACTGTATTTAGCAGGACAAAATATTCCTGGTGCCACCCAGCAGCCCCAGCCTGGGTCTCTCTCTCGCCCACAGAAACCAGAGATCTCCTGCATCTAGGTTTGCCTTTCATCAGTCCATCCTGCTTGTGTCCCACCTTTCCTCCCCTCCCAGCCCTGCCCTTTCCTGCCAGCTGTGCCTGGCTTGGGGCCTGTCCGTGGTGGGGACCTGCAGCCCTTCCCTGCAGCAGGGATGTGCTCCAGGCAGTGCTCACCACGTGTCTGTGCTCGCTCCCTGAGCTCCCCTGACCATTCTCTGCTCTGCTTGGCTCTCAGAGCCTGCAGGCCAACACCCAGCCTTGGGCAGAGACCAACTCGTGTCCACCCCAGCCCATTTCACAGAAACCAAACCAGGTCATGGCCATTCAGGCTCAGGTGGTCTTCAACACCAAATTCTCTTCTCCAGCTCTTCACCGAGACAAACTCTGAGCTCGCCTCCCCTGCCTCTGTCTGGTAGAACAATCTGCGATCAGGAATATCTGTAACACTTGTTCTCCCATCTATGCTCTGGAAGATAAGCTCTCCCATATCCACAGTTCCCAGGATTACTCATTCCTCCTGGATGAGGCCTTCTAATTCTTCCATTTAATTGCTCATGTTCCTGGCACGGGTACAGAAATACTTGAACTGTTTCTGCCTGGTCTTATCTGCGCTCTCAGCCGAGGAGGTGCCGTCCCCTTGCTGGCTGCAAGGGCTGCCTGACGTCGCTTTTTGGCAAGGCTGGAGCTCTCCCATTCCTCTCTGCTCTCTGCTCTTCCTTTCTTGGTCGCCCTGCTCCTGCTGACATGGTCACCCTCCCTGTGGATGTGGATTCCAGGCAGGGTGCAGCCAAGGCCAAGAAAGGAAACGCTCAGAGACAGCCCTGAGACCCATCCACAGGGAACATCACTGCTTATCTGCCTTCCTCCTGATAACCTCCTTTTCATATTATCCACTGCAGACTCACCCTTCACAAGTTCTTTATCCACTCTAATTCTGTGATCCCATCTTCTCTGGGTTAGCTAATAATTTCCCATGGGTGCTTTATCCGATAGCTGCTTAAATCCAGGCAGACACAACGCAGAAAACCCATGGATTGCTCAGGCCCTGACAAGCTGCCTTTGGACAAACCATGCTGCATTTTGTTTTTCCATACATCTCGTTGGCTTCAGCTGTTGTCCAATAGAATATAAGCTCAAAAAATGTATGTATTACCCAGGCCAGACTATTTACCCTGCATTTATAGGTGGTGGTGCTGTGCCTTGGACTGACTTCTTGCTCCAGTTCTGCTCCTTCACAAGAACTGCCTCCAACTTCATGGGTGTCCTACTTCTGTGAGTCCAGAGGAGGCAGCTACACTGACCCCAGGGCTGGAGCCCCTCTGGAGCCAGCCTAGGAGTGCTCCCCTGGAGAGGAGAAGGCTCCAGGGAGAGCTCAGAGCCCTTGCAGGGCCTGAAGGGGCTCCAGGAGAGCTGCAGAGGGACTGGGGACAAGGCCTGCAGGGACAGGACACAGGGAATGGCTCCCACTGCCAGAGGGCAGGGCTGGATGGGATCTTGGGAATTGGGAATTGTTCCCTGGGAGGGTGGGGAGGGGCTGGGCTGGGATTCCCAGAGCAGCTGTGGCTGCCCCTGGATCCCTGGCAGTGCCCAAGGCCAGGCTGGACATTGGGGCTGGGAGCCCCTGGGACAGTGGGAGGTGTCCCTGCCATGGCAGTGGGGGCACTGGGTGGGATTTAAGGTCCCTTCTAACCAAAACCATTCCACCATTCTGTGATTCATGAACCAGTTCTGCCAGGACTCTGGGGCAGACAAGAGCTGCTCCCTCACAACCTCAGTGCATTGAACTCTTGAATCTTTCTGCTCACCCAGCCAGGGTCACTTTCATTTCCACACTGTCACTCTCCTATTCCCTAAGTGCCTCCTCCCCAATGGCAGTACCAGGGCTTGGGCAGTGCCCTCCATCCTCCCACACTCACCCCACACTCCTCTTGTCATAAAGACACTTGCCAGTTGTGCCACCTTCAGCCCCAGAAGACTCGTTCCCGAGGTTCACAAGGGAAACCACATATTTAAGAACAACCTTTGTATACTAATCCTTTCCAGTGATTTCTACACTCAGATCCTCTCCCCACCTCCACGGTGCTCACTCCTTGCCCTTCACCAAAAATGACAGAATTCCTCTGAAGGCCACTCAAGTCTCTCTTCTCTCTGCTCATTTCTCCCACTCTGGCCTAGACACAGTTGGTGTGACAGCAGGAACCTGCCCAGCATTGTCTCTGTCCCTCCTCGCCTGCTCTGTCCTATTCTGCCTGTCCCCTTTTACACCCACCTCTGGTTCCTGGTAAACATTGCTGTCTCTGTCTTTCTTCCTTTAGGACCAGCTGCTACCTTCTCTTTTATGGCCAACCCTCTGTTTGTCCTCCCTGAGCTTTGGGACACCAAACCAAGGTCTCTGCTCCATTTTCTGTCCCTCTACCTTCCTCCTCTTTGCCCCTGGGTTTCTATGGAGATTTCTGAGGGTGTCCATCCTTGTTCAGATCATTTTACAGAGCAGTTCTTTGGCTTCTTTATGGTTCCCCCTTTCTCCTTTCCAACATTGTTCTGTATTTCCCACTTCACCCAGCTGTTTCTCCACTTTTGAGTCTCTCCTCATGCTCTCTGACACAGCCCCACTTCACCTGCAGCACTGAGAGGATGAGGTGGGATCAGAAATGCTTTCCCAGCTTCTCTCAGCCTCATCTTTGTTTTTCCTTTCCTGTGTGGCTGCGAGTGAGAGGGGAACCAGCCCCTGTGACAACGTGGCAAAGGCTGCACCACTCTGACCCTTCTCCATGAGCATCCCACTCACAAAAGAAAGGAACTGCTGGACGTGTTCAGCCACACAGCAGCTGGGATGTGGAGTATGAGATATCCACTCCATTAAAAAGCTCTGAGATAAAATCCTCCTCTAGCAGCATTGTTATTTCCAGGAACACCTTAAAGATGCTTTGATTTTCCTTTTCTTATGTCCTCGTTATACAACAGCAGCAAGAGCAGCTCTGCTCACAAGCACCATTAGCTACTTAACACACCAGTCAGAAGGAATAAAACCTGGGTTTGTGGCTGTTCCTCGGGCCCAGTCCATTGAGCCATTCAGGGATACACCAAAATCCCAGGGATATTCCAGCCCTGTAAGCAAAAGGCTTTGGGGTGACCCAGTTGTGACCTTGTAGCACCTGAAGAGGTCGGTAAGAAAAATGGGAAGAGAGTTTTTGTGAGGGCAGGTAACTGACAGGACACAGGGAATGGCTTCCCACTGCCAAGGGCAGGGATGGATGGGATATTGGGAAAGAATTGTTCCCTGGGAGGGTGGGCAGGCCCTGGCACAGGTGCCCAGAGCAGCTGTGGCTGCCCCTGGATCCCTGGCAGTGCCCAAGGCCAGGCTGGATGGGGCTTGGAGCACCTGGGACAGTGGGAGGTGTCCCTGCCATGGCAGGGGTGGCACTGGATGGTGTTTAAACCATTCTGGGATTCTGTGATTCCATCTCCACAGAAGCCACCATCGTGAGATGGTTTTGTCAGTCAGGACAATCACTCTGACTTGTGGATTTCACCTGATTTCATTTGTCTCTGGAGCAAAAGAGAACACGTGAGGTGCAGACTCCGAGCTCGTTACAGACAGGGTTCAGCAGAGCTGCCCTCCTGAGCCACCCAGTCACACAAGAGTCATTTACTCTGGGAGATAACCACGAGGAACCCCATCCACAAGCCAGATTCCATCAGATGCAGGATTTGTTCTCCTATAGGCAAAGCAATATCTCAAACTCAGCGAGACCCAGACATCAATCCCCAAAAGTGCAGCACAAACCTTTCAGCGAGTCCCAGCAGTCACTCATGTTGCCATTTTCCTGCCTCTTGCCTCCTGGCCTCTGGGCTGCTTCGTAAAGAAGTTCCACACTGAAACCAGCCAAAGTTGAGAATTTCCAAGAGACGTGAAAATAGCAGAATGCAAATTTTGTGGAGGCTTGAAATTTCAAGTGATTTACCGGTGTCAAACCCGTAAAATCAATTTGGCAGGTGTTCACCGGTTAAAATTAGTTTTAACTGAAAGCTGGAGGCATTATTGTGGGAGTCTTTGAGCATTGTTGTGGATGCACAAGGCACAGGCAGGGCTGCTCACGGCGCATGTGCTGTGGGGTGTAACCCTCCTGGGTGCCTTGCAATGCCCAGGGAGCTCTGGGGGCTGAGGCTGTGGGGCTGGCACCACAAACCAGCACTTGCAGAGGTTTTCTGGCATTTCCCCAGGCTCTGGGGTGGTTAATGTGGGGGGATCAGAGGCAGGTCCCACCCCAGTGCCAGGATAAGCCCAGCCAGAACAGCTGAGTTCCCAGGACAGTGAAGGGAAGAGACACCTGGTGAGCTCATAGAATCATAGAACCACAGAATTCTTTAGGTTGGAAAAGACCTTTAAGATGCCCGTGTCCAACCATCCAAGCTCCACCACTGTGTTCATCACCAGCAGGGATTCCCACACGACTCATCCTCCCAGGGCACTCCAGAGAAAGCCAGCAGCAGCCAGGGCACAGCCCCCTGTGCATTCCAGCCTCCCAGTGCCATGGTGGGATGCCAGGATGGCCCCACACCCTGCTGAGTGCCCTGTGACCTGTGCATGGTCCTGCTATAACACCACAGGCATTGTTTCCAGCAGTTCCTTCTGCCATTCCCTCCTGTCCCCACCCCTCACACCAAGCTGGCAGTCCTGGAGGTGACATCATGCCCAAAGCCAGGGATTTTGGGAGCTGATGCTGGCAGTCAGGGTGGCCTCCCCTCTGTCACGGCGCTGGGTTGAGGTGAGAGCTCTGGGGTGCAGGGAAGAGCCCTCAGAAAGCAGGTGGTGAGTCCTTCAGCACGTCGTGGAAGGAAAACATTGTGAGCTCCATTGTCCCCATCAAATCCCCCTGCTGTGTTCATGTCTGACCTCCTCCCTGTCCTCTCAGCTTGTGGCTGGAAAGAAAATCCTTCCCACCTCTCCTGCTGTTGCTGTGCAGCAGGGCTGGGGCTGTGGGATGCCCTGGCAGTGCCTCTGTCCCCAGGCTGGCCACCACGTCCCCAGCCAGGCCAACACCTGGGACTCATTTTGGGGGTTTCACTCGAGCAGAGCACCCTGGGGCTCCTCTCCAGCCCGAGACATCACCCAGTTCCCCAGACAGGACATTCCCAAAAGCTTTCGGGGATCAGAAGCTGCTCCAGGACCCCAGTGCCAAGGGAGAGGGTCTGTGGAGGCAGATGTGCCCAGGTCCAGGGCTCTGGGCTGCCTCTTCAACAAGCAGCAGCAGGGCTGGACCAGCAGCACTCCTGTCCTCACCCCAGGGTCAGCAACGAGTCCAGAGGGCAGGGCAGGGAGCCCTTCATCTTCCTTTGGAAATTAAACAAGAAGCAGAAAGGGTTTGGTTTTCATTAATATTTTTCTTCAAAAGTTTTCTGGCTTCCCTTCCCCATCTTCTGCCAATATTTCTTCGAGGGGGCGGGCAGCGAGGAGCAGGGAACGTCTGGCAGCTTTTTGTTTTCAATTTGCACAAACTCATTCTGTGTGTGTGTTTTTTCTCTTTCTGGAAATTCTCTGCAGACAGGCACTTCCTGCAGAAATCATAATTTGCAAGGGAAAAATATCTAACAAACATGTTTTCTCCCTTTTGGTTTGCCCTGGGTCTGCAAAGCCCTGGGTTGGGTTTTGTGCTGCTGACCCTGTCAGGCACCAGTAACACCAGTAACACCAGTAACACGCAGTACAGTGCTCCCACTCCAGCCCTGCCTCTGCCAGCCCAGCACAGCATCTCCCTGGGCTGCCCCACGGCTCCCGTGGATCTGTCAAAGCCCTGGAAGGCAGCTCCAGGTGGTGGGAGGTTCATGACTTTGAGGTCATGCTGGTTGAGCTCCACTGGTGTGCCCTGCCCTGGTGGGGCAGTGACGTCCTGCCTTGGCAGAAGGCCGCTCCAGATGTTTTAACAGCTGTTCACATCTGGTTTTTCCCTGCTCTCTGAGCTTTGGAGGATGGAAAGGCAGCGATGGCCACAGCTGGGTGGGGGCACATGGGAGGAGAGGGGGCACCTGCAGGGTCTGAGAGCTTTGGGGCTTTGCTCTCTGCCCAGCTGGGTCCCCTCTGATCCCTGAGCACCACCAGCCACACTCTGGCCCATCCCGACCTGGCCTTCCCTAGACAAGGCTCCCTGGTCCTGGAGTCTGGGCAGGCATGGGGGTAGCCAGGAGTGTGAGGTTAAATAATTCATTCCACATAAATCTTTCCTAGAAACAATTTTTTTTCTTCCCAGGGAGACACATTACCACCTCACACACACAAACCTGACCAGGAATTATAAGAGCGCGTTTCTGCCGCGGCGACTGGGGCAGGGAGAAGGGAGAGGAGGGAAGGAATAAAATATAGATTCTTGAACTCAGACCTGGGAAGCGGCAAAGCATCAATCTTGTTAAAGGACTAGTGTGGACTCTCCAGCCAGCCCACTTCATCCTGACTCCTGACAGGCCCCGATGATTTGTGCCTGCTCAGCAGAGGAGAAGTCCCATAACTCACCCACCGAGACGGCGTGGGATGGAAGCAGGAATGACTCACCACACCCCGCATCCTGCCGTGCCACCGGAGCTCCTCTCGTGCCCACCGCCCCCACGAACCCGGGACAGCCTCGGGAGCCATCCCCACCCCGCACCCCGGCGTGGCACAAAAGCCTTGGAGCGAGGCAGATTTGCTCAAAAATGTACGGGGCTCGTGGTGGTTTTAGCCATTGCACAATCTGGATTATAAAAGGGGGGTGAAATTCCTGGATTGTCCCAATTTGCTGTGCTGCTTGCCCGGAAAACAGGCGCAGCAGCTGTCCCCTGTCTTGCCAGCCAGAAGGATTTGCTCTTTCCACCCAAGGCTCGCAGAGGAATCCTGCCACTGCTCCTGCCGGCGGCAGGTCGAGCCCGCAGGGCTCTGCGGGGATGTGCTGAGCATGGAGATCATCTCCGAGATGGACGGCACCTCTGCTCCGAGCCCTGCCCGCAGGCGCCGGAACTGAATGGTTGATTAGAGCAGGATCCCGAGCAAGGAGAGGAAATTCTCCCTGGAGCCCTGCCAGGCCAAGCCCGCATCCGAAAATACATCCTGCCGTCCTGCTCGGAGCCCAAAGGTTTTTGGAAGGGAGAGCGCAGCTGCTTCACAGGCAAAAAATAACAGCAGCCCTGAGAGCCCCCGTCCTCGTGAGCAGGGCTGGAGTCACTTTCAAATCACAGCACTTATTCCAAAAGAGAGACGGGGAGAAGAGAAAGGAAAAGACACACATGCACCACCACGGATCTGGCAGGCAAACACAGCTCCGGGGCTTCTGTTTGCCCATCACAGGAAGATTTACTAGGGGGAAAAAATATAGGCTGATTAATTATGCAGCCGGTTTGGTCCATTATATCATAAAACCCAGCTGTGTAGGACAACCTTGGAGATGCTCCTCTCCAGCATTATCTCAGCCTGGAACCAGGCGCCTGGAGCCAGGAGAAGCTGTCTCGGCACCGAGCGCTCGCCGCCGCGCCGAGCGATAGCGTCTTCCCAAAGCCACCTTTTCCATTGGAGATTAGGAGAGCAGCGAACTTTGATACGGTACCAGTGCTAATTTCAATCGGCAGGCCCCTCGCTGGTGTCACCGGAGGCCTTGGGTTCATTCAGAGAGCTGCGGCAGCGCGAGGGGAGGAGGGAAAACAGCCAAAGACTCCCCTTGAATATTAATGAAGCATCAAAGCTTTTAGCTGCATGGCCGTGTCTGAGCGCGACTGCTCTCCAGGGCTCTGCTATGTTTGGCACAATAAAGCCTTGGTAATTATTTCCAATAACTAATTTAGATTATCATTAGCCCCACATTGGAGGCACAGAGAATGCTGCCCTTTCAAACACTTGAACCACTGAGCCTCAAAAATAAAACGTTCGCTCTCTGCAAAGAGATCTTTGCCAGCTCTAATAAATTAGAATATATTTGTGTGCGTTAGCGCCTGTGGTGGCTCCGGATAATGAGAGCAGGTTGTGTCTGGGAATGGAGGAGAAGGCGGCACCTCCCCTGCCCCCCGCCTCCTCCCGCTCCGCCGGCGCACATTCCTTCGGGCCCCAATTTGTCCCCATTATCCTCCCGGACCCCCCAACCCCAAATCACCCAGGCCTGGCAGCTGACCCTGTCACAGCCAGTAATAACCCATAAATCATTCCGCACCTTCAAAGAACATTTCTGCATGATGTTAACAGGCTCCTGTGCCCCAGCCCTGGCTGCCAGCCCCGTGCCCAGCTGGGCTCTGCATCCCGGGGCGGATGCTCTGCCCCAGCCCTGCTGCCTCTGCAGCCGGGGGGCTCCAGCAGCTCTGCCCACACCTCTGCAGTGCCCAGGAAAAGCTCCCCAGCTCCTCGGCTGCCTGTGCTGTCGTCACGGCCAGCCCTGGGCACAGCCATCAGGGTCCCAGCACTGTGACCCCAACACTGTGGGGCTCCTCCAGTGCATGGAGCAGCCCACACTGCACTCCCTGCAATCCCTGCACTGCCTGCCCTGCCTGCATTGCTGCCCTGCCTGCACTGCCTGCAATCCCTGCACTCCTTGCAATCCCTGCACTCCCTGCACTGCCTGCACTCCTTGCAATCCCTGCACTGCCTGCACTCCCTGTCCTGCCTGCACTGCCTGCAATCCCTGCATTCCCTGCCCTGCCTGCACTCCCTGCAATCCCTGCATTCCCTGCACTCCCTGCACTCCCTGCACTGCCTGCACTCCCTGCNGCAATCCCTGCCCCCCCTGCACTCCCTGCCCTCCCTGCCCTGCCTGCACTCCCTGCACTGCCTGCCCTGCCTGCACTGCCTGCAATCCCTGGACTCCTTGCAATCCCTGCACTCCCTGCACTGCCTGCACTCCCTGCACTCCTTGCCCTGCCTGCACTTCCTGCCCTGCCTGCACTGCCTGCACTGCCTGCACTCCTTGCCCTGTCTGCACTGCCTGCACTGCTGCCCTGCCTGCACTGCCTGCAATCCCTGCACTCCTTGCAATCCCTGCATTCCCTGCACTCCCTGCACTCCCTGCATTCCCTGCCCTGCCTGCACTGCCTGCACTGCCTGCACTGCCTGCACTCCCTGCATTCCCTGCCCTGCCTGCACTCCCTGCATTCCCTGCCCTGCCTGCACTCCCTGCAATCCCTGCATTCTCTGCCCTGCCTGCACTCCCTGCAGCCACCCACTGCACCGCCCTGGGGCAATCCCAGCCAGCAGGGATGTCCGGGAATGTGGAGCACACACAGACATCCAGCTGACCTCCAACTGCCCCAAGACAAGGCAAAGCTCCCAGTGCCCACCCTGAGCCCAGAGCCTGCCCTGCACCCCTGCCTGCCTGCAACTCCTGGCTCTGCCACCACAGGGGCCTGGGGACCTTGGGTGGATCACTCCAGCTTTCACAGCCTCCGTTTCATCAACCATGTCATTAGGCTAATGATAATTAATGCCTGCAAAGGGCTTTATGCTCTTCAGCTGGAAGGTGATAGTGAAGGGTAAATTATTGTTATTACCATAAACACAGGGTACCTGCCACTTACCGGGGTGGGACCTGCTTTCTGACTTGCCTCAGCTCTTCTTGGACTGGGACCAGGGTCAGGGCTTTTCTTCCTCTGTGGTTTCCAACTGAACCTGTGTTTGAGCCAGGCAGGACTTGAGACTGAGAATTTTTCATGCAAAGTCTCAAAAATAAGGGTTTGGTTCATTCCATGGAAGCCTGCCTGTTGGGCACTGCTGGGGTAGGATGGGAGAGGTTCCTTCACTGTCCCCATGCCTTGATGGGCTGAGGCCAGGTCTGTGATGCTCAACAGGATGATGTGCCAGGTTCTGAACCTGGGCCACAAGTGCCCCAGGCAGTGCTCTGGACTGGGGGAAGAGTGGCTGCAAAGCTGCTCAGTGGGAAAAGCCCTGCAGGTGCTGGTGAACATGAGCCCAGGCGTGCCCAGGTGGCCAGGAAGGCCAACAGCCCCTGGCCTGTGCCAGCCACAGTGTGACAGCAGGACCAGGGCAGTGACCATCCCCCTGTGCTGACACTGCTGGGGCACCTCCAATCCTGAGGTCAGTTTTGGATCCCCCAGGACAAGATGGACATGGAGGGGCTGGAACAAGTCCAGAAAAGGGAACAGAGGGGAAGGGGCTGGAGCCCCAGGAGAGGCTGAGGGAGCTGGGAAGGGGCTCAGCCTGGAGAAAAGGAGGCTCAGGGGGGCCCTTGTGGCTCTGCACAGCTCCTGACAGGAGGGGACAGCCGGGGGGGTCGGGCTCTGCTCCAGGGAACAGGGACAGGAGGAGAGGGAACGGCCTCAGGCTGGGCCAGGGCAGGCTCAGGGTGGATATTGGGAAAATTTCTTCACTGAAAGAGTGATCAGGCTTGGAATAGGATGCCCATGGATCTGGTGGAATAATCTGGGAGTGTTTAAAAGCCATATGGATGTGGCACTTGGGGACATGGCCTGGGCAGTGTAGGGGGAACTGTTGGACTCAAAGATCTTAGAGATTTTTCCAGCCCTAACAACTCTGTGATTCCAAGATTCTCTCCCCAAGACTCTCTCTATTCTCCAAGGGGATGGTGACCTCCACTTACTGGCTGTGCCATCCACTCCCTCAGTGGTGAAACCAGCTGAGCTGCAGCCCCTCTCCAGTGCATGTGGACGTGCAGGGCTGTGTGTGCACCAGGAGCGTGGGTGATGGGACACTCCCTGTGCATTCCAGCAGGGATGCAGCAGGCAGGGTGTGCAGAAATCCCACACTGCTGCCCTGCAGCCAGCGTGAGCCAGCACTGCCCCTGTCCCTGGAGCTGTGACCCCAGTGTCCCCCAGTGCCACACGGGGCAGCAGATGGTGATGGGATCTGAGCAAACCCTTCGGCCCCAGGGGAGCATCCACGTCCCACAGTGCAATCCCAAACCTTCTGACCACGACTCATCCATCCTCTCTCCATCGTGGCCGTGGATGCCAACACCCTTCCCATTGCTCTTACACCACTTCTTCCCTCTGTTTTATTAAACTTGTTTGTGGCTCATGTTTGGTTGGACGGTTGATTGACTTCATTGTTTACTTTTTTAAGCTCCTATTCCCTATGGATGGTTTCAGTTTTCATTAAAAGACTTTCATCAGAAGGAGCCAAAATTGGCGAAGGCCGTTCCTTTTGATTAAAAGCTGAAATCTGCAGTAAAAAAACAAAATGTGTTTCCCTCCATCCTTTCCCATCCCTCCTCTCCATTTTTATTGAAATCTTCCATACAGAAAAATCCTTTGCTGATCTGAGGAGTTGCCTCACATGGGATGGAGCAGGGGCTCATTCACCCTGATCCAGAGAGAGCAGGAGCATCACTGAGCCATGCTGAAGGCTCACAGCAGGTTCACACCAGGCACGTGGTGCTTGCTGGGCTGTTGTGCCCAAGCTGGGATATCAGCACGTGGCATTAAAATCATGACATTGTCCAGGATCTGAACACTCCCCACCACTCACAGGTGGACCAGGAGTGCTTCCCACAGCCAGCTGCTCCAGGGCACATCCCTGCACCCTCCTGCCAGGGCTCCCACTTTGTTCACACCATCTACATCATCATCTATGAAATGTGACTCCCTCTTCTCCTTCCCTCTCCTGCCCCACTTCCTCTCTCTCAGTCCCAAAGTGGTTTCTTCCAGCCCTTGTTTCTGCTCCTGGAGGAAATGAGTTATCTTGCCTATCTTTCCATATGTGCAGAATTGCAGCTCCTACCCCCTGGCTTGTCACTGCATATTAATGGGGAGGAGGCTGAGATTTAAATGTATCAAAATGCAAGAACTCAGCTTTTCTTTTGCATCCTCCAAAGCCTTATTTTGCTTTTTGGGCCAAACATATTGTGCATTTTCTGTAACAATGAACTTATCACACTTATTACGATAAACTGAGAAGGCACTACCCACAGTAGACAAAAATCCTGCAGATTGACTTCAACTCTCAATTATTTTTGGATACATGTACATTTCTCCATGGCTTTTCCAATAAGGGGAATATCATGACTGCAGCCAGTCCTCGTGTGAGCACAGCTGATCTCCAGGCAATGGGATCTCCTGCTGCTCTTCCTTAGGAGGGAGCAGCTGGTGCCTGGGAAGTGCCAGGGCATTACTCTCCCTGCCTTGGACTCATCTGGACATACTGGAAAATATTTATTTTGCCACTCCACAGTAAGTCCATCCCAACAACTGTGACCACTCAAGGCACAGGGACTTACAGGATGTCCCACCCAACCTGTGCTACCACCCACTGAAGAGCAGTGCAGAAATCAGCCCCCTCTGGAGTGCTGTCCCTGGGTTCCTGGCAGCAGGAGGCAGGGAGAGCCTCTGGGAAATGAAACCAGGCATGTATTCCTGTGGCTTTTCTCTCTTGCTAAGCAAGATGAGGCAAGAAGTCCCTTTCACCCACTGCTTCACCACAGCTAAGGCACCCCAGCAAAACCCCAAGCTAAGCAAACATCTGGCAACTACAGCTGGAGCATTTCCCTGTGTGACAATCCATGGGGACAGCAAGCACTCCCCCCTTTTGACCTCCCCCCTTACCTTTGCAGACAGCAGAGATCGACCACCACCTGCATCCATCACATCCCCACCCAGCGGTGTCCAACCACCCATCTCCAGGGGCCACAGACAGAAATAACCTTGCAAACACACCAGACAGGGAATGAAAGTGTTTTCCTCTCCACACAGATTGGCCAAACCTGGGAGGATGCTGCGTGGGGATAAATCCTGAGGATGCAGCAGCCCACTGCCAGCTGGCCAGCCTGTTCCTTGAAGCACATTTGGTGGCACAGGGAAACAACCACCGTGTCAAACTCTCTGGAGCTGATTCCTGGGACATGACAGTGCTGTGCCACCATGAGCCCCATGGCACAGAGCTCACCCCACACCTGGCCCTGAACAGCCTCTGGCCTCTACTGAGGGCAGGATCTGGGGCAGTGGGGAGCTGTGTTCTGGCACATCACCTCCATCCTTCACCTTCAGAAACGAAGCGTGCAGAAAATGAGAGCAGAAATGCCTTGGCTGACAGGTTGGAATTAAGAGATTCCAGTTTTTTATAAACAGTCTTTGGATTTCCTGAAAGTTACAGCACCGGGCATCATTTGTATGCAGGATGTGTTGCAGCTCAAAGGTACCAGAACTAATGCTGTCCTGTTAATGAACTGAGTGAGTAATAGCCATGGGTATAGAAAGCTTATGTCTGAAACTAATCCTAGTTAATGAATCTATTGTTACAGGTATTAAATGGTGACAGGGGGTTTCATCCATCAGCCCTCCATTAATCACAGTGTCCCCGCCTATGCTTATTATTTAGAAGCCAGCAAAGGGATCTTAATGATATTAGTAATAGAGCGGTCGTGGTACGTGACCTGGGACAAGCGGGGGATTGGAGGTGATAAGTGTCTGATGGCATGAGGCATTTTAGAGGTGATCCAAGCAGCTTTGCTCCCCATGGCATGTTATCTTGTCTCTGCCAGCCTGCTCTGCTCAGCTCGGAGAGCAGCGAGCCGTGGTGGCCACGCCGGAGCCTCCCCTCGCCTGCTGCTGTCTGCAGGAGATGCCTCAGCACGGGGGGCTCCAGAAACCCCTCCCCGTGGGCACTGCCAGCTGCCCCAGCGTGCCCCAGTGCAGGGCACAGCTCAGGGGCTGCTCCCATGGGCACAGGAGGGATCTGTCTGCACAAGTAGCCAGGTGCAAGCCCACGTGCACGAGCACAAATACCCACCCACCCACACAGCCTCAGAGCAAATGACTCAAAGGTTTCTCTGGAAAGACGTGAGGAGCATCTGATATTCTACGCTAATTCTCCATCTGGACATTCTCGGCGTGTGCGTTGGGATGGGATTCATCTCATCGTGGTCCCCTAAAATCAGAGATATTTCAGCCCAGTGGAGGGGCACCACCATGCCCAGGGCCAGGCAGGGTCTCTGAGAGGGCAGGACAATGTCTGAGATGAAATAGGCCACTGGAACTCCACGGGTGCCTTTTGCATCCCACGTTGGGGTGCGGATGGGGGCAATGAGCCCCAGTGTGGCACAGCTTGGCTCTGAGCAGGAGAGGCTGCACTGCACACAGGTTCTTACAGGGAACGAGGATGAGTAGGTTTGCAGCAGGCCTTGCTCTGAGGGTTCAGTAGATCCCTCCATCGCTCTCCTGAATCTGCTGTGCCCTGAGGATGTTTGAAGAGGTGAGGGACACCCAGTGCACCAATGCTCACTGGCCCCCACGGCAGCAGCAGGGCCAGCAGCTCATCCTGGTAGGCTGGGCAGGGAGGCTGCGTGAGTCAGGGCCTTCCCTCAGGACACGAGTGCAAAATCCCAGATATAAAAACCTACAGCACATGAACAACCCCGAGGTCCCTGCACAGCTTTCACGTTCAGCCCCCTCTGCAGTTCATGCTCTGCTGAGTTTCCAGCTGACAGAGCAAGCTCCCCAGTTGGTGCCACAACTGCAACGAGCCTGGTGATGTGCGTGAGCTGATGGGGACAGAGGGGTGCCACACGCACGGGATGCAGGCACCCCGAGCTCAGTGCCCAGGTGTCACTGCCCCCACAGAGCTCACAGCACCTGGGGAGCTCCCCCCAGCCAGGCCAAGGCTGTCAGGGACAAGATGTGCTGGTTTAATGACCAAGTGCAATTCAGTCACTGAGCCAAACACTTACTCCTCTTCAAGTCTCGTTGTTCTCCATAAAACTCCTCCCTGGATAAGGGAGGTCAGTGGCATCTGTCCTGCAGCAGCCACGGTGTGACAGCAGGAGCAGGGCAGTGACTGTCCCCTGTGCTGGCACTGATGAGGCACTTCCAGTCCTGGGGTCAATTTTGGGCCCCTCATGACAAGCAGGACCTTGAGGGGCTGGAGTGAGTCCAGGGAAGGGCACGGAGCTGGGAAGGGAATGGAGCCCCAGGAGAGGCTGAGGGAGCTGGGAAGGGGCTCAGCCTGGAGAAAAGGAGGCTCAGGGGGGCCCTTGTGGCTCTGCACAGCTCCTGACAGGAGGGGACAGCCGGGGGGGTCGGGCTCTGCTCCAGGGAACAGGGACAGGAGGAGAGGGAGCAGCATTAAGCTGCACCAGAGGTGGTTTAGGTTGGATATGAGGGAAAATCCCTGTCCACGGCAGGGGAACCTGCTCTGGCAGCTGTTGTGGGAGCCCCACATGACACCCACCCTGCATGTCCTGCTCTGGGGGCAGAGCTGAGCTGTGAGCAGTGCTGTGTGCCCACACCAGGACCGGGCACCCTCACTGCCCATCCCACAGGGTCATTCCGTGGGGCACTGGCACCAACAAGCTGGGCACGAGGCAGCTCTGGCAACCTGCAGGGTGGATCAGCCCTTTTCTGTTCTCTGCAAGGACTCCAAGCCCTGCATTTCTGTGGAAAACCAAGACAGGTGATCTGCCACTTGGTTATATTTTTAGGTTAATAACAGATGTGTAAATATATATATGCCTCATCTTCACAGGTACTCGGAGCCAGGAGCTCACCATTTGCCAATGTTTAGAACAAGCCCAGAGCTAACTTGGTAAACTGACTGTAAATCCAGCTCTAACCTGAGCCCCAGCTCCCAGGCTGAGGCTGCAGAGCTTTCCCCACAGCTGACACCACAACCTGCCCACAAGCAAGAGGGTGATACCTCCAGCTGAGTGTTCATCCCAAGCCCTCCTGCCACAACAGCAATGTGTTTTGGGGGTTGTGTTTTCTTGCCCTTGGTTTCTTCAAGAAACCATCCTCACTTTCCTGCCTGCTCCAGAGGGAGAAGATGAATGAGAGCTCTGAGGGGTGCAGGCACCCAAAACCCAGGAGGCTGCCCAGAAATCTCTTTGTAAAAGGGTAAGGAACCTCAGTGTGCTTGCCTTGTCAGTCTGTACTCACAGCATTCTTACCCAGCAAAGAAGGAAACAGCTTTTATCCAGCAAAGGGAGCTGAGATCCTCCCATCACCTGTGTCCAGGAGCTGGGGCTTCCAACAAAATCCCCAGGGATGCAGGGTCTGGCAAGCAAGGCTAAGCCCTGGCCAGCTCTGGCCAGCAAAAGCAGCAGAGCTTGGTGTGCCCGTGCCACAGGAGCCTGGCACGGAGCAGGTGGGTACCTGGGCTCCAGCAGTGCCACCTGCACTAGGACAGCAGCCAGCAGAGGAGAAAAGGGAAGAGGAGAGATAATTATTAGTGATTGAAACTGATTGCATGAAAGAAGGACAGATGTTTCTAGTTGTGCTTGTGTGCCTGAGGCTACAGAGCCATGCAAGAGACCAGGGAAAACTCCTTCTCAGCCTGGGAATGCTGTGGCACCGAGCTGCATTCAAATGAGGGCTGAAATCCACACACACCTTCCCTCTGACTCTTTCAAATCCACCCAGGATCTGGTTAAATCACCAGTCTCCTCACTCTCCCATGCAGGCAGGGCATGTCCAGACAGGTCCCCTCTGGCCAAAGGCTACCAGGTGCTGCAGAGACCCCCCAGCTTCTCTCCACACCCCAGTCGTGCAGCCATCCCCGTAAGGGCTGGGCTCTGGGAGATGATGGGACTGGAGAATCACAGCCAGGCCAGGCAGAGCAGGTGGGGAGTTGAAATTTTGAGCAGAACATCTATAAAGGCACAGGACTGAAGTCAGGGAAAGCTCCTGGTCACCCTGCCTGTTTTTCCAGAGCAAAACAGCCTTTCTCTGAGAGCAGGAGACTTCACCAGTCACCATCCTCCCTTGCAGGACCTGGGATGGGCGATCCTGCTGACATTCTCCTTGGGAAACATCTCCATGGGGAGAGCCAGCTGGTGTCCTCACCAGGCTGAGGAGAGGCTGTTGAGGGGACACAAAGCCCCTGTGGTGTGTTCTGTGGGCTGCAGTGCATGTTTAATGCTATAAAATATGCAAATAGAGGCTTGTCTTAGCGATGTTACTGACGGTGGTGATGTGCTCCTGGCACCGGTTCAGCTGGCTCCAGTGCCGAGGCAGGATGGAGCCAGAGATGCATTCAGGGACCTGAGCAGGGGTCTCAGCCCACCAGGGGAGGAATCAGCCCCCCCAGAAAGGCCTGGCTCCCTCGGGATGGCCTGAGCTGCTCCCTGGGCAGCCCTTGAGCACCATCCTGTTTGTGGCCATCAGGATCAAGAGGCCCCAGCAGCGCTCCAGGCTGGGGGCACAGGGGCTGCAAAGCTGCCTGGCAGGAAAGGATCTGGGGGTGCTGGTGCTGGCAGTGGCTGAACATGAGCCCAGGTGTGCCCAGGTGGCCAAGAGGGCCAGTGACACCTGATCTGTAGCAGCCATGGTGTGACAGCAGGACCAGGGCAGTGACCATGCCCCTGTGCTGGCACTGCTGGGGTCTCTCCAGTCCTGGGGTCACTTTGGGGCTCCCCGTGACAAGAAGGACGTGGAGGGGCTGGAACATGTCCAGAGCAGGGAACGGGGCTGGGAAGGGAATGGAGCCCCAGGAGAGGCTGAGGGAGCTGGGAAGGGGCTGGAGCCCCAGGAGAGGCTGAGGGAGCTGGCAAGGGGCTCAGCCTGGAGAAAAGGAGGCTCAGGGGGGCCCTTGTGGCTCTGCACAGCTCCTGACAGGAGGGGACAGCCGGGGGGGTCGGGCTCTGCTCCAGGGAACAGGGACAGGAGGAGAGGGAACGGCCTCAAGTTCTGCTGGGTGAGGATTAGACTGAATATTACCAAAATTTCTTCACTGGGAGGATGATCAAGCCCTGGCACAGCAGCCCAGGGCAGTGGTGGGGTCACCATCCCTGGAGGAATTTAAGAAGTCTCAATGAGGCAGCTAACATGGGTCAGTGATGGGACATGGCAGTGCTGGGGTACAGCTGATCTCAGTCCTAAAGGTCTCTCCCAACCTGAAACATTCTGTGGCTCTGTCCAGACTCTGTCCTGCTCTGGTTTCACCTGAAAGAACAGTTTGATAACCTTGGATATAGGGAGGCTCTAGGGAAGGCCCATGGGGGGCAGTGGGGCTCAGACCAGTGTGGGTCTCACTCCAGGAGGAACCCAAGGGAGATCCAAGGAGCCGATGGCACAGAGGGTGGGCGAAGGTGACGCTCAGCCCCGGAGGTGACACCACCAGCGCCTGCCGCCGGCTGAACCGGAGGTCGGTCACCCCGGCAGGTCCCGGTCACCCCGGCAGATCCCGGTCATCCCAGCAGGTCCGTGTCCCTGGTGGGGTCGCCGCGGGGGATGGCTCCGGGTGCCCCGAGGCTGGGCAGGGACAGTTCCCCACCCACGCAGGGCACCGGGCCCGGATCCTCGTCCCCACTGCGGGCTGCCGAGTGCACAGGGCCGGGTCACCTGTGCTGGGCTGACCTCAGGGTCCGTGCCAGATTTGCTGCAGGGCCGGTCGTCCTTTCCGGGATGGCTGCAGGGCCGGTCCCTGTGTCCCGGGCTGTCTGCGGGGACACCCCCTGTCCCGGTCCCCGTGTCCCAAGCTGGCCGCAGTGACCCCCCGTGTCCCAGTCCCCCTGTTCCAGTCCCCCNTCTCTCCAGTCCTGGGGTCACTTTGGGGCTCCCCGTGACAAGAAGGACGTGGAGGGGCTGGAACGCGTCCAGAGCAGGGAACGGGGCTGGGAAGGGAATGGAGCCCCAGGAGAGGCTGAGGGAGCTGGCAAGGGGCTCAGCCTGGAGAAAAGGAGGCTCAGGGGGGCCCTTGTGGCTCTGCACAGCTCCTGACAGGAGGGGACAGCCGGGGGGGTCGGGCTCTGCTCCAGGGAACAGGGACAGGAGGAGAGGGAACGGCCTCAAGTTCTGCTGGGTGAGGATTAGACTGAATATTACCAAAATTTCTTCACTGGGAGGATGATC
>VWZV01008562.1:266829-284243 GCA_013397155.1 Irena cyanogastra
TGGCCGCAGTGACATCCGTTGTCCCAGTACCCCTGTCCCTCTCCCCCCGTCCTGGTCCCCTTGTCCCGGGCTGGCCGCAGTGACACCCCGTGTCCCAGTCCCCCTGTCCCTGTCCCCCTGTCCCTGTCCCCTGCCCCGGCCCCTCCCGGGCAGCCCCGATCCGCGCGCGGCCACTGCCCCCTGGTGGGGACCCGCGGCCGGGACACGCGGTTGCCACGGAAACGGGATCTTGGCTCCATCACCGCCACCCCGAGCCCCGCGGGGACAGCGAGGGGCCGGAGGGGCCCGGAGCACACGCGGGTCCTCACGGCACGGTGAAGGCGCAGGGGCCGGTGCGAGGCTGTTCCCGGGCCGGAGGGCACGGCTGCTGATCGCACCGTGAGCCCACTGCCCTGGAGGCACAGGGACAGAAATCGGCTTGGCTCGGCTCGGAAGGGACCTTAAAGCTCTTCCAATTCCCCCCCTGCCATGGCAGGGACACCTTCCACTAGCCCAGGCTGCTCCAAGGCTCAGTGTCCAACCTGGCCTTGGACACTTCCAGGAATTCAGGACCATCCAGCCACAGCTGCTCTGGGCAAACTCTGGGCACTCTTGCCTCTTCAGTTTGGGGGAAAGGCCCTGATGATCAGTCCTTCTTGGCTGTTCCTGCTTGTTTTGGGAACAGCCATGCATGTACAGCCTGTGGATGCTCCTGGTGGCAGCCAGGGACCAGCCCCAGGGTTGCTCCAGTCACTACTGCCCTGCACTGGCCACTGCCAAGGCAGTGCTGTGTTTTTCCTGCTGCCAAAAATCACCTTCCTCCAGCAGCAAAGGGCACTGAGCCGAGCCTTGTTCTTCCCATGCTGTATTCATTCCCTGGATAGCCCATGTCGTGCCCCCAGGCTGGGCTGGTGCTTCCATGCACCAGGGTACAAGGCAGTGACACCTCCATGGCCAGCCACAGCTGTGCCCTGCCCGTGGGGCAGATCCTCCAGCATTGTCCCAACACCTCCAGCCCTGTCCTGGCCTTGTGCAGGCACCAGCAGCTGGAAACACCAGCTCCTCCTGTGCTCCCTGCCTGGGCCAGGACAGCTGCTCCTGTCCCTCTGATGGGATTCAACCCCACCCTGCAAGGAAGGAACCACCCACAGGGTGAGATAAGAACGGGTTAATGACTGAAATGGAGTAAAACATTGTAATAATAGCAATAGTAATAATAATAGTAGTAGTAATGAAAATGAGAAGGGAGATAACAAGAGGAGAGAGAGGAATAAAACCTGAGAGGAACAAGTGATGCCCAATACAATTGCTCACCACCCTGAGCTCACCTGGCTCCAGTTTCCACTGGCAGCCCCAGGTGACTCCCTGCAGTTTCTGTAGTGGGCATGACAGGCTGTGGTGTGGAACAGCTGAGGGAGCTGGGGGTGCTCAGCCTGGAGAAAAGGAGACTCAGGGGTGACCCCATCACTCTGTACAACTCCCGAAAGGTGTTTGTGGCCAGGTGGGGTTGGGCTCTTTCTCCAGGGACTGACAGAACCAGAGGACGCAGCCTCAAGCTGCACCAAGGGAAATACAGGTTGGGTATTAGGAAAAAGTTTTTCACAGAAAGAGTGATAAAGTTCTGGAATGTTTTGCCCAGGGAGGTGGTGGAGTCACCATCCCTGGGTGTGTTTAAAAAGCCTGGATGTGGCACTGGTTGAGTTGAGGTGCTGGGGCTGGGTTGGACTCCATGATCTTGAAGGTCTCTCCCAACCCAGAGATTCTGTGAATTCTGTGTGAATATCCTCTGGCCAGTTTGGGCCAGCTCTCCTGGCCATCACTGGCAGAGAATGGGGTACTGAAAAGTCCTTGATTTACAGCAAGCACTCAGCAGCAGCTAAAACATCACTTCATCACCATTATGCTCATTCCAAAACCCAGAACTGTACCAGTTACTGGGAAGAAAATTAGCTCTACCCTAGACCAAACCAGGACATCCTCTGCCGTGTCAGACTGGCACCAGAGCAGATGAGGGCTGTCCCCTGGCAAGGGGCTGTGCAAGTCCCACCCCTGAGGCTCTGATGGAGCCACAAACCCAACCTCCCACCCCTGAGGCTCTGATGGAGCCACAAACCCAACCTCTGCTTTGCCAGCCCACATTGGCTGCACTGACCACGCTCCAGGAGACCCATGGCACGGAGCGACCTCCTCCTGGTGTTCCCCAGGCATTCCCTGAGCTCAGCTCTCCTGCCTGCACCCACAGCAGCCAAGGCCATGCTGCCAGTGACTGCCCAAGACCATGCATGGCCCAGCCCCTAACCCAACAATTACCCTGCAGCTCCTGCTACAGCCGTGGCCAGACTCTTTCACATTTCCCCAGGACCAGAAATCACACCCTGGAGCAAAGGGAAGCTCCTAACAATGGTTTAATCACAACCAAATCCTTTCTGCAGGAAGTTTGGGGTTTGGGAAATCGCTGCTTGGTTTTTGTCCTGGTGTAACTTGGTGTTCCCAACTCATCTCAAAAAGCCTCTTGTTCTTTCATCACTTCTCCCCTCACACTGGAGAATAATATTTTCACTCACACGCTGAAATTAGATCCCGATGTTTCTGCCAGCAAGGCTTTCAATAACTCGCTTATGTTCCTGGATGGAATTGCCTGGCAGACTGTGCTGGGGCGAGGGGGAGTGTGGAAAGAGCCCCGTGAATGTCTCTGAGCAGCCCCAGGCCATGCTGGCTGTACCATCAGAGCAGATCAGGGATCAGGACGGGCAGACAGGGAGCACAGACGGGGTCACCCCTCAGCACAGCACCCAGGGGATCCTCAGGAGCTCTGCAGGAACCAGCACGCCCTGCCCAGCACCGTGCAGCTCCCTTACACATTTCCATAAGGCACAGATCCTTCCAGCAGCCCTCCAGGAGGCCTGAGCTGCCTCCCAGCCTGGAGGGCTCTGGCAGGGGACGAGGGGACACCAGTGTCCCTGCTCTGCTGGCACCCTGGCAGGTGCAGCAGCAGACCCCAGAGTGCTGGGGTGCCAGAGCTGGGATTTCCTTTCAGGGTCCCTCGAGCTCACAGCTTTCCTGCTGCACAGCACCTGGGCAGGCAGCACCTGCAAGTGCCGATGATTGCAGGTGCTGAGCACGCTCCCAGGTTGCCACAGCGCTGGGCCAAGAGCCCTGGGGAGCAGGCCAGCCCCGGGACGCTGAGAGCCTGCCAAGGCAGCACGGAGCAGGGGATCCCTGCCAGCCCCGTGGTCCATCTGGCACGCTGTGGAGCGGGCTGGCAATCCCCACTCTGCAGCAACCTGCGTGGCAAGCTGCTGGGGACTCAGCGAGCCTGGAAGCCACGGGTGCCCATCTGCCAGCCTGGCAAGTGCCGGGCAGCGGAGGAGCCCCAGCTCCCAGCACCAGCAGGGTGGAGCTGGGAGGCAGGAGAGCATCCTGCAGGCCGCTGCCAGGAGTCTCAGCAAGCTTGGCAGGGGCTGCAGAGCCCCCACCACTCTTAGTCACCCTCATATTTCAGGAAATCAATGCAGGGAGGAAGCTCCCTTGCCCATCAGGAAATCACAATTCTCCAGGCTGTAATTCCAAAGTTGTCCTGGAAGCTCCTCTCCTGCCAGGTCACTCAGCTGTACAGCATCTCCTGAGGCTCTGGGAGCTGCTGCATGGCTGGCACTGCCCACACCTTCCACACCCCTGGGCACTGGTCACCCCCTGCCCCTGCTGGCCCCAGGGCTCAAGGCCACCACTCCAATGCCCCTGGCAGCACACCTTTGGTGGCCACTCAGCATCTCCTGTGGCCTCCTGCAGCTGCAGAGCTGAACTTTCTGAAGGCACAAGTTGTTAATAAACAATGGGGAATGGTGCATAACCATCCCTTTGCTTCCGACTGGGTTTTGAAACAACACANGTTGGGTATTAGGAAAAAGTTTTTCACAGAAAGAGTGATAAAGTTCTGGAATGTTTTGCCCAGGGAGGTGGTGGAGTCACCATCCCTGGGTGTGTTTAAAAAGCCTGGATGTGGCACTGGTTGAGTTGAGGTGCTGGGGCTGGGTTGGACTCCATGATCTTGAAGGTCTCTCCCAACCCAGAGATTCTGTGAATTCTGTGTGAATATCCTCTGGCCAGTTTGGGCCAGCTCTCCTGGCCATCACTGGCAGAGAATGAGGTACTGAAAAGTCCTTGATTTAGAGCAAGCACTCAGCAGCAGCTAAAACATCACTTCATCACCATTATGCTCATTCCAAAACCCAGAACTGTACCAGTTACTGGGAAGAAAATTAGCTCTACCCTAGACCAAACCAGGACATCCTCTGCCGTGTCAGACTGGCACCAGAGCAGATGAGGGCTGTCCCCTGGCAAGGGGCTGTGCAAGTCCCACCCCTGAGGCTCTGATGGAGCCACAAACCCAACCTCCCACCCCTGAGGCTCTGATGGAGCCACAAACCCAACCTCTGCTTTGCCAGCCCACATTGGCTGCACTGACCACGCTCCAGGAGACCCATGGCACGGAGCGACCTCCTCCTGGTGTTCCCCAGGCATTCCCTGAGCTCAGCTCTCCTGCCTGCACCCACAGCAGCCAAGGCCATGCTGCCAGTGACTGCCCAAGACCATGCATGGCCCAGCCCCTAACCAACAATTACCCTGCAGCTCCTGCTACAGCCTTGGCCAGACTCTTTCACATTTCCCCAGGACCAGAAATCACACCCTGGAGCAAAGGGAAGCTCCTAACAATGGTTTAATCACAACCAAATCCTTTCTGCAGGAAGTTTGGGGTTTGGGAAATCGCTGCTTGGTTTTTGTCCTGGTGTAACTTGGTGTTCCCAACTCATCTCAAAAAGCCTCTTGTTCTTTCATCACTTCTCCCCTCACACTGGAGAATAATATTTTCACTCACACGCTGAAATTAGATCCCGATGTTTCTGCCAGCAAGGCTTTCAATAACTCGCTTATGTTCCTGGATGGAATTGCCTGGCAGACTGTGCTGGGGCGAGGGGGAGTGTGGAAAAAGCCCCGTGAATGTCTCTGAGCAGCCCCAGGCCATGCTGGCTGTACCATCAGAGCAGATCAGGGATCAGGACGGGCAGACAGGGAGCACAGACGGGGTCACCCCTCAGCACAGCACCCAGGGGATCCTCAGGAGCTCTGCAGGAACCAGCACGCCCTGCCCAGCACCGTGCAGCTCCCTTACACATTTCCATAAGGCACAGATCCTTCCAGCAGCCCTCCAGGAGGCCTGAGCTGCCTCCCAGCCTGGAGGGCTCTGGCAGGGGACGAGGGGACACCAGTGTCCCTGCTCTGCTGGCACCCTGGCAGGTGCAGCAGCAGACCCCAGAGTGCTGGGGTGCCAGAGCTGGGATTTCCTTTCAGGGTCCCTCGAGCTCACAGCTTTCCTGCTGCACAGCACCTGGGCAGGCAGCACCTGCAAGTGCCGATGATTGCAGGTGCTGAGCACGCTCCCAGGTTGCCACAGCGCTGGGCCAAGAGCCCTGGGGAGCAGGCCAGCCCCGGGACGCTGAGAGCCTGCCAAGGCAGCACGGAGCAGGGGATCCCTGCCAGCCCCGTGGTCCATCTGGCACGCTGTGGAGCGGGCTGGCAATCCCCACTCTGCAGCAACCTGCGTGGCAAGCTGCTGGGGACTCAGCGAGCCTGGAAGCCACGGGTGCCCATCTGCCAGCCTGGCAAGTGCCGGGCAGCGGAGGAGCCCCAGCTCCCAGCACCAGCAGGGTGGAGCTGGGAGGCAGGAGAGCATCCTGCAGGCCGCTGCCAGGAGTCTCAGCAAGCTTGGCAGGGGCTGCAGAGCCCCCACCACTCTTAGTCACCCTCATATTTCAGGAAATCAATGCAGGGAGGAAGCTCCCTTGCCCATCAGGAAATCACAATTCTCCAGGCTGTAATTCCAAAGTTGTCCTGGAAGCTCCTCTCCTGCCAGGTCACTCAGCTGTACAGCATCTCCTGAGGCTCTGGGAGCTGCTGCATGGCTGGCACTGCCCACACCTTCCACACCCCTGGGCACTGGTCACCCCCTGCCCCTGCTGGCCCCAGGGCTCAAGGCCACCACTCCAATGCCCCTGGCAGCACACCTTTGGTGGCCACTCAGCATCTCCTGTGGCCTCCTGCAGCTGCAGAGCTGAACTTTCTGAAGGCACAAGTTGTTAATAAACAATGGGGAATGGTGCATAACCATCCCTTTGCTTCCGACTGGGTTTTGAAACAACACACACTGTAAGCTAATTTTTTGAGGCTTTTTTTTTTTTAATCAATTCTTGGGAACTGTGTCTCTTTCCACCTCCAACAGCCTGAATCTCTGCCCATACTTCTGGTGGCTTCAGCTGCTGTAAAGATGCCTGTAATGAGGAGAGGGAAGACCATCTGAGGCATGCCTGAGCCACGCTTCCCAACAGCAGTTGCTGATAATTCGTGCCACGACCAGCTGTGCAATTTGGAGATATTTCACCTGGTGAATGTGCTGTCAGGGGGACAGGGTTGGGCAGCCAGAGCTCAGCTCTCCCCTTACGCCAAGCAGGAGTCACCTGGAGAAGGTCTGTCAGGATTTATGGCCTCTATAAAGAGGCAGGAGTTGGATGTTTGCTGTTATTATGGGCTGTATTTCTCTCCCTCAGCACCCTGCAGCTTTTACCCCCTGCGGCAGGTTGCTGCTGCCATTGCTGGCTGGAGCCTGGTGGGGTGGGAAGAGCTGGGTGTGGGCTCACACAGCCTCATCCTCTCCTCTCAGGGAGTGCACAGCACCACGGTGCTGCTGGCCCCACGGGGAACATGAGCTGGCCAGGTGGGACCACACAGCCAGAGCCCCCTGGGGCACCTGAGTCCTTCTCTTCCAGCCTGCCCATCCACCTGGAAGGCACACGGGGGCCAGGAGCTCAAGGCTGGGAAGAGCTGCAGTAGCACAATCCAGTCCTGGACCTCTTCTCTGCCTTGCAGGTGAGGGATTGCAATAAATGAACCACTCGTGTTAAAAGTGACCCCACACCTGTGGGTATTGCAGGGCCAAACCAGCCCAAGAGTAGAAACTGAAGGCTTTGCCTCGGGAGTGTCTGTTCTGGGTGTCCCCAACAGGCTCTTCTGCAATAAAAGATACATCAGGAAGAAAATGACAGGACCACGCTGAGCCTGGAGTGCACATGGAGAGCCTGGTTCAGTTGCTGCCCCAGTTTCCCCCCTTGGACACTAAAAACAGTCCAGCCCCAAAGACTCAAACAAACTATTTCCTAATAAGCATCCATACCCCATCTCAGACCAAGCTCCCCAACCCATCTTCTTTTCCTTTTCTCCAATATGGTCAGGTCCAAGGCTCTTCAAGAATCAGCCTCAGCTTCACTCACCCCTCCTGGCCAGCCCAGAAGGGAAAACAGCACTTCATTTTAAAATCCTGATATCACAATTCCATCAGTTCCAAAAAATAAGATTTTTCCTACCCTATGTTGGAATTTTTGTTTCCCTTTTCTCTTCTAAGCATTTTCTCCCCTTTCACCATCCTGTGCCTTGCTACCAGAACACTGTACCCTGGAAAGGATGAAAGCAAGACCCCAAAACTGCCTTTTCTTCACTGCCAGTTTTGTCAAATTGGAAATGTAAAAGAGAAGCTTCTCCAGGCATTTTTCCCCCTCATTTAACTGAAGGCTCTGTGGCAGGGGAACATCCCTCTGAGCAGCTGTGCTTCCAGGCTGCTCAGAGTGTCTCCTGCCTATGGAAGCAGATGGAGGCCCATGGCACCTGTGAGGCATTCATCTCCTATCTGTTCTCTCTCTTTTTCATGAGCATCATGTGTTTATTCCCCTTTCACACTCACAAGTCCCACTGGAGTTGCCCCATGTTTTGCCTTACTTTGGCTCTTCCATTTTTCCCATATCCTGATTGAACTTACACATCAGCAGATCGTTCTGTCTAGGATTTTTTTTATGGGCTTGTTGCTACACCCTTACCAAAATTCCCCCAGGTTTTTAGCTCCACTCTGCTCACAGTGCTTCTCTTCTTGTGCTTGAGCTGCCACAGCTGCTCCCAGAAAAAAAAGACACTGTCCCTTGGAAAATGTCTGATCTCTGAGCCCCTCCTGGAGCTCATCCCATTCTGCCCTTCCCACACAGACACATCACATTCTTCTGGGTTATCAGAAGAATTATCAGAAGGATTATCAGTGGGAAATCACTGCTGGACACACTCCACCATGCCACGAGCAGACACAAGCTCAGCTCAGCACTATTTCACCCCTAAAATAAGAGCTGCTCCTTAAGGAGGAGACAGAGCTCTTTAAAAAAGAGCTATTTTTGCTTTTCAGCCACTGCATGAACACTACTCCAGTGTCTTCTCCACTACAAAATTTGGGTCAAACAGGAGTGTGCCCTTCCCTGACCTGCTGAGGACCAGGGGAGTTTTTGCTTCCTTTACATCAGGAGCATCCCTCACCTTCTGCTCATTTAGCTTATTTCCCTAATTTTTGGAAAGCAGGAGCAGGAATTCAAGGCACTGGCAGTGCCTCTCATAGGCCAGCACAGGCTCCAAGGCTCCGTGTTCAGCATCCTGCAGATCTCGTGTCTCTGGCACAGTTGGTGACACTGTAATAAACACTGAAACTAATAGCAGGTATTTGTGAGCCATGTTTTGTTCTCTGCAAAATGTTAATAGAGAAAAATCTGCAGCACCATGCCAGGAAATCTTTTTATATCTTATTTCCAGACTACCCTAATATCAATTTATATCTGCAATTCAATTAATGTTCTGGGACAGGCAAATTAGCATCCCCAGGTCCCTCCTGTCTCAGAAAAGCAAGTTCCCATGGAGAGAGAAAGTCTGGCACAGCCTCTCTCAGGGGCTCAGAGTTGATCAGTGCATGACCCCAAACACACAGAAATCCCCTAAATAACCAGGGGGTAGCTCCAGACACGCCCTGAAATAGCTTTTGTGTCATAAAGCAGCACTTAAACCCTCCTGAAATTGGTAGAGGGGTGCATGGCACTTCACCTGTAAATCTGCCTGCTAATACGTGCATCATGTTTGAACTGTATAGATTTTAAAATATGAATCAGATCAGATGATGTCACTCAGCTGTGCATGCACCCGGTGGATTTTATGCTCACAGAAGCAGCAGGATGCTGCAATTTTAATTTAAGCAGAACAAGGGAGCTGGTCTTAAAAAATAATCAGGGCCTGTTCTGAGCCTTCTGAGGACACTGCCTCAAGTTGTGCTAGGGGAAGGTAAACTGGATAATAGGAAAAAGAGTGAAGGGGTGGTTGGGCATTAGAACAAGCTGCCCAGGGCACTGGAATTGTTCAAAAAATGTGTGGATGTGGCACCTGGGGACGTGTTTTAGTAGCAGCCTTGGCAGTGCCCCAGGCCAAAGTGCAGGGACTAGGACAGCCCCACTTCCCTTCAAAACCCCTGCACAGCACAACCCACTGCAGGCAGGGGTTTGGGCAGAGGCAAAGGCCTGGAAATTAAAAAACCTCCTCGTGTAAGTGTCCTCAGCATGCTGGCAGCGTCCCGAGGAGAGCAGAGACATTCCTTAGGGAAAGCACTTTTGAAAGCAAACAGCTCCAGTTCCATACTGAGCAGCCCGATCCGAGTTCATGTCCTGAAATAGCCCCGGGAGCCATTTCCCAGCAGGATTGCACAGGAACCTCCCCCTGTCTCCAAGACAGGCTCTGTGCTTTTATCTGTGTTGACGGGCAATGAATAACCCAGCGACACATCTGCAGGAAAACACAGGATGCCCTGGAAAATGCCCCAAGCCCAGGATGTGCCCGTGGCCCCGGTGCCTGCGTGTGTGGGAGCTGTGTCCCACAGAGCTCACCCACCCGTGAATAATCCTAATGAACAACTCAGAAATTAATGCACCAAAATGATTTTACAACTAGCTTCGAGCTGAGCATGCAGTCAAGGATCTGCTGCAAGTGGTGGTGAGGAAAAGGTAAAGACAAGGTAGAAATGGTTGCCAGCTGCTGGTCCAGGGAGTGGGCAAGCTGGGTGGGCATCCCTGTGGCACCAGTGGTGCTGCTGGAGCAAGGAGCCTGCAGTGGAATCCAAGCACTTCTAGCCCCACAGGAATGACCAAGGGCTGGCCCTACTTTCCCACCATCACTGGGTGTAGGATTTACCTCCCCAGAGCAAAGGGAAATGGCTGAGCAAAGGAAAATAGCCTCTCTTGACCTGGGAGATGCTCATCACACGCAAATGGGAAATAATTCTATTTAATTTGGAAGGCATGAATGGGCTGCATGGCTATTTCTGCAAAAAAACCCCGCAGGAGGACTGCAAAAATTAAAGCCAAAAGTAACTGTTAGAAACCACTTACTGCAAATTTTATGTGTCACAAGTCTCACCCAAATGCTCTCTGCTGAGCCCAAAGACTGTAGTGAAGCTGAATAATTCAATCCTGTAAAACTCAGCTGCCAGAAGAGAGGGACCAGCAGGGCCACTGGAAGGGGTGGGATCCACCATGATCCCCCGAGATGAACAAGGTAAACCACATGCTTAGGGGGAGATGGAAACCCTCGGGTCTCTGTCAGCCTGAGGAGCAGGTTCCTCCCAAGGTTTGTGCTCCATTAAAAGATATAATAGACAATTCAGGGCCAGTGGAGAGGTGCAAGCATGGTCCACCATACTCCACCTCCAGATGGAACAGGCCTGAAATAATCTGGAGAAAGGAAAACCCAGAAAAGCAGGACAAGTGTTTCTGCAGATCCAAACAGAAGCTTGGTATGTGCTATTTAAATGCAATCCCTGCACTGGAGTGGGAATTCCTCTTTTCAGACTGGATCAATGTGAAGGGGTAGAGCCCCAGAGATGCTCAGCTTCCCTGGCCCTGGCCAGGCCAGCCCTGGCACTGACATCTCTGCCCTCTCTGCATCACCCCCATTTTCATTCCCAGCCCCTCCATCTCATTGCGTCTACACGAGCAGGGCACACACCATGGCAAAGATCCTTCAGTTTCCTGTGCCAAGCATGAAGAGCTCCTTGACCTCGAGTCAAGGAGGTTTTCTAGCCCCCAGAAGACTTTTGTAGCTTTTCTTCCAGCCCTCTTTGTGCTCCTACAGGCCCTGTCAGAGGCTGACAGCAGAGCTGCTGTGTTGTTCCTGGAATAGCTTTTCCAACACTGTGTGAAGGATCTAGGTCACTCCTGACTCTTTGCTACTCCCCTTTTTATAAACCCAGTGTCAGGCAGATACACAGAAAGACTCTGAAGCTGCCCTGAATGATGCTTTGTGAGACAGAGTCTCTCATCTTAGAGTATGCATTTTCCAGGCTCTCAGGGGTGAATTTGGGGATGGCTCTTCAAATACAGCAGCTGGACTGGGGCTATTTAATGGCCCCGAGGGTCTGGCAGCCATAACCTGCCCTGCTCAAGATTTTTGTCACCTGCAAACCTTACTGTAGATTTTCTGGTTGTTATCATCTTTACTAAAATTACTTCACAGCTGTCTTTCTAATTTCCAGTCCCAGCAGGAGCAGCACCTCTCCTTCATCTCAGGGCATTGGCATTGGTCAGAGGCTCTGTCACAAAGCCAGGCACAGCTGACATTAACATGCCCAGTTTACAGCATTAATGATGTCCTTGCTGGTGCTGGTTCCTCAGGGATTTGTATCCAGCCTTCCTACCCCACTGTGCTGCCAGGGGGCTACTTAGAGCTGCTGGGACATGGCCTGGACCAGTGTGGATGTTTTTCACCAGACCCAGTCTCACGAGTCTGTCCAGCCAGAGCCACTTTCTGTACCAAAGCCATTAATTTTACCAGTGTGTAGCTGCAGGAACTCAATTTTCCCTCCTACCATCTGATCTGGGTTCATGGCTTCCTTTCTCAAACCACCATAATTTTGTAAATCCCCAGACCCTTGGGATTTTCCAAGTTTTCAAGGCTTGTTCAATCTCTTGGTTCACAACTCAGCTTCCCAGCTGACACCTTGGTGTGTCTTGGGTTTAGACTTCCCACAGCATCAACCTGAAAATGTTGGATGTCGTTGGGCTTGCACTCTCCTTAATGCAACATGAGAGATTTTCCAAGGAAAGCCAGCTGAGCTGTAGCAATATTTCATAGAATCAGAGAACCACAGATCAGCTGGGTTAGAAGAGACCTTAAACATCATCTCACTCCACCCCTGCCATGGCAGGGACACCTTCCACTGTCCCAGGCTGCTCCAAACCCCATCCAGCCTGGCCTGGGACACTTCCAGGGATCCAGGGGCAGCCACAGCTTCTCTGTGCCGGGGCCTCCCCATCCTCCCAGGGAACAATTCCTTCCCAATATCCCATCCATCCCTGCTCTCTGGCACTAGGAAACCATTCCCTCTTGTCCTGTCACAAAGAAAGTCTTCCCAGAAAAACACATCCAACCTTCAGTCACAGGTGGACTCTACATCCTGGTTTGTTGATGATGTATTCCTTCAATAAGCTAAAATAATTAATATTGTTTTGCATTCTAAAGGGATGTTCTGTTCTGAAGGGAATAGAAAGGTGCTACACCTGCTAGAGGGTGAGCCCAGCCAGCAGTCGATGAAGGAGCTGCAAATTATTGGCTGTATTTTTTAGGGAGAAAAATTTAGTCAGAAAAATTGAATGGAGATGGAGACTTCCCACTGAAACTTTGTTTTCAGATACTCAAAATGGTGACATCATTGCAAGGAAAGGAACAGCTGGAATCCATCCTATTTCACTGGAAAGGGAGGGCAAGAAATAGTAAATTCATGATCCCAAATTGATATGTATGTGTCAAAGAGCAGTAAGGGCAAACAAATAGCAACATAAATAATAACACTTTATATTGATCAGTGAGTACAAGATGACCCTGAATCTAAGCAATGCCAGAAATTCAATGGGAGGTTTGAGAAAAGATGACTCAAATTGAATCAATACCTTGAGCTGCTTCCTTTGTCCAACAGTTTATTATGATTCTGAAAAATCTCTTGCTTGAATTTTTTTACAGTAATTCGAGAAGCTGAGCAGGTGCTGCGTTGGGGAAAATGGCAAAAAGGAAAGAAGGGAGAAAGTGCACGAGGGGGATTGAACATGAGAACTCCTAAATTAAATTAAATTAAATCAAATCAAATCAAATACCTCAAACAGTTTCAAAGTTTGGGTGGGAGTGGAAAGGTCAAAAACGGATGGAAATTTTCACCCTGACAGGTGTCAGGGGACAGGATTTAGGGGGGTGATTTACACTCTCCCACATCCCTTGGGAAGGTTCCCTCTGCTCGCTTGGCACCAGCAAGGCACAGCCAGCGGGCACGGGGCAGTGAGTGCCACATGTCCCTGCTGCCCTGCCCCCTGTGCCCCATGTCCCTGCTGCCCTGTGCCCCTGCCCCTTCCCGCAGCCCCCGTGCTAATGAGCCATCAGAGCAGCTCGTGTGTCCCGGGCACGGCGTCTCTTCCCGAGCGTGGATCAAAGAGGGCTCTGGAGCCGTGAATCCCTGCGGGAGGATGAGAGGTCGGCTCGGATTAAGACGTGCAGTAATTTGTGAAGGGTACGAACAGAAGAAACGAGCTATTAGGGGAAGGATTCGTGGCTGGCGGGATCAAAGAGCACCAGTAGGAAATGTTTAGAAGGCGCTGGGAACAAAGGGAATTCAAACCCATATGAGTCTATTAATAGACACAGGAAATTTATTAACAGTGGCAACAAATCAAGTGTTCAATAACTTCCTAAATTCTGCTTTTGCAGAGAAACCAGATCTCTTTTCATAAAGCTGATGAAGGACTTGCAAGACTGCTGTTAGCCAAGAAATTTACACCACATACTTAAAAATAAACTGATATTTTACACCTACACCCGGATAATCCAAACACAATCATCCTTAAAGTGTTGACGGAGGTGTATAGCAGGGTTTGGAAATACCAGACAACAGCTGAATTAGGACTGAGCTATTGTGACAGCCTGAAATCAGATAATTATGGGTTGTATATTGAGATTAAGTAATAATTAGATAATAATTTCCTATTAGAATTACAGAAGGATTATAAATATATGCCCAAGCTTGGTGAGGTGCTAAGCAGCAAAGGTGGGGTAGGATCAAGAAAGCAGCAACTCTGGGAAGAAATTCAGGGTGAGCAAAACAGACCCGAACTGCAAGGAGGGCCACTGTAACAGAGGGGTTTTAGCTGAAATTTGGGTGTATATGCTGACAGGAACGGGTACATTTAACCAGGACAGGGGGTGCAAGCCCTGGACATGGCACAGTGACACCCTGGCACTTTGGACCCAGACTTGGCACCCAACTGGCATGTGGAAAAGATAAAAATAGTTGCAAAGAGCCATGAGAAATGGGAGAAATAAATAGTGTTATGATGAGAAAATGTGTTCTCTTGCCTCAGGAGGATATTGGGGGCTCAGAGGGGTTTGCAGCGGGCAGCCTTTTTCAGAGGGTCTCTGTGCAATTGGACAGGGAAAGACAGAGCTGCCTGCAAATGTCTGGGACAGGAGGCCAGGAGATTTCTCACTACCAAGAGAGCATTCTGGTATTCACAAAGGTGATTTTCCAGGCCATGAAATCTTCAGAACAAAAATGGGCTCTTTTGGGCAGACAGACCCTGGCAAATTCAACAGCTGGTCTCAATATGAGATTGCTTTGGGAAAGGAAACTTATGGCAGGCCTTGCAAAGTGATCTGCTGATTGTTGGGGCTTTAATCTCTGCAAATAACCTTTTCCTCTGCCTTTTTGAGGAATGGGGAGAAGATTCCCATCTCCCCTCTCCAATAAAGATGTCAGGTCAAAGAACATATCTATGAGAGAAGCAGGAATAGTGGGTGCACGTGTTCCTTTAGATCTTCCTCCTCTACATCCATCCCCATGCCCTCTTATTCACCTTTTTATGAAGTATCAGATTCAGGATAAAAAGGACAAGGACCAGGGGACATTAGGCTTTTTCTTTCAAGCAGAACATACTCTGTATTTTCATCCATGCCAGACTGAGGATCAATTTGTGGCAGAAAACAAAGTTCATTAATGGGAACGCTGCAAATAGTGGGAACCGGCCTAGGAGGACACTCGATGCCGGATTGCTGCAAGGCACTAACGAGGGAGGAAGAGGGAAGGGAGAAGGGAAGACAGCAGGAGGTTTTCTTCCCAGTCACGTTGCCTTATATCCCACTCCACCCTCTCCTCCTGCAGTGTGTCCAACACCCTGTGCATCAGGGCACCAGTGCCCCTTTGAGGGGTTCCCTCCCGGCCGTTCATCTCCAGGAGCTGGCCCAAAGCAGGCTGCAAATGTGCTGAGCTTTTCTGGCAACACTTCAGAATAAATGGCAAACCATTTCTGCGGCTCGTTTCCATTGTAGTATTAATCAAACTGAATTCCTGTGGTGCTCATATGGATGTCATATGGAAATCCCACTGCTCGTTCCAAATTAAAGCCAACGGAGAAATTTCGCTCCTGTCTCCATCCTGCAGCTCTGAGCTCTTGTGCATTTATTCCATTCAGGAAATCCTGATTACTGTGGACATGAGGGAATACCAGAGTTGATGACACCCACGAGAAGCGTTGGTAGTACTTGTGAATTTATAGAGAGGGTGCTCAGGTGCAAGGCTGAACCAAACATACTTCCATGGCCTACCTCAACCAAGTACTCCACATCTTAAAATAGAAGCCCTCACCAGCATTTCAAACTGTCCATCCCTCAATGTGAGTATGTCAGAACAAGAGGTTTTCCAGGCCAGTGCTGGCCCTCAGCAGTGGCCAGTGTCACTGTTCAGAAGAAGACATGAGAAACCTCCAAACAGCAGCTCTGGAACAGTTTCAAAGAGTTTTCTCCCCCACTATTAGAAATCCCACCCTGTTTGATGAAGTATATGTCTTCATTTATAATTTTTTTGTGGTGAGAGACAGGCAGATACAGGTTTATTTTGCTCTGAGGGTACTGATCCCTCTTTTCTCCCCTTGAGAAGGGGGCCAAAGAGCTGTGGACAAATTGCTGGACCACAGAAGTTCGCTGCTGATCAGGCAGAAGCTCCTTTGGCCTTGGGTAGGACTTTCAGCCTTGCACCTGATCTAGGACTGATCTAGGACAGTCCAGCATCTGAACTAGGACAGCGTGAGCATCTACAGGGTGTCCCTTGCCTTCAGTCCAGCCATCAGTTCCGGTCCCTTGGGAACACTGCAGCCTTCAGCCCATCAGAGTGATGCCATTCACTTCCCCAGAGGAAAAGGGAGGAGCACAGGAATGGGCTGAGGGGGTTCCAGCCCTTCCTGAAAGGCTGGGTAGTGGTGGGAAGGTCCCACCCCGGAGCCTTTGCCCACCCTGTGCCTCCCTGGCTGGCACCAGGTTTGGCAGCAGGCAGGGAGCAGATGAATCACGGCTTGGCCTTCTCTCTGTCACAGATAACAAAGCCACTCACTGTTTGGCACAACTTGAGGCTGTTTCCTTCCCAAGATAAGGGGTGACAGAGCATGGTTTTGGGGTACCATGTGCAGGCTTTGGTTGTTCTACAGGAGAAGGACCCCAGTGAGGTCTGTCTCTGGTCAGGACCAAGGATGCTCATGGGGTCAGCTTGCACAGGGTTCTCTCCAGATGGAACCTGGAGATGGTACATGAGGTAAAACAGTGGCACGAGGGATTCTTTTAGCTTTAGAACTCCTTTAGGGAGTCACAGGGGTCTTTGTCTGGGGGGAATTTGGGGACACTGAGTCTCCTAAATACATCTGTACATCTGTGGTGTCTCTGGCTGGGATGGCACAGCAGGGAGAGGTCCTGCCCAGGCTGGGAGGAAAGGGAATATCTGGGCACTGCCTGTCCCCAGCATTTGGCTGTGCCGCACGGAGTCTCCCGCAGTCCTGGCTGTCCCCAGCAGGGAGCCGGACAAGGATGGACATCACTCTGCAGTACCCAGGGGGGCTCTGGTGGGAACAGGGGGTCCAGCAAGTCGCAGTGGGGTTCTGCCTATGCCCAGAGGGTCCTGGCTGGCACTGGAGCACCCACTCCCAGGTGGGGAGATCATGGTAGGGGTCTGCCCTGTGCCCATTGTGTCCTGGGTGGGCATGGGAGGTCTATCCCAAGGCTGGGGCTCACAGGAGGAGCAAGTCTGTCCTGTCCCAAGGGTCCTGGGATGGCACAGGGGAGTCTGTCCCCAGGCTGGGGCTCACAGTGGGGGTCTGCCCCCGTGCCCAAAGGGTCCTGAGATGGCACGGAGAGAGCTGTCCCCAGGCTGAAGATCAAGGGTGGGGGCCTGCCCTGTGCCTGGGGGATCCCTTGAGGGCACAGGGGTTCCTCCCCAGGCACGGTGAGGACACGGCGGGTCAGCCCCGTGCCCAGAGAACGGAGTGGGGACGGGGGTCTGTCCCTGCGCGAGGACGGTGCCGAGCGGGCATGGCCGGGGCGGCCCGCGGGGCGCAGCGACGCTGGGGGGTTTGTGAGGGCCGAGCCGAGCGGAGCCGAGCGGAGCCGAAACGGCGGAGCCGAGCCGAGCCGAGCCGGGAAGGAGCTGTGCCGAGACAAGCCAAGCCGAGCCGAGC
>VWZV01008562.1:284263-361367 GCA_013397155.1 Irena cyanogastra
GGGCTCCCCGGCCCCGCGGCTGCCCGGCCGGGCTGTGCCTCCCGGGGAAGCCTCTTCCAGGGCTTTGTTGTTCTGCCGGGTGTCCCCGGGCAGGGCCTTGGGCAGCCGCGGTACCGCCTCGCCCCGAGGCCTCGGAGCGGTTCTTGGGCCGGCCGGAGCCGCCCCCGCTCCGCGGCGCCGTTCGGTTTCAGCCGGGCGCTCCCGGCAGGAAAGGGGAAGCGGGACCGAGCTGCCGGAGGTTTGCAGGAGGTGGCCTGAGGCGGCCTGGCTGCGGGCTATGCCCGGGGGGGTTTGTGCCCTTCGTTCCCCACGAGCCCTTCGGGGCTCGGTGACACCCTCCTGTGACCCCCGTGTGTGTGGAGCTGGTCCCCGGTGCTCCGAGCAGGTCCCGGCGAGACCCTGCTGCTGGAGGTAGCAGGAGTGACCCCGGGGAGCAGCCGGAGAAATCCATAACCACCATCCATGCCTGGGGAAAAGCTGCGCCTCCTTCGCAGCCGCCCCGAGCCGAGTGCTGGGATAGAGCTGCGAGTGAGACAAGATTTGAGCGTTTCGTGCACAGTGAGATGTTTAAAAATAACCCCGGTGACGGCTGGCTCCTGCCGCGCAGGTTTAATCCGCAAGCTCTTTGAAGCTCCCGTGTAAAACTGTGGCAGCACTTTTGGAGTGTGGATGACTGAAGGTAGAGCTGGCAAATCCGAACAGGCGGCCTGAGTTTGGGATGCACTGAGCAGCTTGGCTCCCTTGGGCCTCGGATGGTTTAGGTTCAGCAGCTGAACATGAAACTAATTATTTCCGTGGGGAGCGTCGGGATGTGGAGACCCAGCTCTGGGGTCCTCGGCTTTGATTTTTTGGCCGAGTTTCTGTTTACTGTTGTTGTTTATATAAACAGCGTGCACTGAGTGGCTGGGAACAGCCATGTGGTCGCTGCAGTTCGCAGCCAGTAATATTGGGGGAAAATGTTCTCCCACCTCGGTTCAACGCCTGAGCACCGGCTGGGCCTCCTCCTGTCGCCTTCCTCTCTTACTCTCAGCTTCTGCTGGCCAGACTGCTGTCCATATGTGTTTGCTAGGAATATTGGGAGCATGGGATGGTGGTGTCATTCCTTGTGCTTCATCTCAGGCACCGGCGTGTGGCTTGGTGTTAATATGGGGAACAAAACTTGGCTCTTGGGGGTCTCAGCTTGCTGTGGTATGCATCTGCTGGTGGGTAGTTCAGGATCTGCCCAGTAGATGGTATGAAAATGCAGATGGAAATCAGGGAGTCCCTTACAATGGGCACGAGGGAAATAGAACTATTTCTGTGCTATTTAAAGTATTTATTTAATCAAAAGTTTGAGTCTGTTCTGTTTGTGAGAGATACGCTGAGTCTTGGCCCTCCTGGTTTGATATTTGAATCATAGCAAGAGACAATCTGCATCTTGATAATCTGCTTTTCTTGAGGCACTTCTGTGGAAACCTGATGAATTTTGCAGGACAATATGGTGTCTATAAGTAAAAGATGCTGTTAGGGCATTAAATGAGGATCTTATTCATCAAGTAGCTGTGCTTCAGTCTAGACGGGAGTGCTCTGGAAGCTGTATCCCTGCCCTATGGGTAATTTCAAGGAATGTCTGAAACTTTGTTTCATAGTCTCAGACATCGGGGACCTCCACAGATGTCGTGGTTGTTTCCCAACCCTGAGTAAGGTCAGGTAGACTTCTAAACCCTTCCTGAGTAATAGTTCTTCTTTTAAGGCTCTCCATGCTGGCAATTCCATATACTGTGCAGGTGATGTATGCCAACACTTAGGCCTTCTCGTCATTAGAGAGATTTTTTGGGGTGTTTAATCTAAATCTTTGTCTTGCACTTTAAACCTGTTCTTTTTCTGATGTCCAGAGCTCATGGAGAACACCCTACTCCCCACATCACTTCACTTCCTACATGTCTGCAGCTCAGTTAGAAGCATTTGAAGACTTTTTTTTCCCTCTCCCTAAGCTGAGCAAGATCAGTTTCTCTATTCTTCTCACATGGGCATGTCAGCCTAGCTGACCTTTGTCTCTGACTTGGGTTCTCCTTCCATTCACACTTCACCTAAAGTGCCATGGTCAGTCGGGGTGGGACTGTGTCAGTGGGGTTCTGCAGAGCAGTTGTAATAATCTGGGCCCAAATGACCCCGTTTTGGGTATGTCTCAGCACTATTATGTGACGAGGAATGCAGATCACATGTTTGCCTGTTTGTGCTTTTAACTGTGTGTTTTAACTATGTTTGTGACAGAGGACTTGGTGTGCTCGTGAGCTCCTGTTTGCAAATCTGGAGTAGCGTGCTAGCAACATAAGCTCAGAGCTGTGCTGAGTTAAACCTTGGCATGTTTGGGCTCCTGTTTGAGCTGTAATGTTTGCATCTAGCACCCTGTCTTTTCTTCTTTTCTTTTCCTTCCCTACTACTGCAATTCAGTTTTTGCAATGAGACAAAAAGATGTTGAGTCATTTCTGCATCCATTTATGTTTGAGAAGTTTCCTGACAAGGAGGGGTCCCTGAGAAGTGAGGGAAGATGCATTGAGGACAGAGCAGCAACTCTGGCTGCCAGCTTCTCTTGTGAGGTGGTTAATCTCCTACATGTATGTAATTCAGAGACATGCCAAGGTAAGAATCATCTCCACAATTAAACTCTCAGTGTAGCAGAGCTGTAACTGACCCCTCCTTCACCCCAGCACTACATCTGGGTGTAGCACCTGCACTCCAAGCTGAGACATAAATGCTTCATCCCACTTTATTTGCAGGATAGCACAGCCTAATCCTAAGGGAAATGCTTTTTCTGGGTTTAATACAGTTGTAAAAAAATTCCTTTCTTACCCAGCTTAAATATCTACCAGTAGAAGCTGTTATAAAACATTTGCACTATGTTTAACCTAATAGTGCAAGTCTGAGAGCAGCAGGAAGGACAAGAAATCTTCCCTGTGTATCACCAGGTCTCACGGGGCTTGGAGTGAACAAATCCAGTGACCTGAACTAGTGATGTCAGAATGGTGTCTGGTGGGGACACCTGAGCACTGGAGATCAGCACCTCCTCTTTGCAAAGTTGTGCTCTGCCCTGGGTAGCAACCTCCCTTAGCAGGACATTTCAGAGGTGGTTTCAGTTGTGAGCAGGAGGAGAGATCAGTACAGGGACATCACTGCGGCCTGGCTGCTGCTGAAAACACTTAATTCCTAGAGATCTCTATTTTCATTCAATTCCCTTAAAAAACAGAGTAATACTTAGCTCTTTTACCGAGGTTTCTTACACACACCACCTCTAGCAGATTTAGACACTGTGATACACAGTTTGCAGTCTGCAGGGTTCACTCAGACACCTGCCAAATGTTTCTGCCTCTCTAGCAGGGATTTAAACAGAGTCTGTGTGTGCCTCTGCTCTTCCTGGGCTGAATCTCACACTTTTATGCAGACTCATCCTGAGCAAAGAATCACGAATTTGGCTGAGAACTGAAGGAAAAGATGAACATCTGTTTTGCTGCCTCTCCTGTTTGCGTGGCAGCCTCATCCAACAGGCCAGATGGACAGGTGATGTCTGAGCTGCTGCAGAGGAGACTAAAGCACTTGGCTTCCTCAGAGCTGACTTGATCAGCAGAGGGAAGTGACTCTTGCAGCTCTACAGCCTGGCTGGTAACACGTCACTGGAGATAAGGAAACAGAGCAGAGTCGATGTGGTCATTGCCAACACAAGGGAGCTGACGTGGGAGTTCAGGGCAGGACTGTTTTTCCCTTGCGCTTCTGCCACTCTCTATTTCTTGCTCAGAAGTTTTTTTCTGTTTGTATTATAAATTGAATGACGTTATCACCAGTCAGAAAAGAAACTCCTGCTGGAAGTGCCTCCTCCCAGCCAATGTGCTCAGAGTTACCCAGCTCCAATTAGCTTGTACATTTTCCAGACTGCCACAGTGGGAACAGCCCAGAAACCTCCCTGTGGCTCGGGTTTGTTTTCAACCACAGAAACTGCAGGAGTAGATGCCAGTGGAAATCTGTTAAGTTCAGTCTTTGCCCACTGAATTTCCTGCAATTCCTACCCTCTCCTGGCCCTTCCAGGTTTCACTGGACACTGATCCAGGTCCTTTCTCCTAGATATTGTGGCAAGGGAACAAGATTGGTTCACCCATTTCTGGAGTTACATCTGCTGCAGTTTGCTTGGGGGTGGAGGGAAGTAGGTGCACCCTTCTGATTCCTCATAGTGCTCCTGATGTTTGACTCCAGGAAAAGGTCCTGCCAGGAAAAATGATTTTGTGCATGGGGGGAGCTGGGGGACACTTACAATGTTTGAGTTCAGCGTTGGCAGAGGCTGCACAGAGTGAAGCCCATCTGTGCTCCACCGAGTGAGCCACAGTCCCATCGGCTGCTGCTTGCAGTCACCTCCCTGGACAAGCTGATGCTGGAACACCTGCTGCCAGTGCCTGACCGGCTTCCATCCGCTCTGCCCTCCCCTGTGCCGCTGCTGCAGGGTGTCCCTGCTCCTGGGCCTCCCTCCCTTCCTGTTGGGAGCAGCCTCCTCCCCCCCGTGCTGAGCCCTCAGCTGTGGGATGCGCGTCCAGCTGTGTCTGTGGTGAGCGGGAGGGCAGCCTGTGTTCCCTGTTCCCCCTCACTCCCTCCTGGCTGTGGGAGACTCCTTGGGCTGCTGCCAGGGCCTGCCTGCCCTTCCCGTGTCCCCACAGCTGCGGGGAAGCCAGGCCAGGGGCCGGCTGGGCCGTACACACCGTGGGGTACACATGCAAGCAGCACTTCGGTGCAGGAACCCGGGCTGAGACATGGGGGATGTCTCACCTCTCTGGCTCCGGGCGGCACAAAACGTCCCCACAGTGCAGCTGAATGTCCCTGAAACCAGCTGGTCTGCAGAGGTGATGGCTCAAGGTGAGGGTGGCTACCTGAGCTCAGGCTGAATGCACTGGGGAAGCTCTGCAGTGTGCTGGGCATCCCCCAGCAGTGCTCACTCCCTGCGGTCGCTGCTGCAGGGCCCCTCGCTCCCCACTTTTGCTTTTCCTGCCCAGCTGCAACAAATAAGGTAGGAGAAATTTCTGCTCTATACTTGTTAGTTAAGTGAAGGAGTAGAGAGCAGGCAGAAGAGCTGATGGAGTCTGATGTGGACTGAGGAGGAAGTTGTACCAATTCCACTTTCTAAAAATAAGTCGAGTGGCTGTTCACACAACCCAGAGACTGCTGCTCTCTGTACACTGACTGTGGTTGCTTTTACGTGTATTTTTTTTTTGTCTTGTTACAGCAAATCTTAGATGCTGCAGTTCATTAAAATTGTGCAGTGGCTGTGTGATATGGAGAAAGTCTTGTGGTTTCCGTGTTTCTAGAAGTGACCTTGAAGGATCATTCATACCTAATGTTTCCTAGAGGTTTCTCTAAGGCGTTCTAAGATTTCCAGTGATAGTGATTCCTACTTCCCTCAGCAATTCACTCCAGTGCCTGACTATTCTGAGATTAAGGAGCTTTGCTTGATTTCAGGCTGGTATTGCTGTACTTTAACCCCATCATTTTGACATTTCACCTTCTCTTCTGGCAAGCTACCAAGAGAAGAAAAGTGCTGTACCGCTTGTTATGTACAGTTGACATTATCCAGAGGATATTGGCCACTGATGAGCAGCAGGTATCAGTTCCACCACCTTGCTGCTCACCTGGAGCCCTTGACTCTTACCACAAGTGGAGTAAACCATAGCAGCTGGCTGACCTCCTGGCTTGCCACAATACTCCAGAGGTCATGTTGTCATTTCCACAGCCCCACACTGGAGGGTTTTACGTAGCTGTACAATGCCACATCTCCCCCAGCATGGCAGGAGATAGCAGCTCACTTGATGGTGAATTGCCATGCCTGGAGAAGGCAGGAGGAAATTGTTTCCCTTGGGCATTATCCAAGCCCTGCACTGTAGATCTGGGCTGTTGTTCCAGCATTATGGTGGGGTTGAGGGATGGCTTTTGAATCTTGGCTCCTTTTCCATCACCATGAACTTTGGTCACATATTGCACACTTCTGGCAGAGTCTCCAGTTATATGTGTGTGTGTGTGTGGTAGTGTCTGTTCAGCGTTACCTTGTGCCTGACCAGAGGACTCGGTGTGTTCTGGGTCTGCTCAGTTATTTCACATTGTTGTCAGCTGGAAAATCTGTAAATGCCCCGTGATATTTTACGGCTTTATAAGCTGTACAAAATGTCCAGCAGGTACTTGAATGTCGAGCAGATACAGTCTGTAAGAGTGCCTTGTTTTCATTAGCTCCTTGGCAGACACTGAACATACTTGCAGAGCTGGAGGATGGACTTTTGGTTGCTTGTGGTCATGGTTTGGCGTTTTTTATTGGCATCTACCGTGTGTTGCACAGAAGACAGTGAAGGGCCTCACAGTATGTTTTTTAGTTGTCCAAACTCTTGGCCCTTCAGGAATGTAAAGCAGCCTAACAACTTTTTCTTTACATAATTAACAGCAATCTGTTCAAGGTTTCCTGCAGGAGCTGGCTAGTGATTTTTCCTCTCTGGGAGTAATTCTCCTGAGCTAATATTTCTGTCTATGTCTAGATTGTTCTTTCTTTTGTTATTAAAATTGAGTGCAATTTTGATGGGCATGTTATACTTTTTCTGTATCCAGACTTTGTACCCAGTAGAGGATATTTCTGTTTGAGTCGATACATGGTTTTGAGTACTGGGATTTTATCTTCTTAAGTCACAGATGAGACCAGAGTTATACACAGGTTAAAAATAGCAAGCAGTAATTAATACCCATCCTCAGTGAGCCTGGCTCTTCTGGTTTCTCTTGGCATATTGCACTGCAGCAATTTCCTTTCTTTTTCCTAAGAAATAGATGAATTAATATCTCTCTACATGAGTGAGGAAATAAAACAAGATGCTTGTTTCCTGCCCTGGCACACCATTCCCCTGGGGTACAGTGAGTTTGTGGGAGCTCTTCTCCTGGGCAGCCCTTTACTTGATTGGGCTGGAGCAGACCAGGCACCAGGAGGAATGGCACAGCCACTCCCTTTACTCTCCCAGACATCCTTCTTTCCCTCTATCAGGGCTGGATTCTCTCTGTCTCAGTGCTCCAAGCAGCAGAGACTGACTCCTCTTCCGCTCCAACAAGGGTAAATCCAGGTTTTGTGGCTCTGCTCCATACCCTGAGGGTTTGGAGATTTTATCTTTCTCATTTCTTTAGCAGATGGGGCAGATCAGTAAGAGCTATTTCTCATCTGTCCTTTGTTTGCATAAGAAGAATCGGCTGCTGGAAGTGTTGGGGAGCAGTCTGGGTGTGCTTCCTGCCAGGGAGACCCTGAGTTTCGTCAGTCTAAGGGTAAATTTATATATATATATATACACACATTCAAGGGATCATTTTACCTTGCCTTCTCTGAGAGAGCAGGTTCAGGAGGGCAGAGGGAGTTGCATTTGGAAGGTTTGGGAAGGTTGGCTGTGAGGATGTTGAGTCAGGGACAGGGATTTGTATATGGATCTATGAAGAATCCGGCCTTGAATGTGACTGGAGTCGTGTCCTCCTCCCCTTTGTCAGTAGGGACATGTCTGTGTTGGTGCTGGACCTCAGGAAGGTAAGAAATACTTAACTCCAGTGGAAGGTCATTCCTTTGTGCTGGATGAGGAAAGCCAGCACTTCAGGCTCTCCAGTAACATGCTCAGCGACTGCTTTGATGCCATGTGAGGCTTGAGGATGAGTTTTCATCCCGTGTATTTTCCCAAGGGATATTGCTAATCATTCCATTTAATTGTTAGGGATGGTTATAGGAGGAAAGCAGAAGGAAAATGCAATTGTAGGTGTATGTAATCATCATCATCTCCCATGTCTCAGTATTTAGCTCATTAGAAAGCGGTGATTTTGCCCCTCACCTTTTCTTCAGGGCTGGTTTGTTCTCCTCTGCTCCCTGAGCTCTCATTTCCCTCCCTGCCATTTCAGTGAAACCCTTGCCCAGTGTGTCTCTCCCTGAGGATCACCCTCCTCCCTTGTGCTGTGATATACAGGGTACTTTAAGGGATTGGGTCATCTCCTTCCCCTCTCTTTGCAAGGTTTTCCTCATTTGCATTTCTGTTGTGTCCCTTAATTACCATCCCTTTGGTTTTTTATTCCCCCTCAAGCTGCCTTTCCCTGCTTGTGGTCTCCTGAGGACGTTCTGCTGAAACTTTATCAAACTTACATTACTAGAAATAGTTAATACAAAATTTTCTTTGAGGAATTCTCACATCCTGCTTGCAGCATCACTGCACAGTCTGTCGTGACATTTCCAATAGAGACACAACTGGAAGTCAGTCCTTTCCTTCTGGATTTCCTTCTGTTTCCCCTTCCACAGACACATAGGAATACATTGTTCTCCCATATCTTCCATCCCATAAAGAGTTTATTTTTTAAGAGAGTCCAGTAGAGAATTAAGTATAAGGTTGATTAAACATGTTATATATACATATATCTACTGAGTGTCAACCAGAGACCCGTGAAGAGTTTACACACTGGAGCCCATTCTGGGGCCACATCCATCACCCCTGTAACTGCTGTCTGGGAAAGCAGCCACAGCTGACTGTGCAAGGGGGGCTTACTAGCCTGTCTGGGGGTGATATGGAAACCATGCACTGGTTTTTAATGTACTCCTGTTTAAATTCTTATTTGAAGACTTTGAAGTCCTATTGTGTGCTTTTGTGAGGGGTGACTTTGTAAGTGCCCTGGGCAGAATCCCATTTCAAGGTCTCCTGTAAGCCATCTGCTTTTAGTAATAGCTCTTAGCTTTGGCATGTGGCTCAGTGCAGGCTGAAATAGCCACATTGCTGCAAAACTTTCTTCACTGCCTGCATCAGTTTGGGTTTCCCACTATGCACAGGCTGGTGCACCCTCGGGGTCCCCTGCATCAACCCTGTCCTCGAGGTTCACCCTCCAGCTTGTCCCCAGGGGGGCATGACCCACAGAGGAGTGTGGGGTGCTCCATGTCCTGCACCTCTCAGTACCTGCAAACCTGGCCTGTGGTCTGGTTCCCAGTCACCAGGCTGTCAGGGTATGGTTAGAATACGCCGGGATCAGGCTACAGAGCCCCATGTGTGATAAATCTTCTCTACTTCCAGGTGTCCTCAGTGGATGGGGTACACTGCTGTGCCAGTCTATAACCCAGGTCATTCCTCTTCTGAAGTCAGGAGACTTTAACTTTTAGCTATGGGAGTCCTGCTGACACAAAATAGCTGTAACACAGGTGGTTCAGTGTTAGAAACAGCAGCCTTGGGCACAGAGATTCAGTTCCTTGCTTTGACATGTTCTTCCCATATGGCACTGAAGTCCACCAGTCCTTTGCTTTTCTATATGTAACGGGCACCTTACCTGCCCAAAAAGCCAATCTCTGTGTTGAGTTTTGTTACAGTGCGTTTGGGAGAGCTCCGTGGAGGTACAGGTCAGAAATGTCTCTGCTTAACACCCAGAAACAGAGATCTGCAGCTTTTCCCAAAACTCCTTCAGAACAGTTATGGACAGCAGTGGTGTTGGTGGCATCTTTCACACTGGGATGTGGGACATGGGTATTGCTCATCTCAGAGGGAGAACCTCAAAGTGTCTTCAACAGTAGGACCAGCCATGAAGGATTTGCTGAAATAATTCTGGAGCACAATGAAGCTTCCCTACCAGCTGTTACCACAGGGGATTTATGTGATTAATTAAAGTCTGCGCCACATCAGCACGAGTTCACGGTGGGCCACTCGCTGTCCATGGCAGTGAGAGGCAGCCCAGGCCTTGGCTCCAAGCCTTGGACATGGTCCTGTCTGGGGAGGAGCAGCACAGGATCCTCTGTGTGCTGTGAATCCCTGCCCATGTCAAGGGGCTTGCAACAAGAGGTCCCTTCTTTGAGGTCCCTTCTGACCCAAACCATTCCATGACTCCATGTTCTCTGCATGGGAAGGCTGTAGGTTTTGCACTGTTTTCTTTCTATTTGAGTGGGTAGGAAACCAATATCAGTCTTAAAAGCAGCTCTGATTTTTCAACAGTGTGTGGACTTCTTAGAGCAGTCGAGCCCCATCTTTCCAAGGAGGATTTGCAGGGCTGGAGTGCTCACCCCCCTCACTACAGAAACAGCAGCCATGGAGCTGTAACTCCCAGCTCATCAGTAAACATGTCTGTACTGAGAAAATTCATCCTGTTAAGGGGCTTCCTTTAGCAGACTCAAGTCACATTATCTTATTTGTCTTTTATTTTTAAGCCCTTTCATCCCTGCATTTCTCTCAGCCTGGGTATCCTGTTCCTGGAGTGTGCCAAATATATTGTCTTTATTGCAGCCTCTTCAGTCTTTGTGGAGAGCAAGGTCTGCTCACAGTGATACATGTCAGGATGTTTTTTGTTTGATCCAAGGCCCATGCTGGTTTTGTTGGGGTTTTTTTGTTTTGTTTTTTGGTTTTGGTATTGGTTTGGGGTTTTTTTTGTGTGTGTGGATTGGTTTTCTGGGGTTATTTTTGGATAGGGAAGGAAATCTTTATTGAAACCCTGCAAGGTTTTATTTCATTTCTTCCACAATAATGACCAGTGGTAACTGTCGTAGCTTTGCTCACAGTGGTGGTTCCTCTCACTGGTCCCTGGTTTACATACTCACCCTGAGGGTGATCTCTTAAGCTTGACTCAGCAGTGTCTGGTGGTCCAGCTGCCATTTCCTGGGAGGCTGACTCATCTCCTTTCCCCACCAACCTGAAGGTGTTCAAAAGGAAGTCATAAAATCAATATTTTCATTGTAGAAACATGGTCTATCCAAGTTTTCCATGTGTTTTTGTCTTTTAAAATATGTACTCCTGTGAGACTTGGCTCAGGGGCTGAGGAAGTGTGTTACTTGTGATCACATCTTTGAGACACCTCAGTGTGTTAACACAAGAATGTGTTTGTGAGGAGCCTGTCATGAAGTCTGGAGTTCATCAGTTTACTTCTTACATGATAGAAAGAGAAAATTAATTCCAGAGAATGAGAGATGTTGGAAATGACAGAAAATCCTTCTGCTGGAAAGAGGAGTAATGGTTTACAGCCATCAGGTATTTCAGATCACACAAGGGGATCAGTACTGCAGATGGAAATATCAGCATTCATCGTGCAGTGTTAGAAATATTCCCTGGTATGAATGTAAGGACTCTCTAGACCTGATGAGGGGAGATGCTTCCAGAGGTGCTGTATCTTCATCAGCCTTTGTTTGGAGCTGCCAAAAATGTGACTTTGCACAGACAAGGAGAAATAAAACTCCAGTCTTCCTCAGGAGGATGGTAACAGGGAGGTGGAAGGAACTAAAATCATTGTTTAAGATGAATTCTGACTCACCTTTTCAAACCTGGAAGCAGATCACTCCTGAGAGTTTACTCCAGGTCCCACATAAGCATTCATTTGGCATTTTGGTTTAGAACTCCTTGCCTGCATGTCTGGCTCCCAGAAGACTGGTGCTCAATCCTGGGAGCTGGCTTCTGCCCAGGAAAGGGGTCAGTCAGCTGGCTCATCAGAGTGTGTCTTGAGAGCAGGAGCTGTGGTTTAGACCAGCAAAAATTCAGGTGTCCACAGATCAGGCAGAAATCTAAGAAGCCAAATCTGGTGTGAAAACTAAAAGCACTAAGAGGAGTTAAGATTGTGCACTGATTTCAGTGAAAAATCAGTCCTCTGATTTCTCATGTAGGCTGAAAGTACTTTTCTTTCTACACCATAGAAATTACAAATGGAGAAAAAGGTGTTAAATGAGCAAGCAGGCTGAGTTCAGATAAAGTTCTTCCTCTAGAGGGTGGTGGGGCACTGAACAGCCTTCCAGGGAATGATCTTGGTTCCAAGGCTGCCAAAGCTCAGGGAACAGCTGGAAAATGCTCTCAGGGAAAGGGTGGGATTGTTGGGGTGTCCTGTGTGGGGTCAGGAGTTAGAATTGACGATCCTTAGGGATCCTTCCCAACTCAGGATATTCTGTAATTCACAGGGTCTGCTCATCACGTGCCTGGTTTTCTGATTGGGTTGGGATGCCACTGGATGCGCCTGTGTAACCCATGGTCACGTAGGGGCTTCCAGAATGGAGCTGAGACATTCCAGCAGGGAGGCTGGAATGGCAGCCATCACCCATGACAGGCAGGAGCTTACAGTGCTGCCCTCACATTTCCTGAGGGCATTTGTAAGGGACAGCTCTTTACTGCTGGAAACATTGATGGTGTTTGATGAAAATGTGACTGTGAAGAAAACCTCAGCTGAAGCAGAGGTTACATGGAAGGGATTTTTAGTGGCTGCAGTGGTCATGGTGCTCCACGCCCTGTGCTTTTGTGGGGAACAAATCAATGACTGCAGGCACTTTGCATCATGAGAAACTGTCAGGATTCTCTTGTGGCAGCCCCATGGGATTTCCAAGAAGCGTCATTCTCACAGTCCTCTGTCAGTATGCAGAGTTTCCTTTTTTTTCCCCCCAATCCTAATCTTTGGAGTATGTATCTGACCTAGTAAAACCATTTTCCAGCTTCACTGTTGGTGGTTTTCTTCCTCTTCTCTCTGAAAGCCTCTGGCCTGCTGGCAATGGCATTGTCCAGCGAGGTTTGATGCTTGGCACGCTGTCAACAAACCTTCAGGTTCCCTTTCAATCAAACGTGGTACTGCTGAGATCCGACTTGGATTCCATCCCAAGGTTCACCATAATCATCCTTGTATAATAGGAAGTCCAAACAACCCCAGGAAATAATTCAGATGCGACTGGTGCCTTGAATGGAATAAAGAAGTGCCTAGAAGAGACATTAAGAGCCTCAGCTCTAACTCTTTTCATAATTATGCGCTCCAAAGGAGCGGAGGCTTTGGAGATAAAGGGATTACATGCATCTCATGAGGTCTGGAAAGATGGGACAGCATCTTCCATCCACATTTTCTCATTTTTGTTTTACTGATATTGTAGTAGCCACATTTTGTGGAAGATTATTGCAGAGCAGGCTCCCCTCTAACCCTGCAGTTCCCTTCCAATCTGGCACAGGTAAATTGAATCTGTCTGCCCTTAGGGATGAGCTTTTGGACGAGCCTGTTGGCAAGAGCACTGGGAGGAGAACTTAATTAGATGAAGATGCATTTCCGCAGTGTTGCTGCGGGCTGTGCCGTGCTGGAGAGAGCAGCGCTCCGAGCTGGGGATGCCCTGGGATGCTCTTCCAGCCCTGCCTGCCTCCCTCTGCTCCTTGAGAAAAAGGAAAATGCATCAGAGGTGTGAATCTCAGTGTAACCCAGCACAGGGCTCACCAGGGTGTGAACAAACCATGTCCTGAGCTGGTGTCCTGCCCCTGGCCGTGAGCCAGGGCCAGCAGCCTGGCAGGAGGGCAAGGGCTCAGCTTTTCTTTGCCACAGCACAGCAGCTGGGGCAGTGATGTGGTGGGCAGGGTTTGGCTGGGCACCCAACCTTCATTCAGCTCTTGCTTGAGGCCTGGGTACTGATAGCCCATGGGTCTCATACTTTGATATCCTTACAAATGCTGGTTTGCTTTTCAACGTCTGTGTCATTTCTAAGGTTACTCATTTACTTCTCTTGACAACTTCTTCCATAAGGAAGTTGCATGTCTGTTAGTTTCCAGTGAAGTATTCCTTCTCCTTGGTATGTACTCGGGAGTTTTTTACTTTTGTAGGTTTGCTCTGCTGCACTGGGAAGGGATAATTTGGAGTCCCCAGTTCTCTCTCTTCATGCTACTCATTATTTTATATGCCTCTCCTGTGGTCTCTCTCCTTTTCATTACTAATCAGGTCTAGTCTTTTCAATCCTCCTTTGTGTGATAGTTTCATTTTACAAAAGCTGAACTAGTTTCTATCAGCTCAGTTGATGTGATCTTACTCATATCAAAGGTGTTTAACAGCCGCAGTCCCGTGTACTCACTGCAAGCTGAACTTAAATTGTGTCAAGTTCTGTGCTGCTTTGCGAGTGCAAGTGGGAATGTTTGTTACAGCTGTCTTTAAATTTAAATTTGGATGTTTTAAATGAATTAAATATGAACATGAATAATGCAGCTGGTAACTTAGCCTTTCTGCAATTAAATGCAAACTTTTTCATTTTGTCTCTCTGCTTTCAGGTTTTGCTATGCCGCAGTGTTTGTACTGACTCTGCTGTCTTGTAGGAGTGATGGGGAACTAGAGCCCATGACAGTTCAGTGGAGCCCTTGGCACTTTTGATATCTCGGTGAGTGAAAGTTGTTTGAAACTCTGGGAGAGGCACTTCATCTGCTACTAAAGGCAGCAAATTAGTTGGTCTTTTTACATTTTTAAGGTAGCATCCTGCTGAAATGAATTTGCACATTGATCTGTCCTTTCAGGTTATAAATTCTGGAAACCAACACTGTAATACTGTAGTTCATGCTTGGGAGATTGTCTTGATCTCCACAAGTAGGAGAAACACAGCTTTTGAAAACAAGGGGAGTTTTAAATCTGGTGTGCAGCTCTGTGCAAGTGTCAGGCTCTGGAGATGGAGCATTGCAGCATATGTTGGGCTGTGGAAATCTCAAAGGCTTTATTTGATGCAACAGTAAGATTGTGCCCTTTGTGCCATGGGTCCAGCCAACAGGTCCTCATCAGGGGCATGTTTGTGCCTGAGGTAATTCTGGAAGATCTGTCTCTGTGGATAGCCCTGTTTTGCCCCTTGGATATCAGACTGGAGCTTCTGCTATTTATTACTTTCACATTTTTTCAGTCTTCAGTCCCTGAATGGAGTAAAGGCCACATCCATTGGTACGATGATGCTCCTGTCCACAGGTGCCTGTGGGCTTATCTGTTCTGTCTTTGACTTTCTTCTCTCTACACTGAATTCTCCTCACTGGGGCATTTCAGCCTTGTCAAAACCTATAGAGTGATGCCTCTTGCCATCCAATCTGTTGTCAGTGAGATAGAGTCCCTGGGTGTTTCAGGTTAGAAGGAGCTTTTGGAGGTTGTCTGCTCCAATGCTGGAGGTGGACTGACTTTGAAGTCAGAGTCAGCTACAAGGTTAGATCAGGCTGGCAGGGGAGGGAGCTGGTGATGTTTAGAGTATCTCCAAGGGTGGAGATTTTACAGCTCCTCTGGGCAACTATAAATTACAATCAGTGGAAATAATCAATTCCCAAGCCCTGTATTAGTAAAGCCCAGGGGGAGCAGAGGGGCAGCTCCTACCTGTGCTCCCTGTGACCAGGGACAGGACCCAGGGGAATGGCTGGAGCTGTGTCAGGGGAAGGTCAGGCTGGATATAAGGAAAAGGTTCTTTCCCCAGGAAATGGTCATGACCCTAAGCCTGCCAGAACTCCAGGAGCATTTGGACAATGCTCAGACACCTCCAGGATGGGACTGTTGGGGCCAGGGGTTGGATTTGGTGATCCTTGTGGATGCCTCCCAGCTGTGATTGTACCAGTTTCAGGAGGACTGGGGTACAGTGTCTGTCCCTGTGGCTGAAGAAGGGCATCCCTGCATCTTAGGGCAGGAACTGTCCCTGTCCCTGGGATGCAGTAAGGCTGGTGGCTCCCATCTGGCTGTGTAGCTCCAGCTACCCCTGGTGCAGGCAGGCTGAAGCCATGCATCATGGAGTTTGGCTCTGCCTCTTCTCCAGGCATTACATGACTCTTAGAAGACAAATTATTTTGCTTTTTGTTTTCCTTGAGTTATCATTTTGCAGGATTAACCCACATGTTGCTGTCCTGTGATGTGAGATATACAGGGGATCTGGGTGGTGCAGGGCTGTGTCAGGGGCTCATGAAGGCTGGCAGGAGTCAGGCTGGGGCTGTCACATTTGGGCAGTTTCTTGGAAGCATATTTTAGAGTGCAATGTCCTTCAGCTGGCACTCGTGGCTCTCAGCAAAGTGGGACTCCCCATGCACCTTAAGTCTCCTCCTTTGGGGAAGAGTCACCATTTGTTTATTTTTTAATTTAAATTGGACATTTACAACATCTGATTCTCTTCCATGACATGAAATCTTGCTGAGAGCCTGCTGCAGTGTTGGCTGAGGGATACCAGCAGTGTGCTTTACCAGTATCACAAAACTATAGAATCATTAAGGTTGGAAAATACCTCCAAGATCATCAAGACCAAACACCACCATGTCCACTACACTGGAGCACCAGTGCCACATCCAGTCATTTCTTCAGTACATCACCACCTCCCTGGGCAGCCCATTCCCATGCTTCACAACTCTTTCTGTGAAGAGATTATTCCTGGTGTGCAACCTGAACTTCCCCTGGCACATCTTGAGGCCCTTGCCTCTTGAACTGTCCCTTGTTCTCTCAAAAAAGAGGCTGACCCCCACCTGCCTCCTCCTGTCAGGGAGTTGTGGAGGGTGAGAAGGTCTCCCTGAGCCTCATTAGGGTTATTGGGCTAAAGCCTTTCACAAACCCTGTCTGAGCAGCTCAAACACAGTCACATTTTTTTTTCTTCCAATACTTCAGAAGGAAAGGGGGCACACATCCCTGCCAGCAGGGCTCTGAGGTGCTCAGGCTGAAGCAGCTTTTCAGAAGCCCTCAGAGGAGCACAGGAACTCCTGTGCCAAACACATGAGATTTATGTGTGTGGGTATTTGAGAAAGTGCCACAGACAGCAGAGGGGCAGAGCCAGAGATGGCGAATGCTTGTCTGGTGCCTTTATATATAAACACCTTTCAGCCTGGGTTTTTATGTCTAGGGGACTTTTCCTGCCAGGACTGCTAGTTTTTAATAAAAATGACTGAAGAAAATTATGAAAAGAAGCTTTAAAAGTTGTAAATAACCTTTTACATGTAGGTTACCTTCTGCTATTGAAAGGGAAACCAACCTTACTCCTTTCACAAGTGTGTACAGACACACAGGCTATTTAGGAGAGAGGCAATAAGTGACTACTGTGCACCTTTTGATTTGGATTAAAAAAATACAGTATTTTTTTCCTTTACTATTTAATATTCTTTCAGTATTTTTCTTCTTAGAGTATTGCTCAGTCTTGCATGTAAAGAGGCTGTAGTTTGTTAGAAAATTTAACTCTATTTCTCTTACATTTAGAAAAAGCCTGGTTTTCAAAACCCCAAACTCTTGCCAAGTTGGATCTGTAAATAACCCTTTAAGCAGCTACTCAGTGCTGTGTCCTGAGACAGCTTCCTCCTTCTCCTGACTGCCCCACTGTGAACAAAATGGAATTATATTGATACAATTAATCTTTCATTAGTTAGTGGAGTGTCAAAACATGCTATTCCTGGCTTTCCCAAGGGCTTGTTTGTGGCTCAGCCATTCATTTGGATGTTTTCTGGCAGGGCTTTGTGGGTGTGGCAGGCCCTGCCCTGTGAGAGTGGTTGTGCTGGAGCTCTGGGTCCCTGTACATGACCACCACACATCTCCCAAGAGCTCTGATTTATCAGGAATATTTCTTCATAACAAGAATGCAAATGCCTCTGCTTGTTGGGCACATTCCAGCCAGTTTTCTTCCAACCAAAAAAAAAAAAAAATGCAGCACAACTTGGACACTTGTGGCAGTACTAACAGGAAAAGTATTTCCTGGGTCATTGTCCAATTTCTCATCCTTATTCCCCAGAACTGCTGTGAGCAATTTGAATTGTAAGTGGCAAGCTGGGGATTGCTGTGTTGCTTTGCTAGACTTAATGTTATGTTTCCATGTGTTTTCTTTCATAAATTCCAGCTCTGCCTCCCTTTGTTAGTGATTGGGAGCAGCCCCTCCTTGCACACACACGCTCTGGACCTGCTGTAGGGTTAGCACGGAGACAGGCATGTGCTCCTTGTGCTTATTTATGCTGCTCCTGCTGCCATGAATTTGGTGTTGTTCTCAAATTGGAGAAAGTCTCATAGTTTCAGGGGGTGAAATGAATTGTGTGTGTTCTGTGCTACCCCAGGTGACAGAGCATGTTTTTCCCCCCACTGTGTGATGAGTTAATGGTGCAGATAACTGTGCGCTCCAGAATGGGGAATTTTCTCATCTTTATTTCTTTTGTCCTAGACATCTTCAGTTCTGTAAGAGCAACCCAGTCCCAGGATAAGGACAGCAGCAGGTGGTAGAATGCGGAAACCAGGCCCTCAGAAAGGTGAGCAGTGATGTTTGGCACAGCCAAGGGCCCTGCAGTGAGCTGGTGTAGCCTGGAGTGCCTCAGGGGGCTGGCAGTGGGGTGGGAGCTGAGGGGATGTGGTTGGAAGCCCAACACAGAGTTGTGTGTTTCTCAGTCAGTGTGCAGAGAGCAGTTCATCAGTCCACCCCTGTGACAGGAAAAGGAGAATCGTTTTCTGGGGCATCCCCTGCAGCTCGTGGGGCACAGTGTCAGCAGCAAGGGTGCCCTGCAGAACCCATGGCACCATCTGGCAGAGCTCCCAGCATGAGGCAAACTGCCTGTGCTGGCACAGGCCTCCCCCCTCTAATGAGGCATGAAACCAGAAACCAGCCTACCTTGTGGAGAGAAAATCTGTCAGGAGCTTACCCTGCCACCGAGCCCCTTGGCCCCTCACACAGCACGTGCTTCCTGGGTCCTGCATCCCCAACAAAAAGGGTGAAGCCAGGCAGGCTGCCTGCAGCTGAGCTGCTCTGGCTTCTCATGCTTAACAAAAATATTGATTTCCTTTAGTGCTGTGCCATGCATGTGCGTTTGACTGGAGTGATCTCATCACATGCGCTCCGGAGGAGGGGGGAAGGGAGAAGTGAGAGGATGGAGCATCCTCCACAGCTCTTTGTTCACATCTGCTCCACACTCCCAAGGTTTATTGCAGGAGATTTCTATGCTCGATTTCTCTCCTCCCTTTATTTTTTTTAAATGTCTCCTTTGCTTCTGTCGTGGTTCATCTTACAGCAGCATTATCCTCTTCCTAACACTGCTTGTCCTTTAATGAAGTGAAAATAAATGAAGGAAAGCAGGGAATGGGGAGACCCTGCTGTGAGGCAGCTGGAGGGCTTGGCAATAAAGGAGGCTGGTTGATTAGTCAGCAGCGTGGCCAAGGCCCGGGCTGGCTGGATTCAGCCTCATTCACAGCTTGTTCTCTGTGCTCCTGGAGCCTCCAGCCAGCCTGCCTCTGTGACCTGGGCTCAGAATACTGGGCCGTAGGCTGCAGAGGCAACACCTGCACTGTGCACATGTGGGTTTCTGTCCTACTTACCTGCTTTTTTAATAATGCATTGAACTTTCACTGTTTCTTTATTTGTCTGCAGAAAATCTTGTTTCGCTCTCTTTCTGCTGCTTTTATATCCTGCTTAATGAGGATTTTTGCATGTTAAAGGTTAAGAACAAAATGTACCTTCACCTGCAGAGTGTGGTGAGAAGCTCCTTTGAGTGTATAGATGCTGTTAGAGCTGTCCTGCAGCACTGAGGGGAGCCTTACCGACCCAGGGGGCTCTTTTGCTTCTGACTTAAATACTTTATGTCCTTTTTTCTTTGCTTTCTTAGGGAGATGGCACAATACTGTGCCTCGTGGTAATGCATTTATTAGGAAGGGTGTCCTTCAATCCTTTTCATTCGTTTATGTCCCTCCAAGGAGGCTCTTTGTCTGGCCCATGTCTGGTGACGCTGTGGCCACACTCCATATGTCCCTCGTGTTCATTTAAGGGATGCTGATCTGGCATCCCTCTGTTGGGCTGGAGGCTGTTGCAGGCAGGGTGGGCGTCCCCCACATTTTGCTCTATCACTTTCCAGAGCAATAAAACCTACATGCTGTCCTGTCCATTGTGCTGAAAAGAACATGTCAAGAAGAGAAGATTGTAAAAATAATTGTCCCAAAGCAATTCCAGACACATTGACACCCCAGGCCATTTTAGAAGCAGCTCTTAGCCTGCCTCCTCCAGCTACTTGTCAGGAGATTTCAAAACTTTTCCTTTCACAAAGAACTGATTTTCATGGGAGCAAGGCACATTTTGCAGGGCACTACCAAGCTGCTGTCTACAATAGCCCTAAAAATGGTCTGTAAAATAAAGGAGCTGGAATGCAGCAGCACTCCCAAGGTGCCCACCCTGGCAGCAGCAGGTTGAGGAGCTGGCTCAGGGTGAACTCTGCCTGCCACAGGGATTCTTCATCCCTCCTTTGGGCTGGAGGCCAGGATGATCATTCTCCCACTTCTTGCTCTATCACTTTCCAGAGCTGTCTTGAGAACTTCAATTTTTTTGGAGCTCTGAGACCCAAAGCTGTCATGAGCAAAGACAGCTTAGGTGAGCTGCTCTGCAGAGCTGGTGCTGCTTTGCTGTGCTCTCTTCCAAGCTGCAGGGGACACAAGGAAACCTGGTGTTGTGTGTGGAGAGGGCACTTGTGCAGATTTTCAGACTAGTCCTCTCCCTATCACCACAAAGGGTTGAGGTTGCTTGTGTGGAATAACCTGGAGTTGATACACAAGGAGCCATTCTGCACCAAAGATTCACATGAGCCATTTTTAGTGGCTGTTATGTTTGTTCCTCTCAAGCCCTTCTTCTCATAGCTAAAATGATGGAGCTGTAGTAATTTGCTGTTCTTTGTTACTGCTTGTCACTGAAGGAGAACAGTGGCTGGTGGGAACTAAACAGGGATTGAGGTGGAGGTGTAGCTACCTCCTGTCAGGTACCTGCATGGGCTGTGGAGAGGAAGGGAGCACACCCCAGAGATAGAGGCAAATCATCCATGTTCCTGGGGTCATTGCTCTCCTCTGAAGTGCCTGTAACACAGATAAAGGGTGCATTTTATGGCTTCTCTCCCTGACACAAATGCTCTGTTTCTTGTCTCAGCCATAGACTGGAAAGATGGTAAAAAGCACAAGTACAGCCGCCCGTCAGAGTCTCCCTCCCAGTACCAAGGTAAGAGAGCTCCCTTCTTCCTCCCTGCTTTTTTTTGCCCTCCCTTCTCCTTTTTGCCATTTCTGAAGATTTTTTTGGACAAGTGCATGGTGCAGCAGTGAATATTGGTGATCACCTGCAAGAAACTCTGAGCAGCTCATCACTGCCCAGAGCTTGGGCACATGCATGTAGGGTTTGGGCCTGGAGAAGAGAAAGGTCTGAGGAGACCGTAGAGCCCCTTCCAGTGCTTCAAGGGGCTCCAGGAGAGCTGAAGAGGGACTTTGGACAAGGGTCAGAAGGGACAGGACAATGACACTGTAAGAGAGCAGGCTTAGATGGGATATTGGGAAGGAATTCTTCGTTGGGAGAGTGGGAAGGCCCTGGCACAAGGTGCCCAGAGAAGCTGTGGCTGCCCCATCACTAGAAGTGTCCAAGGCCAGGTTGGACAGGGTTTGGAGCAACCTGAGACAGTGGAAGGTGTCCCTGCCCATGGCAGGTGGAAAGGAATGGGCTTTAAGGTCCCTTCCAACCCAAACCATTCAGTGATTCTGCACAGTGAGGGGGTAAAACTGCAGCATCTTTCTGGCACAGAGCACCCTGTAATGCAGGCTGGAAGGATTTTGGGTCAAAGCTGCACTGGGACCTCTGAGGAGAGCAGGACAGACCAGACAGCACCCTGGTGTTTCAGAGCTGTTAGTTTTGACTTGTACATTGTCACATTTTACTGAGCAGTGAGCAGTGGGGCTCATGTTGCGGATGGAGCATGGGCAGCTGGATTGATGGCTGAGCAAAGTGCCTGGGATGGGATGGGATGGGATGGGATGGGATGGGATGGGATGGGATGGGATGGGATGGGGTGGGACAGGCAGGAGCTGTGCCTGTGGGTGAGCTGACCCCTCAGGAGGCCATACTCAGACATCAGGGACAGCCACTGTCACCTGGGATCTGCCAGCCCAGACGATGCTCTGCTCATTTTCATACCGAGCTGGCTCAAACTGTGCTGCTTTCATGTGCTGCCTTGGTGCTCCTTAGCAGCCACACATATGGGCTGCAGACTTTAATGGGATGCCTTGATCTGGCTAGGGCACATTCTCCTTCACAGATGTGACCTGAAACACACATGTATTGTTTCAGTTGGATTGATGACCCCTCGGGAGCCAAAATGCTAATGGAGCCCAAACCAGACTTCAGTTAAAGATATAAACAGAAACTCCATCTTCATTTAAATTCTGGGCAAAGGATCAATGTTAAATGCAACATGAAGAGAATCAAAACATGAAGGGTGCAGAGCTGCATTGTTCACAACTACTGCAGTTTGACCCCTTGCGTTTGTGGAGTGTTTTGTTTGGAGTAAATATTTTTGCAGGTTAAGACATCAGAGCCCAAATCTAACTCTCTGCCTGGAAGTAATATCTGCCTTTGGCACGAGCACACGACCAGGAGCTCTCCCAAGGCAAGCACAAGTGACAGACAGTCACCCCAGTGGCATTTCCACAGCCAAGTCACAGGGAGTCACACGGGTTCCCAATCCTTGGCTTTTGTTTGGCTCACAGATGGAGTTGCAAAAGCAGGATGTTTCTCATTTAAGTGTCTCTCATTTCTTCCTGTGAAGAAAATCCAGTGTGCTGGAGAGAGGCAGAGGGGGACTTGGGACAAGGGCCTGAAGGTCAGGGTTTCCTCTCATGCTAAGGATGTGGTGGCAGCTTCCTACTGCAGTCTGCAGTTTTTACCTTGGTTTGAGGGTAATCTTGAAAAAGAAGTGCAGGTTCTACCTGTGCTTGCCCTGCCATCTGTGTGAAAAGGGATGGCTGGTAGTGAACAGAGAGAGAGGGAGGGAAGGCTGAACACTGCTGTATCAGCTCTGTCTGTTCTTAGAAGTGTTTCTGCTGCTCCTGCTTTTCTTTGCAAAATAAATCACCAGAACCATTCGTCATAGGAATCAGAGAATCACAGAATATCCTGAGCTGGAAGGGACCTCCAGGATCAGCCAGTCCAGCCCCTGTCCCTGCCCAGACCCCCAACAACCCCACCCTGTCCATCCCTGAGCTCTGTCCAAAGGCTCCTGGAGCTCTGGCAGCCTCGGGGCCGTGCCCATTCCCTGGGGAGCCTGGGCAGTGCCAGCACCTCTGGGGGAAGAACCTTTCCCTGAGCTCCAGCCTGAGCTGCCCTGGCACAGCTTCATGCTCTTCCCTCAGGTCCTAGAGAAGCTGCAGTTCTAGTGCTGTGTGTGCCTTTATACAGTGGTTGAATCCCAGCAGGCTTTAGAATTAATCTCAAATAAGTTCCATGTCCAAACGCTATTTTTAGAGGCCTGCAGCTGTCTCAGAAATTCTCTGCTCCCACTGGGGTTGTGCAGCACGGATCTCGGCTGTGGGGTGAGCTGCTGCAGGGAGCAGGATGGCCTGGCTTGGTGTGGAGGGAGTGAAAAGTGGAAAGATTAAAACCATGACAACTTTTAATAGTGATGGATTGAAACCAGCTGAGGGGAATTTGTTGGTTTTTTTAATAAAATTGTCAAGCACAGCTGATCCTGCTCAGGCTGCTGGCTCAGGGCTTGGGGCTGAGACTGGCACTGCTCACCCAGTACTGTCACCTGGGTATCCTTTGAGTTCTGGGGACAGTGGCCTCTGAAGGGCCACCCCGGTCTGAGATGAGCCCAGATCAGGTACCAGAGTTAAGGGGTGGGGTGCATAAGGCATTTCCAGGCCAGGAGTGCCCAGCTTTGCTTTGCCTGGGTGTTTACTCCACATTATTCATACAAAGAATTTCATTTACAGAACCAAGTATAAAATTGTATCTTCAATTAAAGCAAAAGAATTTTGGTTTTATGAGAGCATCATTGCAGTAACTCACTGAATTTCTTCTTTCATCTGGTGTGAGACTGTGGCTGAAAGGAAAATATGTGCCAGTGGATGGAGCTGAGTACTCTGGGGCATGGAGAGTGCTGTCAGTCTGGAAACAGCAATATTCAGCCAGTGTGGCAACGAAACTGTGTTTTTTCTGTTCATTTTCCCCATTTTTAACAGTGTGCTAGTCATCTGCATGGGAGGTGGTGAGAAAGCAGCATTCCTTGTATTTATTTGAAGCTTGTAGATTATGAAGGCTCCTCTGTGCACGAGGCAGCACTGAAGCAATGTGTGCTGACCTTACTGCCTCAATTTTCAGAGGTGTGGTGTGTGCTGCAGTAGCTAAAACGGCTCTTAATGTAGCTTTTGTTTTGAAAATAGACTGATTAAGAACTTGCCGTGACTCAGAGAAGCAGTGGCTGACTTTAATTGTGCTGCCACCAATGCTCTTGAAATGCCTTGAAAACAGTGGTCTCCCGGGAGCTGTTTGCATGAATACAAGTGAATGTCATGCTGGAAGGTTCCTCTCCCAGCTGCTCAGTTTAAATGGCAAAAGTCATGATTTGCTTGGATCACAGGAGCTTTTAATTCCTCATCTAATAACAGGTTTCCCTGGGTGGCATAATGCTTTTACCCTTCCTGCTGTATGTGGGGAAGGTGCAGGCAAGGATGAAATCCACTTCCCCTGGCAGCAGAACTCAGTGGAAGGGGGCTTGATGTTGAGTGTGAGGTATTGAGCTCAGTAAATCCCTGTTTGAGGGATCCTTGCTCCCATCCTGTGGACTTCATGGCACTTCAGGAAGTTAATTGCTGACCTGTCCACTTTTTGCTGGGGTTGGGCTTGTCCCTGGCCCATGGGGTGGGTTGTGTCTGTGCTGTCCAGTCACCACAAAGCAGGTTCCTGTTCTAAATCCATGATTTACAATCATGGGATCATAGAATGGCTTGGGTTGGAAATGACCTTAAAGATAATCTCATTCCTGCCCCCAAGCTGTGCTGCTCGTAGCCCACGGTGACTGTTTGCAATCCCCAGACTGAGTGATGTGTTTAATGAATGGTTTTTAAGGGACAGTTGTCTGGAAGACTCAGCAGATTCCCATCTGTGCTGGGTGTTTTCCATTAAGTTGTAGGTTGTTATCCTGACTCTGTGCAGCCCCTTCTCGGCAGCGCCGAGGCGGGAGGATGCCGAAGGCAGCGCTGTGCTTTGTTCTGCCTGTCAGTTGCAGTTGTAAATCTTCCGTGCTCACAAACATCAGAGGTTCTTGGTGGAACGTGTTGCCTGTGAGCACCTCCTCTCTGAGAAGTGCAGAACTGCCGGCTTAGGACTCTGGCCAGTTCTTTTGCTGAGAATTTTACTCATCCGTTCCTATTTGAATCCTTTTGTTTTTGCTTCTCAGGTCACTTCACCTGGGAGAAGTACCTGAAAGAGACATGTGCCATCCCAGCTCCTGCCCATTGTTTCAAGCAGGTAAGAGGGTGGAAACAAGAAAGGTCAAGGGCTATGGTCCACTGGGGGCCTCAGAGTTCTGTGCCTGGGATAGGCCTCTGGTTTGGCAAGGAAGATACTTAAGGATTTTGGAGACTTAACAGAAATCCAAGTGCAGAAGCAAAGATTTAAAAGATACATTTAGAGTAGCACAAAAGATTTTCCTCTCAGATGTGCACGCTGGGAACATGAGTATGCTCTTAACTCTGTCAAGCACTGGCCTTTGGAGAAAGTATCCTGAGTAGGCTGGGATCCAGCTTTTGGTGGATCCTGCTCAATCAGGAGATTTTCAGCAGAATTCACCCAATTGTTGTGACAGAATAGCAGCCCCTGGGCAGCAGGTGTTGAGCCCAGAAGTGGTTGTGCTGAGTACAGGGTGTGCAGGAGTGAATCAGTGTGGGACACCTGGGTCTGGGCAGAGGGGAGCACGAGTGTCTGTGTGGGTCTGGGGTTGGCTGGGTGACTCTTCCCAGGAGAGGGTTAATCCCCTGTACAGGGCACTGGTGGGGCTGCACCTCAGATCCTGGGATCGGTTTTGGGCCCCTCACAATAAGGGAGCTGGAGCATGTCCAGAGAAGGGAATTGAGCTGGGAAGGGGCTGGAGCCCCAGGAGAGGCTGAGGGAGCTGGCAAGGGGCTCAGCCTGGAGAAAAGGAGGCTCAGGGGGGCCCTTGTGGCTCTGCACAGCTCCTGCCAGGAGGGGACAGCCGGGGGGGTCGGGCTCTGCTCCCAGGGAACAGGGACAGGAGCAGAGGGAATGGCTTCAACTTGTGCCAGGGGAGGGTCAGGTTACAGATCAGGAAAATTTTTTCACTGAAAGGGTGATCAGGCCAAGGAAATGTCTGTTCAGGGCACTGGTGGAGTCCCCATCCCTGGAAGTGTTTAAAAAACCTGTGGTTGTGGTGCTTTGGGGTAACGGTTAGTGGTGGGCTTGGCAGTAATGTGGGAACAGCTGAAGTTGATCATCTTAGAGGTATTTTACAGCATTAATGATTCTGTGATTCCAAGAGAACAGGCTTTAGTTGCCTAGATGACGCAGGATGGGAGGATGGGGGTCTGTTACAGACGTGCCAGGGCTTGCTGAGTTCTCTGTGCTGTCTGTGCCTGGAGGGGCTGTCAGCCTTCAGCACACTCCGTGCGTGTGCTCCTAGTGCTGAAAGCTTTGTGCCTGAACTGGTGCCTGTATTGGCAGTCCTGGCTCTGACTGGCCCCTGTTCCACTCTTTTCAGTCCTACACTCCACCTGCCAACGAGTTCAAGATCAGTATGAAGCTGGAGGCCCAGGACCCCCGGAACACCACGTCCACCTGCATCGCCACCGTGGTGGGGCTGACGGGCGCCCGCCTGCGCCTGCGCCTGGATGGCAGCGACAACAAGAACGACTTCTGGAGGCTGGTGGACTCTGCTGAGATCCAGCCCATTGGGAACTGTGAGAAGAACGGAGGGATGCTGCAGCCTCCACTGGGTGAGCTGGAGTTCAGCTGTCCAGCGAGGGTCAGATTGATAGTGGGGAAAGCTTGGGGTTTTTTGTAGATCTGTGCTTGGGACAGGGGCCCACGGCCTGCCCCTGCCTATTCTGGGATTCACACAAGGTATATAAACCACAGTAGGTCTGTATTTCCGTGTAGATACATAGACAGGGAGATCCTTTAGAGTGTAGATGAACAAGGTCTCTGCACCAAGGTGAGCTGCTTACCCTGCTTGCAGCTCAAGCCCAGAAAAGCTGTGGCTGTCCCATCCCTGGAAGTGTTGAAGGCCAGGTTGGATGGGGCTTGGAATAACCTGGGATAGTGGAAGGTGTCCCTGCCCATGGCAGAGGGGTGAAACTGGTTGGTCTTTAGGGTCTCTTCCAACCCAACCTTCCCTGTAATTCTAGGATTCGATAGCAGGTTACCTGGACAGGAAACATAACGTCTGAAAAGGTTCACAGTGACCAAAGTCCTGTCTCATGTGAAGGGACACTTGCAATAATTCATGCTTATATTTATTTAATTTTGCTCGGCTACAATATTAAAAATAGCCTGGACAGTCTAACACTTCTTCCAGTCTTCTGTTAAACACACAACACTTACCTTTTTCTTTGATGCTAGCCCGGTGACAAGCTGATTTGCTAATTCTTTCCTGCAAAATTAACCTGCTTTTGCTTTCTGCTGCCCAGCAGTTTTAGTGTCTTCATAAATCTCTCTCTCAATTAGCATATCCCCAAATAATACTTTCAAGGCCAGGCTGGACAGGACTTGGAGCATCCTGGTCTAGTGGAAGATGTCCCTGCCTATGGCAGGGGGTGGGATGAGATGAGCTTTAAGGTCCCTTCCAACCCAAACCATTCAGTGATTCTGCTGCCCATCTCTTCCAAAGCCGTGTCCCGTGCCGGTGGGTCCCTCCTGTGCCGTGGCCGGGTGTGGCCAGCAGAGGGCACGAAGCGCAGGTAAAACAGGTCCGGGAGTGCTGCTCCGTGTGCCCCGCTCTGCTCTGTGTCACCTACTTAACCTTGTGCCAGAGGAGAGGGCACGGTTGGGTGAGATATTAGGAGAAAATTCTTCCCTGTGAGCATGGTGAGGCCCTGGCAGAGGTTGCCCAGGGAAGCTGTGACTGCCTCATCCCTGGGAGTGTTCAGGGCCAGGTTGGACGGGGCTTGGAGCAGCCTGGGCTGGTGGAAGGTGTCCCTGCCTTGGCAGGGGAGTGGAACTGGATGATTTTGCACCCAGCATGAAGACAGGTAACCGAGCTGGTGCTGCAGTTGTCCTTCCCACCTGCAGAGTTCAAGGACCTAGAAAACCCAGCAAGGATTTTCTGTTTCTGTAGTATTTTCCATGTGCACACATCTGCTGCTGCTCTTTCTGTGCACAGATAATTTCAGTGACAGGAATGGGAACAGCTGGAGCTGGGCCAGGGCAGCTCAGGCTGGAGCTCAGGGAAAGGTTCTTCCCCCAGAGGTGCTGGCACTGCCCAGGCTCCCCAGGGAATGGGCACGGCCCCGAGGCTGCCAGAGCTCCAAGAGCCTTTGGACAGAGCTGCAGGGATGGACAGGGTGGGGTTGTTGAGGAGTCTGGGCTGGGCCAGGGGCTGGACTGGCTGATCCTTGTGGGTCCCCTCCAGCCAGGATATTCTGTGATTCACATAAAATGTTTTCTTTGCCACTCTGGTAGCTGAGCTCTCCCATCCCCTGTGGTTGTGGCTACTTGGGTTGGTTTCCAAGCTGATCTGACAGAGCTCAGGGCTAGCAGGGTGACCTGTGCTGAGCACTGCAGCCTTGGCAAAGTTTTGCCATGTCCTTGGTCCAGGTCCAGTGCCAGGATTACATTCTCAAAAAAAATTCCTCAAACACAGACCAAACACAGCTGAGCAGCAGAAATTGCCTGTGCAGGAAGATGCATGTTTAGCAAAGAAGATGTTCTGTGATATCCAGAGCCTTCTGTTGGTTGTGTAGTCATAGTCAGTGCCACATAATTCAGAGCATGTGAAATTGCTTTTTTCTTCCCATAAGCTCCCTCTTGTTATTTCTCCACTTTTTTCACAGCAGGTGTCGAGCCAAAACCTAACATCCTTCCCTATAATGTTTTCCAGCCAAGTCACAGCCTCTATTTCTTCAGATTAGCTTGCCTGCAGCTCACACTAGAGGTGGAGGAGGCCACCCAGAAGGCTGTGATTCCCTGTTGAGGAAGAAATTCCATAGCCTGAGTGTGCACTTGCTGATTCATGCCTCCCCTGCAGCAGGATCACTGGAGCTGGCAGCACTGATGCTGCACAAAGTGCTCTGTCTGGATGGTCAATGGGATTGTTATGATAACTGAATATTGCAGTCAGGCAGCGGTTTCCAGATGTTTCTTTTCAATAACACAAATACTTGGCATTCAGAATATCTGGATGAAGTCCCACCTGACTCCAGTGTGGGAGGAGGGTGGTACGGGATCACAGTTGTGTGAGTTCCCATCAGAGCAGGCATGTGCTGCCAGATCCATCAACCCCACAGTCTAAAAGTCTCCATCTCTGCTTCCCTCCCCTCAGGCTTCCGGCTGAATGCCTCCTCCTGGCCCATGTTCCTTCTGAAGACTCTGAATGGAGCAGAGATGGCTCCTGTCCGGATTTTTCACAAGGTATTTCCCTCTTTGTGCAGATCCTTCTGGCAACGGCCCCTTCCCTGCAGAGCACCAGACTCAGAGCTGGTGTCTCATGAGAGATGTGCTGGTCCTGTAGGAGGTGACATTGCACAGCTCTGCCTCAGGGCTGCTCTAGGACAGACCTGTGTCCTCTCCAGCTGTGTCACAGCAATGTCAGGATGCAGCCAGAGCTCTGCCAAGGAAATGCCTTGGGCTTCAGTGCTCGGCCTTGAGGCAGGAGCTGGTTTTTCACTGGAGCTGCAGGTGCTGCTCAAAGTGGGGAACGCAAGGTGGGAACATCAGCACCTCTCTGGAGTGTCCCACTGCCTGGGTTCAGTCCAGCAGCCAGCTGAGGGCAGAGCAGCGAGTAGTGGACTTTGCTGCCTCTTGATTAAAGGGCAATGGCTGTGTAGCCCAGCCAGTGTGTGCACACCTATTGGGGTTCAAATCTAGCCTACTAACTCCCTTCAGCTGCTTATGGAGGTGAGTTTGCTGATGAGGACACACCCCTGGTGTGGGGAGGCATTGCCATATCCCCTTTGAGCATATATTCCACTTCTTCTTGTAGGAACCACCATCTCCATCCCAAAACTTCTTCAAGACAGGTATGAAGCTGGAGGCAGTGGACAGGAAGAACCCTCACTTCATCTGCCCGGCCACCATTGGGGAGGTGAGAGGTTCTGAGGTCCTCATAACATTTGATGGCTGGAGAGGTGCCTTCGATTACTGGTGCCGATATGATTCCCGGGACATCTTTCCCGTAGGCTGGTGTTCGCTGACTGGAGATAATCTGCAGCCCCCTGGTACAAAAGGTAAGGCCCATGTTGTTTTTTAGCTGTCTTGCTCCTCCACTCAGCTCTCAAAGAGCAGCAAAGCAGGCAGAGACTGGCAGCAAGGACACCTGGGTGCTCTGTCTGGCTTTTGTGCCGCTTCATATTTGGTAAAGGTACAGGTGGTCAGACTTAGAGTACTGAAACAGCCTGGCACCAAGGTGCTGAGGAGTGGCTACTCATAAAGATGGGCAGGATGATGGCTCTGGGGAGGGATGGTGCTGTACAACATTGCTGAGGTCTGCTCCTCTCCAGGAATTTCCTTGAAGTTTTTCCTGCGCCTTTGAACCGCATTTTCCTATGCAGTTTCTCTCGCGGGGCCTGGAATAATGAGAGCTATGAAGCTGCAGGACTGCGCCTCTTTGTACTTTGGACAGTTTTCTTGGTCTGCCTTTGCTGTGAACGTGGACAGACGTGTGGAGCAGGTCATACCTGCCTTGTTCCTTGGGATGTAATTGTTGGGTAGGAGCAATGCTGGGGAACTTGCTGCCTTGCAAAGGCCTGAGCAATGGCTGGTTTGATTCTCAAGACATGTCTCAAGCTTTCTCACATCACAGTTGTGTTTGGGCCCGGGGGGCTGTCATTGTCCCCAAAGCACATCCCTCTGGCGTTTGCTGGCTGGCAAGCCCTGCACATGCTTGTCAATGAAATGAGGGGCAGGAGAACAACCTCTCTGCCAGAGCTGAAGGATTGCTTAGGAAAGGCATTTCTGTGACAAGACTGTTCCTCTTGGAAGTCCTGAGCTTGGCAGCTCATGCTGCCCTGTCAGGCTGGTGCTGCCCTGTGTCCCTGACGAGGGCCAGGTCTGTGCTCGGGCTGCAGGGCTGGTCTCAGTGGATTGCCTGAGGTGATCTTGCATGACCTGTGTGCAAGCCAAGCTGTGGGCTCCCCTTGGCTGAAGATGATTCCTCTTTATCTTGGATTTCTACATTTTGCCTTGATGCTCCCAGCCCTGCCCTCTCTTCTTGCTGGTTGGTTGTGTCCCACCTGCTGCTGCCCTGCAGGCTCTGCAGAGCACTGGGGCCATCTCAGCCAGTGGCTGACTCCTCCAGTGGTGCCCTGGAGTCAGGGGCTCTTACCAGGCACCTCCAGGGTGCCTCTCAGGTATTGCACGAGTGACTCAAGATATGTTTGTGTTTGGTGGGAGCTTTCCTGGCAGTAACCTGGGTGTGGAAGGTTTCAGGAGCATAGTGAAAGCTGCCTTCTCAGAAGTGGGAATTTCTGTCTGACCCGCAGCCCCAGCACAGGCAGCTCTGTTCCTCCCCAGCCTCCTCTTGCCAGGGGCTGAAGCTGTGAGTGAGCAGAGCCCAGTCAATTATTCAGAAACAACACCCCATTGTGCCATCGTGGGAAGCTTGTGCTTCTCCCTTGGCAGGTGCCCTCTGATGGCTCCTCCCTTTCCCATCAGCTCCATGTGCACTTCCTGCTCATGTACGAAAATAGTGACCCCCAAAAAGTCACATTTCCCCACTCACCACAACCCTCACCCTCAGGCAGATTTCTGCTCTCTTTGTCATTTTTTTTCAGCTCCTGGGACAAGAGCAGGGGTTGCATGAGCCATGCAAAAATGACAGGGAGTTGAGATCAGCCTTGTCTGTGTGCTTTTACTTCTCCCTCTGTGACTGTCTGCTCCCTTTCCTACCCAAGAATTTCTGACTTGCACTTTGTGGGATTAAACCAAAAGAACAGAGTACTGGGAACTTTCTCAAATGAAATTCCTCCTGTATTTCCTCACTCCTCAGCTCTGCTGTGGTGGAGGGTTGAGCACGGTCCTCCCAGACCTGAGAGTGCTGCTCTTGGCAGGGTTGGAGGATGCATCACCACAGAGGAATTGCCCTTTCCTTGAGCTCCAATAAACCTTCTCCATGTGCCAGCCTGCAAGACCATGTGGTGGAGTCAGGCAGTTTCCCTTTCCTGGTGGGAATTCCTCTTAAAGAGAACTGGAGAGATGTGCAGGCAGTCAAGTGCTGCTGTGGTAAGCTGGTCTGTACTCCTAGACTGGACTGACTGTGTGAGGCCCGTGTGGAAGTTGGAGAATCCTGTGAAGAGTTAACTCCATGGAGAATGAGTAACCTTGTGGCTTCCTGGGGCTGAGCAAAAAGAGGCCTCGTGGAATGAGCTCGTGTTCAAGGGAAGCAGAACTTCAAAGAGGGCAGGCATGTTTATTTAATGCTGGTAACTCCATTCAGCTCTAATCTGTCTCTGCTGCTGGCTGCCAGCAGAGGTGGAGGAGTGCAGAGCTTCTCCCAGGCATGGTCCTTCTCCATCTCCAGGGCCTCCCACTCCCAGCAGTGTTTGCTTAGCTGGAGTGGCTGGGCAGGGAGCTGGTGGAGCTGGGGCCCAGCCAGCCACTCCAGGGAGCTTTCATTAGGGCACGTGTGTGTGTTAAAGAAGGAAAGGGAGGTCAAACAGCAAAGAGGAGCAGCCTGAATGTCTGCTTGGTAATTCCATTGCTGCCTGCTGGCTGTGCAGCAGCCTGCTGGGAGACCTCTGTGGCCAGTGGCCAGATGACTGTGGGCTCCTGGGCATCTCCTGGTGCTCCTGTCTGGGTGCTGCACACCTTGGAGCTGGGGATCCAAACCAACACACCACACTGGGGAAATGTAGCTCTGGGAGTGCCTATGCCTGTGGTGTGTCCTGGTCCTCTTGCCATGGGCTGGGGATGGATGTTGGCTCTGCTGGGCTGTAGAGCAAGGTAAAATGTGGAAGAGTTCATCCTGTGCACCCACAGCTTGTCCACCTCAGCTTGGCAGCCACTGGGGGAGGCAGGTCACAGTGACTGTCCCAAAGGTGAGGGAGTTCTGTGCATGTGCAGCAAACTTCTCTCAGCGTCCCACCCACACCAGTGGGGTGTTCCCAGGGTTGTCCATTGGCCAGGAATCTCTACTCCACTCCTCATATGTGGTGTACAGCACCTTACATGTCTTCTCATGCCTCTTATACATGTACTTTTTTACCCTTAAATACATATCTGGGCTTCTAGGAACATGAGGTGAAGTGGACTTTCTGTTCAACTGAGTGGTGGCTGGGAGCCTGGAGCTCTGCTCGGAGGGTGTAGAGTCAGAGAACATCCTGAGCTGGAAGGGATCCACAAGGATCATCAAGTCCAACTCCTGGCCCAGCACAGGACAATCACAATTGAAGCAGCCTGTGAAAGGACCTTGTCCCCACACACATACAGACACCTGTTTCTCTGTAACAGTGTCTCTTAAGTCTGCTCCCATGTTTTGTGTGTTACTGCTGGAGGGCAGGGAAATACTGTCACCTTGAACACAAGGAAGCAGGGACACACCTGCCCAGGGACACAGGTAAAGCCCTCATTGTCTGTATCTCAGAAGGTGCCTGTGCTGTTCCTCCATTTGGGCTGTGCCCTGGCTGATGCCGAGTTGCTCTGGAGTTCCTGATGGGTTTGCTACTCCCTGTTGCACCCTTCTCTGTGACAGAGAGAGGGGTGACTCCGTGCTGTGGGAGAGGAGCAGCAGTGAAAGCGTTAAGGTTGGGCGGGCAGAGCTGGAAGCTGCTCCAGCTCTGGAATTTGGAGGACTGGAATTGCTGCCTTGGCAGCAGCCCAGCTGGAAGAGAGCCCCAAGCCCAGCCAGGCAGGGCAGAGCTAACACAGAGCTCATCCTCTGCCACCGTGCCAGGGCTGGTGGGAGCTGGGCACTGGGGACACTGGTCAGTGCCTGCACAGGTCTGTGTGGGCTCTGAGACCCTGCTCCCTCTGCCTGGGCTCAGCTGCTGCTTCCTCTGCTTGCAGAACAAGCAACTGTGAATAGTTTTAGATAGTGAATAGTTTTAGACAGTTACCATGGGGATAGGCTGAAGGGTACCATCCACCCTGGCTCACAGCTCTGCGTTACCCTGGGACCAGATCTGCCTGCTGCAGTGGCTCCAGGGGTTATAAGATGCTGACCCTGGACAGAAAGCTCATAAAGTTCTTTGTTTCTCACCACCCTTGCTGCCATGTGATTTGTTGTTTAACTGCTTTGTCTCCTCAAAGGAAGATGATGATCAGCTGCTAGGTTTCCTGCCCAGGGGCAAAGGTAATGTGTATTTTATTATTTTATTTTGGATATTGCCTGGTTTCTCTTCCTTCTTCAGGGTGAGAACATAGTGGTGGAAAGAGGAGCCTCATCAGGTGTAGTTGGCAGGGTAACACTCGGGTGAGCTCCTGTGCATTCCTGCTTGGAGGAGATGGGAAAATATTAATTACTGTGTCTTCAGGACTGAGCTGGGATTTGGAGCTCACACATGAAGCTGGGTGACACTGCTTTGCACTGGCATGGCTGGTTTGGGGACCACCAACAGCAGGAGGAAGGAGGGTACACAGAGGAGTTCAGGTTTTTATCCACAAGTGTAATGCACAAGCAGCCCTGGAGCTTGGGTAGTGCTACCTCTGAGGCTGCTGTGAAGATTCCAAGAAAAATCTCTTGAGCTGTTTGGAGCACAGAGCCAAGGCTCTTAGCAGTGACCCTGGCTCAGCTTGGATGTGTGTCCTGGAATACTTGTGGGGTTTGGGGGTTTGGATAAGGGAGCCCAGCACTGTAAGAGGCTGTGGGTGCTGACAGTGCCTGTGGCTCAGCAAACACCAGATCTGTGGCTCGGTGGGAACCATGGCATGTCAGAGACCTGAGGTTACTGAGTGATGTCTTGAGGCTAGCAGGAGCCTCTGAGAAGAGGAACTGACCTGGGAAAAGCAGTTTCCTCTGGTCTCCAGCCTGTCCTTACTCTCAGTGTCTAGACCTTCCTTTCAACTTGACTTTTCCTCATGTTTTATTTTGAACTATTTTGTATCCCATAGACTCTAGGTTTTGTTTAGGATATTTCCTTCCCTTTTCCACCGTGCTTCCTGGCCCAAAACAGAGTTTCAATATCTCAGGGTGTTACTGAGTCTTGGCAGGAGGTTTCAGCAGGACCCTGCTGTTGGAACCTCCCTCTCTTTGGTTGAACAGCACTGGGGTCATCACTTTGTTTCTGCAGGATCTCTGAGCAGTAATAACACTGCTGTTCACTGGGACGTGGTGCAGGGCTGTGCCTGTGCTGGAAGTCTGAGTGCTTTCAGGATGGAATTGGACAACCTCAAGGAAGAAGAGTATTCCAGGGCTGTTATTTATAGGGGTCTAAAAGAACCTGGCTGAGCTGCTGATTGCAGGCAGGGCTAATGGCTCTGCCCAACCATCCTCTGCCATGAGGTTTGGAAGCAGAGTGAAGTCAGCTTAAAATATGCCCAGGGTGACTGTTTGTGTAGGACAACCACAGGGAGAGCAGAATTTCCCATCAGGATGAAAGGGTTTAAACACTCAGTTTTACAAATTTCACTTCAAGGATTTCACACTCCACACTTTGTTTCTGCTTGTCACCATATTCCAGCCTTGGTGACAGGAGCTTGGTCACCCTTTAAATTCCAGGATTTGGAGTCTTGCTCTTAATCCCTGTCTTTGCAAGGAGCCCATGTCTCCCACCTGTGCTCCAGCCCTTTTGTCCTGTGTTGTGTCTGCCATGCCTGCTGAGAGCTCAGGACAATCCAAGTCTCCAAGTCTGGAGCCTTCCCAGGGCCTGTATTTTTGTCCCAGTCATGCTCATGGTGGCCAGTGATGATGTTCTCTGCTTTGGGAAGAATCCCAGGGCTTTGAAGCTTTCACATTTTACTCTGGGACAGGCAATGAGCTCTGGTTCCTGTCCAGCCCCAGCCTTCAGGATGTCTAGGATTGAAATGCCTCATGCAGGGAAGGATTCAGCCAGATCTCAACAAGATTTCTGCTCTCTGGCAAATTTGCTTATCTTAAATGGGTGTGTTTAACCCACCTCTGAGTGCTGCTTCTGCCTGGAAGTGCTGAAGATGGGACAAGGGGCAGTGAGCACCAAAGGACCACTGGAGGGGTGGCCTGCAGGACATGTGTCAGAGGGGCTTTGGAGTGGGCATGAGTGGTGTGCTCAGAAATCTCCCCCTGCCCTTCAGGACACTGCAGGGGCCACTGCAGAGATCTCCAGGCAGAAGCACATGAACTACAGCTGCATCTGAGAGTACAGAGCCCTTGGCACAGAAAATGGGAATTTGGGATTTGTGCTCCTGCAGCTCTTGGTAAATGAACCTTGTAAATAGGAGAGAAAGGCAGGAAACCTTTCTGCAACTTCAAACTTTTCTATTCCGTATTTTTCTTCATGTTTTGACTTCGTAATTCTTGTCCTGAGGACCTAACTGTGTCTTCTTCAAGCTGTGACAAGTCTCAGATAAGCTGATGAATGACAAATGCTGCTTCCTAGCATTGACTAACCCTCAGAGTGTGGATGGCAACTGTGCAGAGTCTCCTGTAAGCAACAGTTTCAGTCAGTGTGGTGGCAGCTGCAGGTGCTGTGTATCAGCTGACAGGATATTTTGACTTTAGGAAGTAGAGCCTGAAATCAGGAATTCTCTGTCAAGTGTCTTTGTTTCTGCAGAAAGCTCAAAACTCGTTTAAACTAATCCTTCATTGATAAATAACTTCATCAGTGGTGCTCAACTTGTCTTTGGCTCTGAGTTCAGCCACGTTTGAGCTGCATCTTTGATCTTTCTCACTGTGCCAAATGAATCTGATGCCAGGCAGCCCAGCAAGGAGCCAGCCTCCTCCTCCTCCATGTCTGCCATTGTCCTGGATGCCTGTGTGACCCAAAACAAGACAGTTCAGCCAGCAGAAAATTTCCAATTATTAGTTTTCTGTCCCCTTAATGAGCTGAAATAAGCATGAGTTCAGATCAGCAAATAATTTCAGTCAGAAGGGATCTCAGGGTTGCATCACTCGGCTCCTCCAAAGCAAGGCCAGCTTTGGATGGTTAGATTGCTCAGAGCTCAGGTGGGCAGCAAAGCTGTGGCACAGAGAGATGCTGTTTTACTCAGGAACAGCAAACTGTTGATTTTTTAAATAAGAGAGGCCCCACTTGATTTTCTGAAAATGTGGCTCCTCTTAGTGGCTTGTACAAGGAAGAAGAAGGTGAGGATGTCTCTGGCAGCTGCTCACTGTTGGGCTGGCTCTGTCAATAGCTGAATCACAGAATATCCTGAGTTAGAAGAGACCTGCAAGGATGATCCAGTCCAGCCCCTGCCCTGCCCAGACTCCCAACAACCCCACCCTGTCCATCCCTGCAGCTCTGTCCAAAGGCTCCTGGAGCTCTGGCAGCCTCGGGGCTGTGCCCATTCCCTGGGGAGCCTGGGCAGTGCCAGCACCTCTGGGGGAAGAACCTTTCCCTGAGCTCCAGCCTGAGCTGCCCTGGCCCAGCTCCAGCCGTGCCCTGGGTGCTGTCCCTGTCCCAGAGCAGGGATCAGAGCTGCCCTCGGGAGGAGCTGCAGATCCCTGAGCTCTGCCCTCAGTGTGCTCTGCTCCAGCTGGACACGCCAAGAGCCCTCAGCTGCTCCTTGTGTTGCTGCTCCTGGCCCTTCATCATCTTTGTGGCCCCTCCTTTGGACACTCTTTGATAGCTTTAGATCCTTAATAATTAAGATGTAATAATAGTAAGGATAAGATGCAGTAAATTGAAGCTTTTGGCAGTTAAAGGAGACTTGGGCAGTGGTTGGAGCTGTGAGATAATCCTGCTTGCTGGGCACAGCTGTTTCCACCTCTGGAGCTCTGTGGGTGCAGACAGGGCTGAGTGCTGGGCACTGATCCCTGCAGAGCAATCCCGTGTTTCTGGACCACATCTGCATGACACCAGGGGCTGAAGTCCTGCAGGAAAATAACAGGCACCTGAAAATAAACTACAGTCTCCTTTAGGAAGCATCCAGTCACTGGAAGTGGTGCCTTGGGGATGAGGCAGAGTGTGGCCAGCTGTAACCCTGCGTTTTGGGGGCTGCACCATTGATGTGCAGGTACAGCTGCTGGGAGGACTCTGCTCTGGAGCTCTTGGTGTCTCCTCCTCACACTGCTCAGTGCATCTGCTAGGGCAAGAGAAATGTATTAGCACAGGCTGGTGTTTGCTCAGATTCTGGTTCAAATCCAACAAAAAGCCAGGCAAGTCTGCTGGATTGTGGGAGGATAAGACCTCATTTCATTTAATCACTCCGGGTCAGAAAAATGTCTGTGCATTGCATCAATCTGATGGAATCAGCCCCAGGGAAAACATCAGTGCCTGTCCAGGGCTGTGCTCAGGGCTGTGCTCAGGGCTGTGCTCAGCAGCACTGCTGGGCACACAGCACCAATCTAGGTCACAGTCTGTGTCTCTCTGCCTGAGCTGCCTGCACATTTAGATGTAATTCAGCCTGTTTTGGTGAACAGCCTCCCTCGCTGTTGCAGCAGCTCCATCCCTGCAGGACCTGTGGCTGTAGCAGGGACCAGGGACGTGCTGCCAGGGGCACAGGCACAGTAGGAACTGTGGGTGGCTGAATGACATGAGGTGTCCCATCATGGCATCTGCATGCACCCAGTTATGGGCTTTTATTGTCCAAATCCCAAAACCAATTCTTCAAGCCTGGCAAATTACTGTTACATGGACTGTCTTTACAGCTGAAGTGGGCAACAGATCTTTGTTGCATTAATTTCATCAAAAGATGAAATCACTTATTAACATAAGATTATACAGTGAAAGCTTGCACCCCAGGACTTCATCTGACAGCAGTTTCCTTTTTCCTGGCACTGAGTTCCCAGTGATGTGGTCCCAGCCTGGGAGCAGAGGGTGCAGTCCAGCTGCTCTGCCTACTGCATGCCAATTTCCCAAATGCACCATTTCTCTGGGTTTGTTACCAGTAAAACTGAGAACATGGGTTTGCCTCACAGCTTGTTTGTAGAATTCTCAATTTTTCCTCACATTAGAGAAACCTCATTGTGGCACAGCTTGGTTTAGACACTGAGCGTTCTGCAGATCTCAGATGAAATGCTCCCTGCCCTGGCTTCCACATCCCTTTGATATTTAACAGTTTCTTTGAAGGGTGGAGAGTTTTAGAATCATGAAATCATGGATTGGTGTAGGCTGGAAGGGACCATACAGTCCATCCCATTCCACTCCTGCCATGGCAGGGACACCTCCCACTGTCCTAGGCTGCTCCAAGCCCCATCCAGCCTGGCCTTGGGCACTGCCAGGGATCCGGGGCAGCCACAATTTCATTGTGCCAGGGGAATAAATTCTTGCTCACAGTAACTGCTCCTAAAATCCTCATTACAGAAACCTTAAAAATCTCTGTATATGCCCACAGTTGTGCCATCCTGGTGTCACTCTTTTATTGCAGTTTGTTTCCTTGGCTAAGACTTTCTTCCTTAACTACAAAGCCCCCGATTTCAAAAGTGTTTGCCTGTGTTTTTTCCTGATTCCTTGCCCTATGTTGAGGTTTCCACATGTGAGAAACAAGACATCCTGAAGATCACTCTGCAGTTTTCAAAATGCAGCGGGATTTTTGTTTGTTTTTTTTTAGCAGAAATTTAAAACAGAAGGAAATACTGTTTGGAGATATGCTAGGCTGGGCCAGCTTATCTCTGGCCTTTAGCAGGGTTAGGAAAGATAACTGACCAAATTTAGGGAATGTGTGGGCAAGCATACCAGAAACCTGTTTTTGTGATGGGAAGGGTGAGAAGATAAGAAGGAACAGACCTGCCTCTGGTAGGACGTGGAGGAGCAGGGCAGCTGGTCCAGCTGAGATGAGCTGTTGCTCGGGACCAGGAGCAGTAATCCTTGCAGGCAGCGAGGATGGAGCTGGTTCCTTCCACTGCAGTTTGCTGGAAGTTTAGGGACAGAACAGATTTGACGTCAGCCTTGAGAGAGGGGATTTCCAGAATTTGCAGTGCTGGCTCTGTCAGACAGGTCTTGGCTGGTCCCTGCCTAGGAATGCTCTCAGAGCCTTTTCCGTGGCCATTGACAGGTCACCACTCGCAGAAGGAAGAGCTGTAGGTGCCAGTTATTTTCAGGAAGGAAGGTATGGCTCCAAGCATGATCCTTCTGGAGTTCGGCCCATCCAGGTTAAGCCCCAGTGTCCCCCAGCTCAAGTTCTGAGCCGGGGATCTGTGTGTTTGGTTTTTACTCTGGCATGGAGAGCAGTCCCCCCGCCCAGGGGTCTGGGAGTACTCCAGGTTTTTCCATGTGACACTGTATAAAGATGGAGGCTGCTCTTGTTTTGATTCTCACTTGATGTAATTACATTTGCTTTTTCTCTTTTTATTTCAGTTGTGATTCCAAAGAGCCCTTTACCTGCCTCCGAAGTAAACTCGGAGAAACCTAGCATGCACAGTAGCACAAAGACTGTTTTGGGGCATCAACAAGGGCAAAGGCGTCGCAAAACAGGGAAGAAGCGTGGTCGAACGACCAAAGCGCTAATCCACCACCCCATGCCTACACCCTCCAAGTCAGTGGAGCCTTTGAAATTCCCCAGAAAGAGAGGCCCCAAGCCTGGCAGTAAGGTAAAAGCTGATGCTGATGCAGGCGGGTGAACAGCAGGTGCTGCAGGTCCTGCCATGGGTTGGTGCATGCGTGTGTTTGTGCACGTTTGTCTCAGCCTCTGGCTGTGTGACTGCAGCAAGCAGGAGACCAGAGGGGTATGTGGGCTGGGAGCATCCTCAGAGCCCAGCCCCGGAGCTGTAGAGAATGTCTGTGTCCTAAAGATCATTTCCATCAAGAATCTGTGTCTTTGGAAGTGCATTGGCTGTGGAGTAGCATGGCAGATGCTGGGAGCATGACAGGATGGCCAAAGGGTAGAATAAGCTCTCCTGTCCTTTGTGTGTGACTAGTCTGAGTCAAACAGAGGTGGCAGATCCCAGGCTTGTTATTTTTCAGGGCTTTTGTGGTTTGTAAAATACACACGTATTGATTACTAGGTTCTTGAGACACCCTATCATCACCATCAGAAATGTGTCATGTTCCACAGTGCCTTGTCTGTTGGATGCAGAGGAGAGTGTAGTTGTCATGGGTGGTAAAGGAGAGCAGGGGTAAAAGGAGAAATATCGCCTCTTTTTCTGCAGAGGAAACCTAGGACATTGCTGAACCCAGCACCCACCTCTCCAACAACCAGTACCCCAGAGCCAGACACAAGCACTGTGCCCCAGGACGCTGCTACAATCCCCAGCTCTGCCATGCAGGCTCCCACAGGTAAGGAGGGCCTTGGACCACAATGTTGACAGGATTGCACAGTTAGGAACTGCAGCAGGCAGGCAGCAATGCCCTGAGAGAGTCCCATTTCTTCCTAAGCCTGTAAACCAGCAATCCTTACCACTCCAGAAAGGCCGGCCTGAGAGAGGCACGTGAGTCCAGAGCAGCTGTTCATTTATCTTTCTATTGGAAATAATGAAGTAGGAAGATTGCAAGCCCACCTGTTGAGTGCCAGGGGCCCTTTCCCCTGCATGCTGGTGACTCCACAGCTCTCCAGATACATTTGTGGTCCATTGTGCCCCAGGGCAGTCGGGTGTGCAGCACCCCTTGTGAGTCCCGAGCGTGAGCTCTCCCACACCATGCAAGGCACAGCTGCTGGAACTGCACGAGGGGCAGAGGAGGTGCTGAAGGATTGTGATCTGCCCAGCTCCAGCCAGGATATCAAGGAACACAGGGACAGGAGGGAATAGGGGAGGAGGAGGAGCAGCAGTGAAGAGTGTATGCACTGCTACAGCTGAGGATGAATCTGGTCAGGAAAGTCTGATGCAAAGCTGCTTTTGACGTGTTGAGTCAAGCACTGGATATGGGCTGAGCCCTTTGTTTCCCCAGAATGTAATTGGCCAGTTTTCAGAGGCACCTAAAGAAGCCAGTTTCCCCTAAAAAGGAGACGCTGTGGGGACCCCTAGAAAGTGAGGGCTGCATTCCTTCTTTCCCTCTGAACATCAGAGCCACCTTACCTGGCTGGCATGGAAACCACTTTACAGCCTGGCTGCAGGGGAGAGCATGGGAGAAACAGCAGCAGTTTGGAAGGTGAGCATGAGGCAGGAAGATTTTGGAGATGATTCCCCTCTAGAAGCGGCTCCACTGTGAGGATGCAGTCAGGCAGTCGTGGTGGATTCCACTTTGTGAGTGATTGGACAGTCTTAAAATCTCAGCATCTCTCAGGTTGGATTTTAGGCATCTGTTTCTTGCTTTCTTGAGTGGGTTAACGGCAAACACATTTCTCATCTTGGCAGTTTGCATTTACTTGAACAAGAACGGCAGCACTGGGCCCCACCTAGACAAGAAGAAAGTTCAGCAGCTGCCAGACCATTTTGGACCAGCTCGAGCTTCTGTTGTCCTGCAGCAAGCAGTACAGGCCTGCATTGATTGCGCTTATCATCAGAAAACAGTCTTCTCCTTCTTAAAACAAGGCCACGGGGGAGAGGTCATCTCAGGTGAGAACGGGCCCGCAGCACTTTGCCTCCAGAGAGGTTGTTGCAAGAATTCTCTCATTGGAAGATGTCTTTCCTGAAGCACACTGCAGCCACAGGCCAGGGGCAGACAGAAGAGTTCTGTCTTCTCTTTCTTGCCACACATCTGTGTCAGTGAAGCAGCAGCTGGCAGCTGACTCAGAGCGGAGCAGTTCCCATGGCCTGCGGGCACAGCTGCTGGAGCAGGCAGTGCTCAGTCCTGGCATCAGCCTGGGCAGCAATCGTGCCCCACCGACCGGCCCCCTGCACTGCCCCAGCCCTGGGAAGAGCCACAGCAGGGGGGATTCCACAACTCCTCATGGAAAGACAAGAGATACCCCGGGTTTTATTTCTCCTTTAAGCCCATGCCTAGCTGGATCTGCGAGCGCAGGCCCCTCCTGGAATCTTTTCCGTTCCCTCGGACGCGGCTCCCCTGGCGCTGCCGCCCCGGCCCCGTGCTGGGTGCAGCAGGCTGGTCCTGGCCTGCCCCGGCAGCGGAAGGCAGTGGCTTTGTTGGCTCTCGACAGCCCAGCGATGCTGAGATCCAGGAGCTGGCTGTGCCCTGGGCGTAGCCTCCCGCCTTTGCGGGGGGTTCACGTGTTGGGCTCTGTTTGTTTCTGTCTCCAGCTGTGTTTGATCGGGAACAGCACACTCTGAACCTGCCAGCAGTAAACAGTATCACCTACGTCCTCCGCTTCCTGGAGAAGCTCTGCCACAATCTGCGCAGTGACAACCTCTTTGGGAACCAGCCTTTCACTCAGAACAGCCACATGCAGCGCTCACACGAGTACGACCACGACAGGTATCTACCAGGTAGGAGCTGGGGCGGGGGCGGCACTGTAGGGACCCAGGTGCTCCGTGTCTTAACCCGGATTTTATCTCCATCTCCGAAGGCAGATGCCTGTTCCAGAGCCCTCTCACAGGGTTCATTACATCACGCCCAGTGTCGTGCACATGCCCGCAGGGCTCTTGTTGTGTAGGATTCCAGTTGCATTTTCTGCCTGTCAGTTTGGTTTCCATCTCCGCTGTAGGTTTCCGCTCATCCGTGCTGTCTCCTTGTCTTCCCTCCTCCCCTGGTCCCCAGTCCTTCCCACTGCTTCCTGTAATCTGATTATGGTGACTTCATACAGCTAGGAATTCAAGTGAAAGATTGCTTGAGAAGGGAGAGTGATAACATGCAGCAGGTAAACTGTAATTAGGAATTAATTAAAGCGAAGTGGTTTCCACGCTGGCTGTGGATCTGCTGGCAGCAGCCAGGGCATCCAGCGCTGGGTAACAGCGTGGCCTGTTCAGGGGTGATGCTCGTGCAGCAATCCGAGGCAGAGGTGGTTTTGTTTTCCTTGGCATGGCATTGAAGCAGCTCACCCCAGCAAGACAGTTCATGCCACAGTGCAGATTATCAGGCTGCAAAACTGCTCTGAAGTAGAAGCAGTGGAAAACAAGCCCAGTAGTTCCCCCACAGCGCTGGGCAGTGGCAGCAGGCCTGGAGTGATGGCCCCCCTGCAGGCTGTCTGGAGGTTCTGGGGGAGCTCCTGCTCCAGCAGTGTCAGTCATGGAGAGAATCAAAGCTGTCTGCACCCTCTTAGGTGGTTGACAAGTGCTGATCTCCTCTCCTGTCTTGCTTTCTTCTCCCTGTAGTCAGCAAATAGCTGTTGTGTTGTTTGAGGTCTTTCCAAAGTTAATCCTTTGAATAATTATGGTTTTGGCAAGAAAAGCAAAAGTTGTATGAATGCAAAAGGATGGGCACTTAGAAAGAGCTGTTTAAAGAGAAGTTGGTAAGCATGAGGTGTAGGAGCAACAGCCAAATGCTACAGTGCTTCCATTCATTGCACCTCACAAAGCACCTTAGGCAGAGAGTCTAGAAAGCAAGAGGATCTTCCCATCTTCTGCTTCCTCCTGGCTGGAGCCAGCAGGGCCAGGAGCAGAGGAGCTGTAGGATATGCAAGGACAGGAGCAGCATGACTAGTTACTGGGACTGGAGGCTTTCCCGTGAGGAACCCTCAAATAGAAGAAATCCCCATGTTTCAGTGTGGAGGTACCCTGTCATCATGAGAGAGAGCAAAAACCTGAGTGGGAGGGAAAGCACCCAGCTCTGGGCATGGGTGAGCTCACACACAGAGTTTCCAGCCTCCATGAGAGGTCAGTGATGGCTGTGCCAAGAGTTGGGCTGCTGGGCAGAGTGGAAATGTGTAAATCAGAATTCAGGGAAACTCAGGCAGAGCACCAGATCTGACACGATGCTGAGACCTGCCCATCCTGAACTCTGATTCAGAGTGTTTGCAGCACTTCAAGAAAAATTAACCACAGTCAGAGGTGTGACAGCACCTAGTCCTGCAGTTCATCCTGATGTCTGAGCTTGTTGGGCATCTGCTCATGTAACACCTTCCTCAGGCATCTGAAAGAAGGTGATAATCTACACATTGCAGTGCTTCTGGTGAGGGCAGGGAAACAGTGCTGGTGATTCTGGGAAGTTTGAGCGGTCATGGAGAAATGAGGGTGGAGTTGTACATCCTTAAATCACACCAGATGTCAACGCTGCTGTGGTCTCACCTTCAGCTCTGCATGTCCTGCCTTGTTTCCTCTCCAGTACAGGAATGTATTGCGTGGGGCTGGTTATTCCAGTAAACAGCCACTGGTTAGGACTGGGAGCTGGTCTGAGTTCCCAGAACAAACTGGCTTTGCAGGAGCACCCCTGTGGGTGCCATGAGAATTGGGCTGTGTGCTTGGGGCAGGGGGAAGGTCTGCAGCAACCCTCAGGTCAGCAGTGTCCTGCCATTCTGCCTTGCTGAGTAAATGGAAATGAGGAGGAGCAGACTGAGTTGTACATCAGGAGCAGCTGTTTGCAGGGAGCTGGGCAGCTGATTGCTGTTCATGGCAACATGAACATGGTGTGACCTGGAGCCGTCTGACCACAAGGGACTGGAGGAACCTTCTGGACCACGGAGCCCTGGCTCCTGCTGTTGCAGCACCACAGCACATGGTGTTCCTTGGATTAACTCTGGAGCTGTTGATTTTGCATTTCCACTGGAAACTGCTCCAGGGTTTTATGCTGAGATTGTAGAAACTGTTGTAATTTTCAGCCCTAATTTATTCTTGGGCAACTCAGTATCTGTGTCTCCTGGTCTTAATCTTGTCTTTTAGCTTAACTTGGTTCTCTTTTTTCTGGTAGTAGTGTTGCAGAGTAGTTGTAGCCCTCAGAGGAGTTAATCTTTTGACTGCTTTTCACTCTTCTCAGACAGTGTTGGTTTGACTTAAACTTCATGGGGTGGCCAGAGTGCCACCCAGCACTCTGGGGAGGAGCTCATGGGGACTTGGTGCCACAGCACTGGCACCACCATGGTCACAGGAAATGTCTCTGCAGTCACTTTTAGTCACTGTGTCCCTTTTAGTCACTGATCAGCCTGTCCTGGTCACACAGGCCATTCTTCTCATCCACTGTTGTCACCTGCAGGTCAGCAGCTCATGGGACAGCGCTTCAAGTGCACATCTGGATTGAACTGCTGGATTTTCCTCCTTGCTGGTTCTTGGTTCTATGTATATATCCTTCCTGCCTGATTTCAAATGCTGCTTTGTCTGGCCTGACATGGGAAGACATCAGCAGATTTCATCTCTAAAATTTCTGCCAAAGTTATTACAGTTATTGAATGACACTGGGCTCAAGGATCATCCTCAGGCAGATTCACTGGCAGTTGCTCTCAGTCTCATGTTCCTTCTCAATGTGCTGCCAACAGCTTTACCTCTCAAATCAGATTTCTGTGCATAGAACAAGGCTCCTGGTAATTCATGTTCTGTCTCAGCTGGTGGCTCTCTGTATGTAACATCTTGCTGAATTCCAGGTATATGAGGTTGATTTCTCTTCCTTCATGTGACAAATCAGGATTTCCCCATCACAGGGAGGGTGTAGGGTTAGCCTCCTCTGATGAACACGTGCCATAGAATGTGCCATGTGTATTTCCTGCCCTTTCCTTCAGAGCCTGCCACAAGCCTTGTGGTGCTGCTGAGGTTGGACATAGGCATTTCAATGTAAAAATCATTTTTTCCACCTTTTTTTTCAAATATTGGCACCACATTTTAAGTGGCTCTCAGTAACACAGTGCTGAGTTCTGTTAGAATTTACTGCAGCAGACCCAGAGTTTCAGGTGCACTGTCATTCTTGACTTCCTCTACACCCTTAAGTCTCCAGTTTGAGGACATTCAGTTGTCTGACTTTGGTTCCTGTCCTGTTTCTTTTATCCTTAGAGCCTTGCCCCCAGTGCTGAGCATGGCTGCAGCTGGAAGTGAATTCCAGAACGGTTTGGGTTGGAAGGGACCTTAAAGCTCATCTCATTCCACCCCCTGCTATGGGCAGGAACACCTTCCACTATCCCAGGTGGCTCCAAGCCCTGTCCAGCCTGGCCTTGGGCACTGCCAGGGATCCAGGGGCAGCCACAGCTTCTCTGGGCACCCTGTGCCAGGGCCTCCCCACCCTCAGGGGAGACTTTTCTTCAATAAATCCAGTCTAAATCTACCATCTTTCAGCATATAAGTGCACTGAGTGCAGGTGGATGTCACAGATGCATCAACACCTGAGCCAGGTGTGTCGGTGTGCTCTGCAGCCAGGGAGGAGGTGCTAGTGCAGTCAGTGCAAGGTGCATTGTCCTAAATTAGAAGCCCAGAGTGGCCTGACAAGATGAGGTGAGTGACTGTCACTGCTCCTAAGGGTGTCCATGCCAGTGGCCTTGGGATGGCCCACAGCACCATCCAGGCACAGCAGGTGAGCTGCTCTTCCCCCAGCAGCCTCCCAGGGCAGGAGAGGTGAAATATCCCTCCCAGCTGTCCTGTTATTTGGAGGCAAGGACAACCCTTTTTCCTTTTCTCTCAATCCTCACCTTTCTGCACAGTGTCCCCTCGCTCTGTTCCCCTGTGCTTGTTCCTTCTGTAGCAGAAACACAGGCCTATCTTTGCCTTTGCACTGTCTCAAAACACAGAATGAGTTAAAAACCTCCCTTCATCCCTTCAATCCTGAGGTGCACAGCTCCATGCTGAGCAGGGCCTTTTTATCCAGATGGATGATCTGCTTGTTCTTAGCATCCTTCTCAAAGTGAGCATTTATCCACTGACATTTGGGGTCCTTCCCTCTCAGATTGTTTCCTCTTTGGTGATACACATTCATGAGGTTTATGTCATTTTTTGACTGAAGACATTTTCCTTTTATTGCTGATAATCTGAGTGCAGCTCTGTCTGTTACTCCATTTCTTTATTTTCTTAAAAACTTGTCCTTTAAAAACAGAGTTCTCTTTTTGGTTTATCCTCTCATTCATTTACACAGACCTCACTTCTGATTCCTAGGATTAACTTCTATAACTTGACCTGCTGTGTTTGCATTACTTTTAACATCAACCACTTTAAAAAAAAAAAAAGCCAAACCAAAACCTGATGAAACCTTTGTAAAGCATCACCTTGTGTTGTGGTTCTGTGGCTGTTGGGTGAAGAAGGTTGTGCAGTTTGACACAGGGCTATCCAGAGACATTACCAAGAGCATGCGTTCCTCTCTCTGGGCAGTGAGTGTTTCTTAGAGGGACTTGTCCTGAGGATGGGATTTGTTTTTCTGGCAATGTCACAGTGATTTTTGGTCATACTGCTATGAGTATGAGTCCCAGGGCCTCAGTGTAAGCAGCTCTTTCATTTCCCTGGAGGATATTGATTGAACAGGTACGTTCTCTGCCTTTGTGTTTCTCCTTGATCAACTCACTTGTGCCCATCTGGTGCTTCCCCCACCTGTACCTCTGTTTGTTGGGCGTTCTGCATCTCCCTTGGTGTCGGTCCCGTCGCTTCCCGCCGTCCCTGTTGTCCCTCCTGCACCTGTTCCTGCCCTGTGCCAGCTGTCAGGGCTGCTCCGGGCTGGTGGTGGCTCCTGGCATTTGTGCAGGAGCATTTGACCCCTCTGTGCCCACACCCAGGAATGCCGCGAGCTCTCACGTGTCACCCGTGCTCAGGGTGGCTGCAAGGGCCCAGCTGGGATCTGCTGGCCTGTGTGGGCAGGGGACAGCTGGAGGGTCACCTCAGCTGGGACAGGGTCTGCTACCCCTGTGTCACTTACCTGGCTGCTGTCCCCATCAGTGTCAGTGCTTCCATTCCTTGTCCATCCACCCGCTGACGCTGTGTGTGCGGACACGTCCCAGCGCATCCCAGTGTCCCGTCTGCTGTGCAGGGTGTGGAGAGTCCCATCCTTGGGATGTGTTTGGAGAGGAGCAGCAGTGACAGCGCCTGGGGCTCCACAGAGGGGGGAGATTGAAAATGGGAGTAGGGTTTAATCTAGCACTGGGTATGGCACAGAGGGGTTGCAAATCATCCAAGGCTTGGTTGCCGGTTGTCCAAGGGTTATGTGCATCTGAAAGGTGACAGTGGGATGAGCAGGAATTGTGTGGGATGAGCCATGAGGAGAAGTGGAATTAAGTCAATTAGAGGTGATATTTGAGTGAAATATGGCAAAACAAGGCTAAGATTGTTTGTTAGTTTTCTCACCACCCTTTTTCTCTGATAAAACCTGCAAACTCTGCTCTGTTGAGCCCTGCCAGTTGTGCTGGATTGCAGCTTGAGCGGGTGGTGGGTGCCCAGGCTGGTGATGCACACAAGGCTCAGGGGGACTGTCAAGACTGCACTTCCCAGGACGTCTCCACTCCTAAAGAGGGCTTGTTCTCTTTTCCTAGACAGAAGCAGTTCGTTAGACGGCTCTCTGCAGGGACCAGGCCGGGGTACAAAGCGCTATTCCCAAGATTCCCCTCCATACACTGCTCCTCTCTCCCCCAAGTTACCAAAGAATGACCGTCACCCTTTGGAAGGTGAGCACAGCGTGTCTCTTCCCAAAGCTGGCTGTTCCCAGCCCTGTCCTGGCTGCAGCAGTGTCAGATCTGCCGTGCCAAACCGAGCCGTGGCTTCAGGCAGCTGCTTTGCTTGTCCCTGGCATGGGTTGTGCTTGGTGTTCCAGAGGGGAGTGGATGAGCTGCTCTGTGGTGAGACAGGTTCCCCACACAGATGTGTCAGGCACGTGGAATGCAGCAGGAATTCCTTCTAACCCTGACAGTCATCATCTCACACCATATAATCTGGTTTAGCTTCCCTTGCTGTGCGTGGGATTAACAGTGCTCAAGCTGCCCAGCTGCCTCAGTCAATCTGCCCCTGGATTTTTCCCTGAGGGTTTGCTGCAGCCTGTTGTACAGATGCTGATGTGCAGCAGCAGCCAGGAACTTGCTGCCCTTTCCCAAGATCTCATCTTGTTCCTCCCTAAAACAGCTGAGGGGTATCACTGGCTCCGCCAGCTCAGCCACACCATTCCCATCCCGCACTGCTGCTCCTTCCCAGAGTCCCTCGGGATACCACTGGTGCAGATGTGCTGGGCCATGTTCCCAACAGCAGCTGTAGGAGTGTCCTCTTTGATGTGGGACACATAGCTGTCCCTTGCACGCGCAGGTGGGAGATTTCCAGAAGATCCAGGTAGCTGGAGGACTCCCTGAACTGAGTAATCTTCAATAAATACACTCCCACTTCTGTTCTGAAATGCAAACACTTCATAATGTAGACTGAAGATTTAACCTTACTGAAGCTTTTAATTAATGGATGGTGAAATCTGCCAACGTGTTAAGTCACAATTCTTTGTGACTGAAATCCCTGAAAAATTGCTGGAGATTCCTGGGCAGGCTCACAGTTCTGTGGCTTCATGCTCTGTTGCAGTGCCTTTAGAATCCCCATTTCCCTGGTTTTGCTGGGGTTGCTGATCCCAGGTGTGAGTGCCCAGCCTGGCAGCACTGTGGGTGATTTTGGTCTATGTCCATCACTGTGTCCTGTGCTCTGCAGAATCACTGGCCCTGGCTCTAAGCACAGCTGGTCTGAACTTGCCCAGAGCAGCTGTGGCTGCCCCATCTCTGCAAGTTTCCAAGGCCAGGTGGACAGGGCTTGGAGCAACCTGGGATAGTGGAAGGTGTCACTGCCCATGGCAGGAGGTGGGACTGGATGGGCTTTAAGGTCCTTCCCAACCCAAACCATTCCATGAGTCTCTGGTGGACAGTTTCTAATGGCCTCACTATCTGCAGTGATTAAAACTGTACCTTTGTCACGGAGCTGAAGTGAAGGCAGAGATGATGTGTGGCAGTGCCTCATCTATTCCAGCACATTGACAAGTCAAAAAGTGTTCCCAGAGGCCCCTTTTGTTTCTTACCTCCACATGGGTGCTGGTCTCCTTGTTTACCCTCTGATGCATCAGCCACTGCACTTGGGTAACTGTTGGCACAGCCCAGCCCCTCCTCCTCCCCCAGCAGGTGGGGCATGCAGTGTTCAGCCTGTTCTTGAAGAACTGGATTGCTCCAAAGGTTCAGATGCCTTGGTTGGGTGGTGAATATTGCACACTCTGTATTGTCAGTAAAGAGAGAAGGCTTCCATAATGGGTAATTCCAAGGAGGAGCCTTCATTAGGTGTCTACAAGATTGATTCCTAGTCTGCTTCAAAGTCTATTCAGTTATCCCTTGGCCTTTGAATGGCTTGTGCCATCTGGATGCCAGAATTCTCCAGCCTCTTCCAGAAAAACACAGACAAGTGGGCAGGAAGTGTATCTGCATGTGAGGGGTGATCCTTCCTGCAGCAGCTTGGTCTGGTTCTGTTCTTTGTCAAAGCAGGGAGCAATGAGGTGCAGTTTCAAATTCCATCTAGAAATTCATTCTTATCCCACAGCTGAAAGCTGTAATGAATACATCCTCCTCCACCATGAAATTGAGGTTCAGGCAGGAATATTTGCATTTCAGAGGATATATTTTAAGAATATGCACATGAAATACTCAGATATTGAGTATTTCTTGAGCAAGGTACATCTTCTCATGGGAATGAACTCTGTCTCAGACAGCAGCTCCTGAACACATCCCAGTTTGCCATATGAAAGGCTCTGAGCAGCAGTGGGACATCCCCATTCACTCTGCATTTGGCAAGAAGCAGAGACATGAGGAAGGGATCTCACATATTACATTGTTTTCCCTCTCACATCCAGTGGCGTTTGTGTGGCTTTTTGCTGAAACACTGCAGTCCCAGCACAGTGGGGACCTGCCTTCACAGCCCATCACTTGCTGGAAGCAGTGGGTGTTCAGGAGTAGTGCAAATCACATTTGTGCTTGTGGCCAAACTCCCATGCTTTAGCAGTAAAATGACACTGTTGAGTCTATAGCACTATTTGTTTAATTAAACTTTAATTATCTGCTCCCTGCCTCTCCACCACTAATTGTGGCTTGTTTCCCTACAATGTGCCAACTGCCAGCCTTTAGTTAAATCCAACAGTTTGTATAAGGAAATCTGCCTAAGGATCAGCCACCCCCTCCTCCAACTCTTGTTATCAAGGGTGAAGGATCCTGGATCTTGCCTGAGTGCAGTTGTGCCCTGCCACTTGCAGAAGTATCTTGTGTACAGATGATTCCCAGGAGCAGTAATCATTCCCCTCTTGCCTCATGTCCTTCTCCCTTCCCTGGAGGTATCATTCATTGAGCAGTTCCCTGTGTACTTGTGTTTTCAGGAAAACCCTCAATCCCTCTTGCACTCACCCTGCCACAAAGCCCCCAGCTCTGCTGCAGTGTTACAGCCCAAGCAGGCACTGACCTGTGCAGGGATGGGGAACCTGGGGATCACTGTGTGCCTTCAGTTTTTCCTCCTGGGCAAAAACACATGGTGCCCCCAGGGCTTCACCTGTGGCCCTCAGGTGTGTGATCAGCAGGTGTGAGAACAGGATCACAGCACATTCCTGTCATGACACTGTGTTAATTGTTGAGTGAAGTCATTTCTGAGGGTGAGTTTTGGATCCCCAGCCTTGCACCGACAGGAACCTGTGCATGTGCTCTCCCAGCCTGGGCCCTGAAATTCCTTCTGCTGACACCAGTCCCTGCTGTGAGAGCTCTGGGGGTTTTGGGAGCACTCAGACACCTGTGTTTGCATGACCCAGCACATCTGGGTGAGTGTCCTGGGACTTCCTGGCAAGCTGAAGCTGTCTGTCACCTCAGAAGGTGCTGGGTTTGCTTGGAGGGCTGAGATGCACAGCTTGGACCTGTTCCCATGCCCACAGCCACTGTCCTGTACCAGCTCAGAGGGCTGTGCCCACTGACCCTATCCTGCCTCTGTCCTTCCCTGGCAGTCAGTACCCTTCCCATTCAACAGGAATGTTTAATGGGAAGTGTTTTGGGGTTTAAACACAACTGTCCTGTTGAACAGGAGACCAAATGTAGTTGCTTGGAAGCAGCTGCAGTGGAAACCCATTGGTGTAAGTGACACCCACAAGTGGGTCTGGCTGGGCAGGGGATCTCCACCCACCCCAGGCCAGGGCAGCCAGCTCTGGTTTGCATCCAGTCTGGGGCTGAAATGCAGTGGTGGGAGTGCAGGAGGGGTTTGAAGTTATTTAGGAATAGCCATGAGCCAGCAAACCATTTTTTATGCACCCAGAGCAGGTGAGAACACACCTGTCCATGCAGGAAGTGAGTGACAAGTGGGCCAGCACAGCACAGGTCACCAGGGGGTAACAGCCTTCACACCAGCAGTTTGTACATGAGATTTTAAGGCTGTGCTGCTGTTTCTGTGCATATCCCAGAGACCTAAAAGCAAACAAAGGCAGCAGTGCCTCAAGTGCAGAGTGGCAAAGCCCTGGGGTGGGAACAGCAATTACCCAGTGATAACCCCACACTAGGCTGGCCAACAGGCAGACAAGGGTGTTCCCATTTCATATCCTTACCATGTGAAGCCCTGGAAGGTCAGGGCTGGGCCAGCTGGCCTCTGGATCTCTGCTCAAACACGGGCAGCAGGACATGATCCCAGCTCTCACAATAGTGCCACAGTTCATAGAAGCCAGAGCAAGTAAGGTGTAGGCAGGAGAGGCTGCCCCAGTCAATGGTACCCAGCTTCTGCAGCACTTGGGAACCACTTCAGGCTCTGGCAGGCTGCACTTCCCTTCACTGGAGCATGGCTCAGCTCAGCAGGGAATTTGGGAAAATCTCTACAGCCTCTGGGTCTCGCAGGCTGCAGATCCTGCACCCTCACCGTGATCCCAGTTCAGCACCTGCTGCTCCTGTAGTCTGGGAAGTGCCAGGGAAGAAGCCCAGGTCCTGGTCAGTGCTCAGGCTTCTTCAGCCTTGTCAGCTGCCGTGGTGTTTGAGTGGAGCAGCTCAGGGCTGTGAGCTGCCCTCAGGGGCCCTGCAGATTCTGGTGGAGCAGCTGCAGCTCCCAGCCAGGTGTGCTGGCAGGTCTGGAGTGCACAGGCACTGTCCCATGTGGAGCTGTCCCTCCTTGGCAGGTGTTTCATCATAAAGAACACAGGTATTTGAGGGTGATTCATGAGGCACAAGGACCACCTGGGCTGAGACTCAGTATGCCATAGTAAAACCTGCAAAGGTGGCCCTGCAATGGAGCTGTCACAGTGTAACAGCAGAGGCAGATCTTGCTGGCTCAGCCAATGCAGCCCGTCACCCTGGACAGTCCCCTCAGCCCCTCCATGCCAACAGTGCCACGGACAGCTGCAAATTCAGTGCATTTCTGGAGAAGGTGAGGAAGCCACTATTGCTCTAATACCCTGTCTGGGGAGGGTATTAGCGGCCCAGGCCCTCCTGTGCATGTTCCAGTATGGGGAGTTGGCCTCCGATGTGGTTAGGCTGGAAAAGGGCCCAGCAGAAGGCCAGGAGGGATGAGCAGCTCGTCACCAGCATGTTGCTTTTGGGACCAGAGGACCAGCACGGTGTGGGAGCATTGCCTGGCCCTGATGGCACAGCTCCCTCCTGCTCTGCATGTGTCTGACACCCCAGTGCAAACAGCAGAGACGTTCCCTTGCATGCTGATGCTGAAGATGTGCAGTGTGTGACCCCTCGGGGAGAGCATCTCCTCCCCTTCCTGTTCAGGACTGTCTCTGAGTCCTGTGTCCATTGGTATCCAGAGGGGACAGCCCTGCCCTACCCCACGGTGCCCCTTGGCCACAGAGGGGCCCAGGGTAGTCAGGCTGGGCCACGGCTGGTAGTGGCATGAACAGAGTAGTTGAAAAAAGGAGCTGCTGCTCCAATCTGAGACCTGTGTCTCTACACTGGTTGGACTGGCACCATTTGCAGATGGGCAGCTGGTGAATCCCAGGGCTCTGGCAGTGCCTGGTTTGTCCCTGTGCTGGGGAGAGACCAGCCAGGGGTCGGGCCCAGCGAGCGCTGCTGCGGCTCTGCCCCGCACGGGAGCGTGGGGCCGTGCCGTTCGGGTGCACTAACTGCAGCTTGGTGCATTCCAGGTGAAACCTTTGTCCTGGGAGATGGCCTCCCAGGGCCCTTAGAGCCTCGCCTGGACCCCATGGACTCTGCCTTGAACTCTGTCAATTCATCCAGCCACAGCAGGAGCTCCAGAGACTATCGCCTGCCAGGATACAGGCACCTGCACCAGCCCTCTAGCCTCAGCCAGGGCAGCACCTCTGCCCTGCGCAGGCCTAGCTCTGGGGGTAAGAGCTCAGAACAGCCCTGCAGCTGCAAACTGGGCAGTAAAGGGCTATTCTAACTCCAGTTTCGAACATCAGCAAGTACCAGAGTCTGGGCTCTGCACAGCCAACCAAGACTGTTAGGTGTGATGGCACCGGGCAGGTGGCAGTGTGGACAGGTGACATTTCTCCTTTGGCTGGTGACTGGGTGGACCTGGAGGTCAGTGGGGAGAAAAGAACAGTCAGGAGCTGACCTGTGTCCAATGATAAATGGGTGTCTGAGTCCACAAGGATGGATTGGGAATGGCTGGGGAGTCAAAAGTTGCCTGGTAGGGCTGGGAGGATGGGCAGATGCACGAGTGGCACCTGTCTGTATGGGGGAAGAAGGGCAGGAGAGCTGAACTGCTCACTGCAGCATGTGGGGTTGCAAATCGTGCCATTTTAGGTGCATGGCATCAGTAAAAGCCTCTGAAAAGCTCAGGCTGCTGGTGCCTCCCCCACACGTTTCCAGGCAGAGCTGAGACAAGGGGCTGTGCACGCTGGGAGCAGGACCTGTGCCAGCTCAGGCTGTGCTTTGGACAACGGGAGGTCACCTGTGGGTTCAGTCCGTCAGAAGCTGCAGCCAGTGAGAACATAAACCAGCTTTGCCGTGTTGAATGTGCTCAAGGTGTTGGGAGGGGAGGAGGAACCGTGCACGGGGGGAGAAGTGGGAATGGCAAGGGGTGTTCTGCTGAGGTGGGAGGTGTCAGCCCTTGGACAGGGAGGAGTGGGAGCTGGGGCTTGAGAGAGGGGACAAGGGCTGAATATAGAAGGCTGTCCTGAAAAGTCAGGCCTGAGGAGAGGGAATAAGGCCTCGGTGCCAGACATGCACCACAGGAATCTGGGGCGTGCCCCTTGCCGTGTCTCTGCCGTGCTGCGGGAGAAGAGCTGAGTGGGACCGAGCGGGAGCGGCCGCGGGGCGGTGCCAGGGCCCCGCAGTGACGGCGCTGTCTGCCACCCCCAGGCTCGGACAGGTACCTCGGCTCCCGGGATGCCTCCCGGCCCAGCAGCCGTGACCCCTCGTCCTGGACAGTGGAGGAGGTGATGCAGTTCATCCGTGAGTCAGACCCACAGCTGGGCCCCCACGCTGATCTCTTCCGAAAGCACGTGAGTGCCACGAGTCACCTACAGATGTGTGTGTGTGTTTGGGTGTTACATCTGGGAGGGGGCAAATCACACACACAAAATCCAGGAGAGGCAGAGCACGGCAGCACTTCAGACCAGATGGAGTTTTGTGCTTAATAAAAAGATGCTCATAAATCCTGCTCATGCCCTGTCTGGGCTTGGATCCTCATCAGAACCTCCTGGGGGCAGCCTGGATGCATACAGAGCCTCTGCAGTGAGTCCCAGTGCTGAAAACACAAACTCTGCTCCTCCTGGAGTCTAATACTCAACCTCTTGGCAAATTTCTCCTGGCGAGAAACACATTCCAAGTGGGATTCACAGAGTGCATTGCTGCTCAGCTCCTGTAACAGGGAGTCTCCTAAGGCTGGTCCTTGTGCCCATCTGTAAGTGTAAAACAGCTGCAGACACAGCATGGAGTTTGTACTATTACAGCTACAAGAGAGGTTTGGCAGCTGCATGTCCTGAGCCCTGCAAGGGCTGTGTTCCCTCTGCCTTATGATAAAGTTCACTAATGAAGAGCAGTGGGAGCAAACACCCAGCACCATGTCCTGCTCTGGGCTGGGCTGACCCAACACTTCTTTTTTTAAAATTTGTTCTATTTTAGAAACACCAGTAATTGAGAAATATTTGTTTTAATTATGAAAAGCTGCCAAGGGATGGAAGTGCCCTGGATTGTCAGTCCTGAGGAGAACCTTGCTTTCATCTGTGGAAGGGAAAAACAGATCAAACCTGGTACTGGAGATCCCTGGAGATCTCACCAGCCTAAAAGGAACTGGCATTGACATAGGACAGGATTTTCTGTTGTTTGAGGTTGTGACTTTTATTTTTCACTTACAAGCCACTTAAACATTTTCTTCATGGAAAACTGTCCAGTGCAAAGCTCTGGACCCAGCCTGGACTGGGTCATGGACAGGAGTGCTGCAAGGGACTGGGAGACTTCCACTTGCAAATGCCAAGTACAAAGCTGTTTTGTGGTTATTCTAAGCTTCATGATCCATCCCCTCAGTCCCTTAGGAGGGACACATCTGGCTCTGCTGTAAAGCATCAGATGCTTTGAAAGCTGCTGTGTTGGAGTCAGCCCCAGTGGGGATGAGGAGCTCCACCACTCTCTGCCAGTGGCTGGGAATGTGCTGTGGAGCTCCAGAAATAGAACCACAGAATAATTCAGGTTGGAAAAGCCCTCTGAGGTCATACAGTCCAACATTCTCCCAGCACTGCCAAGGCCACCACTAAACCATTTTCCCAAGTGCCACATACACATGTTTTTTTGAACACTTCAGGGATGGTGATTTCAGCCAGTGCCAGTGCCTAACCATCCTTTCAGGGAAGAAATTTTTCCTAATATCCAGTCACAGAGCATAGGCTCCTTGGATTTCGGGATCCTTTCCCTCACCTCCACGTTCAGCCGTGACTTCAGGGCTGTGTGTGTCACAGCAGGGCTGTCACCATCAGCACATCCTCTGCCACATTTCTCCTGCACTGGGATGACAAAGCCTTGGAGTGAGCCATTGCTCCCCTGCATTGCCACTGCCTCTATCATTCCCCTATCAGTGAAACCTCCCTTTTCCTGCCTCCCCACCTCCCTTCAGGTAGTGCTGGCCCTCTGGAAATGGCTCCTGGGTGTTGATCAGCCAGCAGAATCCCCATCACACACATGGCTCTGGGGCTGCAGCAGGGTGGATGTAGGGCTACCTGTGCTGTCCCTGCTGGGGTCTCCATGCTGGGGTCTCCATGCTCGATGTCCCTGCTGGGATGCTGCTGGGCAGGGCTCTCACAGCCAGCCCTGCTGTTGCATTTGGGCCCGGCCTGGCTCAGGCAGGGCTGGGGCTGCCGGCTGCCATCACAAGCACTGTGCTTCATCCTCGCAGGAGATCGACGGCAAGGCCCTGCTCTTGCTGCGGAGTGACATGATGATGAAGTACATGGGGCTGAAGCTGGGGCCAGCCCTGAAGCTCACTTACCACATCGACAAGCTAAAGCAAGGCAAGTTCTAGAGGACTCCTGGCAGGATGGATCCTGGAAGCTCCGCTCCCGGCCGTCCCCACCCGCGCTCACCTGCCGACAGGTTCGCATGCACACACCCCCTTCTGCCGCAGACAGACGGACACTCCCGACGCCCGGCCCGGCCCTCGGGGCCCCGCCCGCCCGGGCCAGGCCCCGACAGTGCTCAGGAGGAGCCCGGCACAGCCGGGCTTTGCACCAGACTCGAGCTGCGGGCGTTGGAAGCGGAGGGTCTCTTCCTTGCTGCCCAGCCAGCACTTCTCCGTGAGCTCACGGCCCTGCTTCCCTGGATAGAGCAGCTCCGGGCAGTTCCCTGGGGACTGGATGTTTGCCTCGGCTCCTCCCGCTCTCCCTGGGGCTCAGCGCTCCCGGCTGCACTGGTGGGGCAGCCCCTGGGCACTGAGCCTGCCCAGCCTCAAGGGGCTCGGTGCCCCCAGTCTGCCCTCAGCCCTGTGGCACCACAGCCTTGACCACCCAGCCCTGTCTCCAAACTGGGGGAGCCTATCCAGCCGGCTCTGCCTGCCCCCAGCTCCTGACCTGGCTCCAGCTGGGCACAGGGGCCCGGGGTGGAGGCCTTCATATTTATTCCAGACTGGGGAGGCCATGTGGGAGCGTGGAGAGAGCTGAGGAGCGGGGCTGGGCCTGGTGTGCCCCTGGCACAGATGGGTCTGGGATGGTGTTGGAGGCTGCCTGGATGCTGCAGGACTCGGTTGATCCTTCTCGCCTGGTTTTTTTATTGTTTTTTTATTTTGGATTTTTTTTTTACTAAGGAGTTGTCTGTTTCAAATGATGAGATGATTTTTCTACCTGTGTTGGACTCGCAACTCTTGGTGATTTTTAGCCAGAGCTGCTAAGGTTTGTCTTCCCAGGGGCACTCCTGCTCCTCCAGAGTTTCGGTCTGTCCCAGCTCAGCGTGTGAGGGTTTTGGGTCTGGCCAGAGCATCCCGGGGTGGTGATCTGTCCCGGCATCGCTCTTCCTGTGAGGGCTCTGCCCTTCCCAAGGCACCTGTTGGTCTCAGGCAGTTTAATGTATTTATTTTTGATGGCACTTGAGTGGTTCCTGTAGTCCCAGACATGTTTCTGCAGCTGCACGAGGAGTGGAGCCACCAGCTGTGCCACCGCAGTGTCCCCTGGACAGCAGCTGCCAGCTCGGGGCTGCCCAGGCCCCAGAGCATCACCAGCACCAGCCTGGTCTGAGCTGGGACAGGGCTGACAGGACAGGGCTGATGGGGACAGCCCACACATGCACCTCAGCACGCTTCCTCTGCAGTGACCAAAGGGCTGGGATGGAATCTCCACTCCAAGCACTTCCTTCTCCTGTGCTCAGCTCACCCTCTGCATCCGGAGCCGCAGCTCACACCCTCCCCTGCAGCCTCGAGGGGCTGGCCAGCAGCAGGACAGGCCCCTGTGGTGACCAACCCTCCAGGCTCTTGCACTGAGTCAGGTTTACCCCTAAGGGGCTAAGTTGCAAAAAAAAAAGAAAAATACCCCAAACCCCGAAGTAATAAAAAGGCAAAATGGCTTTTTGTCCTGCGCCGGCAGCCCGGGGCTGGGGGCTCCTCTGCTCATGGAGCCCCTTGCTCACAGCACGGCCAGGACCCCTCGGTGTCACCTGGCCCCGGCCCCGCTGCAGCCAGGCCCCGGCGGGGTCAGCCAGTGCTTTCCTCTGCACTTATTTTACGTTGATTTGTTTATAAATAAAAGGATACCAAGTTCCTCCCCGCGGTTTGTGCACTGATGGCAGCGGCGGGCTGAGCCCCGGCCGTGGGGGGAGCACAGGGAGGGCAGTGGGTGCTGCCCCGGGACTGACCCCCGGCTGCCCCGGGTGGGGCTGGGGGTTCACTCGTGAGGCTGGTGGGGCACATCGTGTCCTCCCTGAGTCCATGAGCCCTTGAGGCACCCCCAGGAACCACAGGGTGCCCTTGGGTGAGGGTGCTCGCAGGACTTGTCCCAGGGAAGCTGTTCCTGAACCCAGAGCCAGGGCTGAGGCTGCTCTGGGGAGAGCAGAGTGGTGGCAGTGACAGCCCCACATCACCCCAGGGACACAGCTGTGACCATGGGCCTGGTCCTGCATGTCCTGCACCAGGAACACTCCCAGCTGTGGAGGAAGGGGGTGGGACAAACCCTCCTGGGGCAGCTCAAAGGCACTGGAAACTTTCCTGCCCTGCAAAGCCTGCAGGCTCAGCCCAGGCTCCCCACGTTTCTCCACTGCTGGAAGGAAGCTCCATAACTTCAGACTTTGGAGCTCTACATCTAAATCCACTGTGAATACAGCTCACAAGTTTTTGCTACCTTAGAGGGGATTAATTCAAGGTTGGGCAGTTCTATGTTTCAGTCCTTTCCTTCCCTCCCTCCGAGCAGGCAGGAACAGAACAGGCTCACGGCTCCTTACTCAGTTTGTTACAAATGACCATTTAATGACCAAGTCAGTTGCACGGTTTTGGCCAAAACAAGTATTTCAGGAGAAAAAAAAACACAATTGTGCTGCAACTGAGGGAGGATCTCACCCTGCCCCAGGGGCAGCCAGGCCAGGGCAGGACTGGGCAGTAGCAGAGCACTGCAACTCGATAATTCCTGCACAACAGCTGGAACTGGCACACGAGGAATGCTCGAAGCTCTCCGGGCTCACAGCAGCTTTACAGGGAATATTTAAAACAACTGGGGACAAAAGCAAGGGGGGCTGGGGGAGGAGATCACTGAGGGGGGACAGGACAGGGTTTGATTTCATGGCTCAGCCAGGTCTGACTGTGCAGCTCTCCCAATCCCCACGGAGCTGCTGAAGTCTGAGTGTGTGACACCAGACAAGGGGGACGCTTTCTTTCCCTCCATCAAAGGCCACACAGGGTGTGCCACGGCAGCAGCAGGCAGGGAACCAAGGCAGTTCAGTCCCCTCAGCACCACTCAGCTGGACAGCAACACCCACCACCCAAGGCAGGAACACCGAGGGGAGTGAGCCCCTCCCTCAGGAACTGCCCTTGGGACTTGCAGAGCCCAGGACACACGACTCCAACGTGGACAAAAAGGCAACAAAAGGCTCTGCTTCAAATCCATGAAAAAGCACCAGGAGCTGCTGTGTCCCAGGCCAGGGACACAGTTCAAGGCAGCAATGGAAGTGGTTCAGTGGTTCACTCTGTTGTCACCTCCCCCTTGATGCAAGGGGTCGGAGTTTGCCAGCCCCAGGAGCACAGGGAGGGCTCACATGGACCCCTGGGCTCAGGGCTTCCCTGGCAGCTTTGTTCTCCTGCCCCCCCAGCCTGATCCCAGTTAATCACATCCCTGCAGTGACACATCAGCCAGAGCTGAGCATGTTCCAGAGTAACAGTATTCCAGGAAAATCTTCCTGGTAACAAATTCATAGTAACAATGAATGCACCAAGAGTACCAGTGCCAAAGGTTTGCAAATGCTACTGAAAAAAAAATAAAAACAAAGCAAAAAACATCCCCTTCCCCTGAAAAAAAAAAAAAACAACAAAACAAAAAAACCAAACCAAAAAGGCTGCATGAAGCTGCCTGGAGCCCTCTGCAGCACGGCCCAGCTCAGACACTAAGCCAGCCCCCAAAATCTTGTGCCATCCATAATTTCACCAGTAAGTAAAGACTGAGGAGGGAGCAGAAAGACTGGAGAAAGCAACTCCACTGTCAGTGTCCAAGGCACCCTGATGCCAAGCACTCCCTGCACTGGGAAGGATGTGTGCCATGGGATTCCCCTCAGCACAGCAAATCCCACACCCCAGTTTGCTTTGACCTCCAAGCTGGTGCAACTGAAGGAAGTCTGGAGGGGCCTCTGTGAACTCTCCTCCACAAATAACCAAGATCTATAGAGAAAATAAAGAAAGGACAGAAGAGCAGAGGAAACAAGGGACAGGATCTCAGAAGGAAAATTATAAACCCATAAGTTAGGAAAGCCCAAAGCTGAGGGTGTTGAAGCTACTGCTGTAAGAACACCTGGAAAACCTAATGGAGACTCCTCTCTGCAGCAAGGACACACCTGGAGAGGGAGAGAGAAAAGGAGCAGGAATTACTGCCAGGGAAGAGCCACAGCCCGGAACTGTGCACATTCCACAAAGGTTCCCAGGAATTCGGGTTTGTCTGTGGCACTGGAGGCAGAGTCTGACACGTGGGCCCTGGCAAGAGCCCTGTGCCCAGCTCAGGGATATCTGTCAGCTTTACAGGGGCACTGTGGCAGTACCAAAGGCCAACTGCTCCCCTGGACACGGGCTCCTCCCACACAGAGCACGGGCAGTGAGCCCTGCTCAGCAGGACTGAACCCCTCCCTGCCCGTGGCCAGCACCAAAGCAACATTTCCATTGTGCTGCAGCCCCAGGAGAGCTGGGCTGAGACAAGTCCCAGGGACACTGCCACCCTCCCCACAGCTTCCTCATGTGGGGACAGCCTCTAAGCCACCAGACCTGCCACATCAGGGAACACAGGGGATACTGTCAGTGAGACCAAGGTTCAGAGTATCTTTAGGATAAAAATTTACAGGGAGAATTCTGCAGCTCACCCAGCTGTGGAACAGCCCAACACCCAGCAATCACATCTGGCCCCAATCTTGCACCCAGGGATGGGGAGCACTCCTGTGACAGACTGGGCTGACCCAGGTTTCCCTCTGCAGGTCATTCTGGAAGGGCCAGTTACACAAAGGGAAGGAGAGGAGGGCAGGGCTGGACCTCTTCAGTGCCCTGGCACTCAGCAGTGGAGCCCTGCTGTCACCCCACAGGGGTGTGCAGATGCTGCTCAACTCCTGCAAAACCCCCACACAAACCAGCCAGAGCAGGGGCAGGTGTCACATCCGTGATCACCTACTGCACAGAGGGAAGGCTGCCTGTTTTGCTGGTACAGTCTGAGTGCCAGGTTTTAGTGTCTTCTCCTTCCTAGGACTGTGTACATCCAGTTTTCACATCCCTGTAACACCTGCAGCCCTTACAGACCAGAGCTTGAGCCCTAGGTCTGACAGGAACTGCTGTCCCACAAGATGGACACAACAGATATTTTGCAGTCCCTCACTTTGTTCTTTTACTATGGTGAGGGACTGCAAAATATTGAATTTCCTAAACCCAGGAACCTCTTGTGCAGCTCTGCCCCCATTTTCAGGAGTGTGTGCTCCACTGGTGCTTTTATCTGAATCTAACCCCAAATTCCTCTGTTTGCATTTGTATTTTATTGTGTGTCACTTTGCTAAGGGGACACTCATCCCCAGCTGTTACACAGACAGAGGCAGCAGCCAGCCCTCAGCACAGCTGGAACACATTGTGTGAGCACCAGCACATCTCATGGTGCCCCAGCTTTCTACCAGATAATGTGGAAGTCAGTTGCCAGGAGCAAAGACTGACCAAGAAATTTTTTCCAAAAGAAGAACTTGAGATCATCAAACATTACCAGCAATCAGTCGTGATTTGCTGCAGGGAACTTCAGCTCTGTTATCTCTAGGTCAGGAGAGCTGCTGCCACTCCGGTCGCTGTAGGTGTCCCTGCAGGAGTAAAAGATTTGGGGTTAGGGAGCACAAGTGCCTTAAAGACTGATAAATCTGATGTGAGATGCTGCAGCACAGGGAGAACTTCAGCTCCCCTGCTGCAAGGAGTAATTTCAAACTCAAATGTGGAAAAGCAGAGAATTAAAATATCCCTCCACCCTTGGAGGCATTGAAATCAGAGTGCCTCACACATGCAACTCTTCTGGAGCACACCTGACCACTGTGATGTTGACACCCACACAGGAATCCCGTGGTGCAGCTGCACTGCAGCTCAGCCCACAAAGCCAACACTTTCCTTTTGGCATTGCATTTGTCTGGGTTTGATACAGGCACTGCTAATTCTCCTCTGCATTTGGTCTGGTTTTTGTTCAGTGCCTGTCAGCACTCAGCAACCCCTCGATGTTCTCTCTGAGGAGGAGAACAGGTCAGTACCAAATGGCTGTTATTTGTTGTACAGTCCCAAGTGCCAAACAGAATTGCAGGCACTGGGGAACAGCAGCACCAATAACTGCACCATTAAATCCACCCAAAACACCACTTGCTTTGCAAACTGTAACAAAGAAAGCTGAAGTCAGCAGAAAAAAAAATATGAGGCTGCAACCACCAGGGCCTGCTCTTTAAAGTAGCAACAGGAACAAGTTTCTTATGGACCAGCCTGTACGTGGGACTTGTCTGAGGAATGCAGGGAAAGCCCATGAGGTCTCGTCATGTAAAAGAGCAGGCCCAGCCTCAGCTTCCCTGAAGACCACGACTGACAGCACAGGGCTGGAGATCTCCTCTCCCTGAAGCCAGGGCCTCTCTGCAGGACAGCTCTGTGGCCCCACAATCAGCCTCAACACACCAGACACAAGCTTTCAAAAGAAGAGTGGAAAGAAGGTGGTGCAATACCAAGTCATCCCCAAGAACTCTGTGCCAAGAGGATGCAGGAAGCAGCACTGTCCTGTGACAGCTCTGACTGGGGTCTGTCTTCAACCCACCTGGGGGAGAGCCTGCAGCCCTTCTGCAGGTAGTGGGTGAGTCTCCCTGCAGATGCCAGGAGGAGCCCAAAGTACGGGGGTGATGGCTTGATGGGCCTGGAGAGGAACTCGGGGTGATACTGAACACCAACGAAGAAAGGATGCTCTGAGAGGAACAAACAAAGCATTCACGTCAAGTCTCTCAAACTTGTGGCTGAGCTGCAGGTGAAATCCTGATTATGCTGAAGCCCTGATGATGGGGAAGTATCATTTCCATGCCTTTTGTCCATAAATGGAGAGGGACATGGGATTTTATTTTTACCATCATGTTATGGATGGAATCATTCTGAGACAGTCTGAATAGGTCCCACATTAAATCCTGCTCCATTACCCTCCAAACACTTTCCCTTGTCCATCCCACACCCACAAATCAACTGCTTAAGGACTCACCTTCCAGCTCAACCACTTCCATCCGCTCTCCCTCCTCATCCTGCCCCACAAACTTCAGACCTTGCTCTTCAAAACACTTTTTCAGTTCTGGATTGACCTAGAAAATCAGAAGAAAGACAACCCATGATCTCTTGTGTCTGGATTACACAGGAGAGCTCAATACCTACATGAGCATTTTTACCTCAAATCTGTGTCTGTGTCTCTCTTCCAAGAAATCGTGATCTCCATAGAGCTTCCCTGCAGCAGAAGCAAGATGTTCCTTAGAGCAGTGATCACAACTTTTAACACATCCATTTGATCAGCACATTTCAGAATCTGCCACTTCTGGAGGGAATCAAATTCCCTGATCCCCATTCCCCACCAGAACAGTGAACACTTGCCATTCAAGGATGCTTCAACATCCCCAGGTCTCACTTCCCCATCCCACCATACATGCAAGCCATTCCCTGGAAACATTTCCAGAGGAGGGGAGAAGGGCCTTACTCATGATTGAATTCTTGGTTTGGAAGAGTGTCCTTCTCTTGCCAAGCCTCATTGTCCCACCCATTTGCCCAGGATTATGTTCTGGCATGTCTATGACCTGTGGAAAGAATTCAGAGGTGAGAATCAGGGAGGAATAACAATAACAGGCACACTCTGACACATAAAAGGAAAAAAATCCCACCAGCATTCATGCAAAAACCAAGGAAACCAGCCCAAGGAAGACTATCTTGACAGACCAACAGAACCAGGTTAGTTGGCTGAGTTGCTCAGTACAGGCTGCACATATGGGAAGTTTGTGGATATTCAGAGAACTTTCACATAGGAAATGGCCTCAGTCAGTTTACACAGATTGCACACACCAATACTGTCCTGTTTACTGAACTGCATGTTAAACAAACAAGCAAACTTATGGAAACAAAACCCCCAAATCAGAATTGCTCACTCTTTGATAAATACCATAATAAGCTGTTTTTTGATAACTTCCTCACTTTGAGCAGCATTTTAAATTACAGCAAAAGCCAATCATTATGGTGGACCATTGACCAGAAACAGCCTTCCACAAATGTTCCCAGGAATTCAGGTCTGTCTGTAGCTATCATACAACAGTTCAAGTTGGAAGGGACCTTAAAGCTCATCCAGTGCCACTCCTGCCATGGCAGGGACACTTCCACTGTCCCAGGCTGCTCCAAGCCCTGTCCAGCCTGGCCTGGGACACTGCCAGGGATCCAGGGGCAGCCACAGCTTCTCCTGGCAATCATGCCCAGGGTGTGCAGGAAAGGATATCACAAGTAAATCACCATAAACTCACCACTGGATGAGAAGTTTTGGGGTCAAACTCTGTTGAGTTCGCATCTGCAATGTAACATTCAGCAATCAGGAACACCGAGTGGCTCACACCATGGCATCACCTCCAGGACCTGCCCCAGGGACAGCTGCTCCTCATCCCCAACTGTGCTGAGCCCCCCTCAGGCACAGAACAGCCCAGGCAGCAGAACAGGGCTGTCAGCACTGCTCAGTATCAATTTCAAAGGCTGCAGCTGTAGGATAACCCACCCTCATTCAGGAAAAACACACTTTCAACAGCTTCAAATACAGAAATAAAGGCAGAAAGGAGCAGAATGGTCTGAGAAACTCCTTCTTCCCCACCCTCATTACCGGAGAGAATCAAAGAGTCAGGCTGAGAACTCAAGTTAGCACTCTCTGAAGGAGTTCTCTTAACAGGGACCTGCTGAATTCAGGCAGTGGGGCTCAGAAGGTAACTCCACTCACTGAAGGAGCTGTAACTGCTGGCTGGCTGAATTAGTTTTTGGGCTTCATTCCCACTGGCTGCAGGGGGAATTTGGCACATGCAGGCCACCAAGGTGTTTCATTCAGGAGCTAAGAACCTCATGTTGAGCAATAGGAAGCCTTCTGGCATTATAAGCATGAGTTACTCCATTGATTTTTATTTAAATAGGGTAAGGAAACTGCTCTTTTTACTTTGAATTAGCAAAAGAGATAGGGATTTTTACAGGTCTAGGTAAAAAAATTAAACCTACATGTGAAAAATTTAAAATCACAGGTATCAAAAAAATCATAGGTATTACTCAAGCAACCTAAGAAATTACCAAAGACAGGAAGGGTTTTGTGCCATTACCTTGCCAACCAAGGACACTGCGAGCAAACTCCACCACTGCCAACTGCATTCCCAAACAGACTCCTGTGGAAGGAAAGGCAGGACATGGATCAGGTCAGGACAAGGAGCCCATGCTGCAAAGCACACACACCTTCACAGAGTATCCTGAGTCAGGAAAACCTGGATGAGGCAGATCTTTGACTGGGATTTAGGGATCTGTAGTCCTGACAAGCTTTACTTCCCTCCCTTTCTCATTCCCTCTGCTCACACGCCAGTTCAGTCTCTCACCACAGACACTTCACTGAAATGCAGTCATGTACTTCTTGGTGCCAAGATCTGAAACGTCCCCAGACTGCTATCCCCTCATTACAGACTCCTTGTCAGCACATCCCAGCCAACTCTGACCACTTCAGAGCTCACCAGGGGTGAGGCTGCATTCCCAGCTCAGCTGAGCACAATCACTGCCTTCTTCAGACAACTGCCTGCAAAACTGCTCATCCCAGACACCAGTGACAATCAGGGAGCTCCTGCTGCAGACCAGTTAGGCTGTTGTTCAACTTCCTTTCCTTTATTTCTTCTTATGGATGAAACATGTTTCTCACCTAAAAAGGGTTTTTTCTGTTTTCTTGCCCAGGAAATAGCTTGAATTTTGCCTTCTGTCCCTCGAACACCAAATCCACCAGGAACCAGAACTCCACTGCATGAGGATGAAAAGATTCCATTCAGCATGGCTGCCCAAACCACACACCCACAAATCACCTCCCTCCCATAAAATCTTGGGCTTGCAAGACTTCTCCCCTGGAAAGGGCTCTGAAGTAGCCACATGGCAAGACCTGGCTGCAGCAGTTTCCACATGACTTCACATGAGCTGTCACATAAAGTGGGGGAAATATTTTATAAATGCCAATTTTACCTTCCCAAAGTGAGATCCCAAATATATCACAGGTTACCATGCTGAAATGGTTCATGCTGTGGGACTCTCACATCCTGCATCAAACATGTTTGCAAACACCTCACCCAGCCAGGCCCATGCTGAGGAAGCCCCTGGCTACAGTGTCAAGTTGTCCTTTCTTCTGATCTCACTCAAATCCTCCTGCCCTGAGGGGTAACAGGCCCCACTTGTTCTTGTTTTTGTGCTAACTCTTGGCACTCCTTGCATACTAATGCTTTTCCCCTTCTCACACTTTATTTCTGAAGAACTTGTTACACCTTCCATTCTCACTCTGGCTTTAACAGCCTTCACCAGTACCTTTCCTTTCTCCTGATTTCCTCTCACTGACCATGCAGGTGTGCCTATCCTCAGCAGCATGATTATTTCCCCCACTGCTGCCTTTCACCACTTCCCTCACTTATTTAACAATTCTCCATTTAACATCTTATCCTAAATGCCCCTGAGAGGTGTCTGGGGCCTTGTCAGAGTGTGCTGAAAACCGGTTTATCAGACATTCTCCAAGGAAAGGGTCACAGCAGAACTCACTCAGCACCACAGAGCTTCTGCCACGCCTCGTGGTAGCGCACAGGCTCCTCCTGCAGAGTGTCTGGCTCCAAGTCAGCAGAGTCAATGTACTGGGAAGAAATCCAAAAAAAGGATGATGAGATATTGCCACAAGAGTGTACAGCACCGCCTGAATTCTCATTCAATTAAGACAGCATCATTCCTCCTGGACAGATCTGCATTTGTTTCTTAACGGATACTTAATGGATACTTACTTCTTTCTGGGCTGATTTCCCATCTGTTAGCCAACAAAACTCCTTTCCTTGCCACCCTACTCTTGGTGCACAAACAGAACCCACGATTTCTCTGTCCTCCCCTCTCTGCAGCTCTGCTGTGACTTACAGCAAGTCCCTGAGCCCCAGCCTGTAATGTTCACTGTGAGGTGTTAATGCAGCACAGCAAGGTGGGAACATGGGGCTCTGCAGACACACACCACCACACAGAGAGGAAAAAACTATTCCTCTCTCATCAAACAAACATCTTCTTCAAGAGGCACTGAAGAATAAATAGGATATGCTGAAACACAGGCTGCTGTAATTAAAGGGTGTTATGACAATGGAAAAAAACCCCTGCAATTTTCCCATTTGCTCATCTCCAGCATTCCAGTACCTTTGAACTTCTGGATGTTGTGGCAGGCTGCTAACCCTTTAAAAGAACCATTTTCTCCTTCTTTTTTTTGTTTCTTGGAAGTTGCAAAGCAACCAATCAGTTCTTTAACTAACTACAGCTACTCAGTTCTTCAGCATGAGATCTCTGTGCACAAGGCTCACAGAGCTCACTTCACTTCTGAGCCCCTCAGACACAGCTGTGCCAGGGAACACCCACAGATGCATCTGCAGGGTTTGCACTTTACCAGTCTTACTTTTGGCTTATTTTCACCTCTACTGGTTTTGGAAGTTGAAAAAAAAACCCCAACCTAGATCAGTACTGTTAAAAAGCAAGCACCTATTTCCATGACTCACTGACATCATGAAACTGTTGGACATTTAGAAGTCTATTGAAATGAACATAGAATTTCTGGCCAACAGGTACATATTTCACCTCTTCAGAGAATCCAGGTATGACCAAGACCCCTGAAAGCATCTGTGCATCCAAACCAGCATGAAAACCTTAATAAAGCCTGAGGCAGGAGCATCATAAAACCTGAGTACCACAAGTAACAGCAACAATCCCCAAAAAGAATCACTGGCAACAAGTGTCAGAGAAGTTAAAGCAGAGTGCCCTCCTCCAATCCATCTAGCAGTGTCACAGCTCAGCACACAACACTGAGCACTGAGGAGTTCCCATCCACTCCAGCTCACAGGAGGAGAGGCTGGTTTGCCCTGAAGCTGGTTGAGGCCTGATAACAGCTGTTTTCCTGCTGTTATAATCAAAACAGCTGTTTTGATGCAAGGACAACTTGGATGTTCACTGGCTGAATCACTTCTCCCTTTCTGTCTATGGGTTTGTGAAAATCCAGATTAGGATGGGCAGCACTGTAGGCAAGACAGGTGGAGTTTTTTGCCCGCACACAGACCCATCCCTACCTTAATGTCAAGTTTGTGGTTGATGGCCAGAGCAGAGTGCTCCAGGGCTTTGATGACAGATGCATAGGAGTCAGAAAACTTGGTGTATTTGCCCACCAGTGCAATGGAACATGTTTCAAGCAGCCGGTCGTACCTGCAGAACACCAGAACACACAGGTCATTCCAGCACTAGCAGGAGAGGGATGGGAATCACTTCCCTTCTGTTCAGCTTTCCAAGGAACAAACAGCTGTGTTCTCCTAAGCCTGCCCAACACAGCTGACGTCTTTGGAAGAGTGACCTTTTATAATAATTATGATTTAGAAACATCAAAGCGAGATCAAAACCAGAACAATGACTGAGGAAAACAGTTGCAGAAAGCCACATATAAATTAACTCCCCTCTCCTGACGATGAAAAGCCATTCTGAGCAGATCCAAACTGCCTTTTCAAGAAGCTACATTAGATTCAAAGGCTGCAATGAACTCCTAGGAGAGGATCAAAGCACAGCTTGGCATGTGTTTGTACTGCACAGCATCTTCCCACGCTGCTGCTGAGCTCATATCAGCAGCTACATACACAGAAAGCACTTCTGGAGTCCTGAGGCTGTGCTGCCTACACTTTCAACCCCCAGCACCTGGCAGCACAGGATTACACAGCATTCCTGGCCACAGCCTAGAGTTTGTTTAAAGTTTCTCTCAGAATTGCTAAATACCTTCAGCCCAGCTGGTGACCAAGGGCTTTCTCCATCAAAAGGAAATGTTATTGACAGGGCTGGCTTATGTCAGGCACAGAAATAAAGGAAAGCATCTAGATCTTGAAAATTAATTTCTTATAAGAACAAACATATTTAAGGCTTCAGCTGACATTCAAGCCCTTTCTGAAAAGACTCTTATTTACTATTTCCCCATGAGCACAGAGTCTATTCCTCACAAGAAAAAACCCCAGTGTCCAAGGAGTCTCAGAACAGGTACCAAACACTTGTCTCACTTGCCTGAAAGCACACTCAAAGATATTCTTTGTCACTCCTGACATCTCCACATACCTACAAAATGATTTCAACACTTTGTAATGTTACTGAGAGGTTTTCTTATAAAAAGGGAGGGCAGAGCTGTCCAGCTTTTAATTACTTCAAGCTGGGATTGACTCAGACAGTACACTTCCAACATAAGATAAGGATCTCGCTAAGTTTATCTCACAGGATTTTATAGAAAAAAGCTGAGGGAATTGGGATGGTTCAGCCTGACGAAGAAAAAACTCCAGGGAGACTTTATGGCAGCCTTCCAGTAAGAAGATTTATGAGAAACATGGGGACAGACATTTTAGTAGGGTCTGTTCTGCCAGGACAAGTGGTGATAGTTTTAATCTAAAAGAGAGGAGATTTAGGCTAGATATAAAGATGAAATTTTGTACAATGGGAGTGGTGAGGCACTGGCACAGGCTGTCCACAGCAGGGTGGATTCCCCACCTTGGAAACATTCAAAGCTTAGATAGGGCTCTGAGCAAAAGGAAAAAAAACAATGTGTAAGGAGGAACAGGAAATAACACTCATCATCTCAAACAACCAAGAACAGAAACCAATCCTGAAGGGTCCTGCAGTGTGCCCAGCAGTGCAGCTCACCTGTCAGCCATCTCCTTCCACTTCATGAGCATCCTCCTGGGCTGCCTCTCAATGGGCAGGTCCAGCCTGTGCCTGAAGTAGTCCACAACTCCCTGCTCCTCTAACAACAGAGGAACCCGGTAGATGGAGGAGACATCGTGAACACAAATGACCTGTTGATAAAATAAAGGTCTCATTAAAACACAGGCATCCAGTGCCCATACAATCACTCAGATATTCAGAGTGTTCATGTCTCTAGCAGAAAACCATATGACCACCTAAACTTCCAGGCAGTAACATGTTGAATAACATAACATATCAATAGCTTAATACTGGTTTCCTTATGCTTGAAAAAGCCATTCTTCAGCACTTCCAAGGCATTACTGCTCCCTGGAGCCCCTTGGGAAGGGCTATAACACAGTAACCCAGCAGCAGGAGAGTCAGCTGCCCAGCACATTATGTGAGCAGCACACAGCAAAGTTCAAAGAACACTCCAGAGAGACTCCTGTGATACAGAATCACAAGTGAAGCTACAAACTGCCACAGGCACAGCTTCTCCCTTCCCATCACTGTCCTTCCTAACCAAGGCTCCCAGTCTGACTGAAACCAGGGAAATTTGTGACCCCAATACAGCAATACACTTTACAGGGTGCCCCTCATCAAATTTAGGATTACACAATTAAGAGCAAAGAATTCTTAGGTCAGTGAGGAAAATCTACATCAACAGTTCTAGTTCACTGAAATAGGAAAAGATGGCTCAGGACAACTGTCACCTGTCCATTAATAATGAACCTGTACTTTAAGGATCCAAAACACACTGGCAAAACTTTTTAAAATCCTCATTTCTACTGACTCAAATGAAAGCAGAGTTCAATACTGCACCAGTCAAACCTCCTTGGCTGCACATCTTCCTCTTCTACCCTCAGTACTATTTACTTCTCAATCCAAGTGCAATCAGAGCAAGAACTACATAGAACTGCATTAAACTTCCTGGAAAGGGACAAGAGCCAACTTATTTTGAATTCCTGGCAAACAAGTGGTAGATATTTTACTGATGACACACCAACATTATTGCCAGCAGTGCAGTGCTTGAAATTGCAGGACTCAAGTTTGGTCTTGCTGTAGAGCAGATTAATAAAAATTACTTGACAGAACCTGGGATTGTGAGCTTATACTCAGTCTTTCACAAAAAAGACAACGTTTTTCAAGCTCCAGCTGGATTGGAAAGTGCTTATACTCAACCAACATACTTTTGACTATTTTTCCAAGGTCCACCTTAGAATGTGTTACAAGTCTCAGCACAGAAAGAATCGTGCAAACGTGGAATTTGTGCATATCACAACTTCAAGTGAAGCAATGCTTCTCCCAAACACCATTTCAACCTCTGTGTAAAATCTCTCCTCAAGAATTCTTGGGCAGAAAAATATCATTGTGAAAAGACCAGTGTTTAAAGTACAGTCATATAGGCTTTAAAAGTAATTTTGGGCAATTTTTTCACTCTAAATACTGGAAAATCTCATTCTTTTATGTTCACAGAAGGTATGTGGAACTATAATTAAGGTCAAAACAGTGATTCAGAAATCACCTTGGATTCCATAGAATTCTCTAAGCTTACAGCAATCACCTTACAAGAAAACCTGGGTGCTGGCACAAAAAGAATTGGTTTAGCAACAGGTCCATGTGTCAGGAAGGGAGGTAAGACAAAGTAGCAAATGAATTATGCAGCTACCAAAACACAGAGCTAGAACTGCTGCACTCAGACAAAATTCCCCTGAGCATCTGACAAACAGCTCCAGTATTTACTGCAAGGAAGCACAGACAGCAATCCTTACCTGTTCTGGTTCAACATGACAGAACATGGAAATCTTTTCTTTTACTGAGGTATCCAGTGGAGTGGAGCACCTGCAAACAATCTTAACAGAGCAGCAACATCAGGGTTGTGACGCAAACAGAAATACTCAGGCATTCATGAAACAAACGTCTGAAAAGAGCTGTCTGTGCAGTCTCTGTGATTTGAGAAAAAAACCCCACAACTCCGTTTCTTTTCCTTATGTACCACCACTATACAAGAGCTCTCAAATTAAGCATTACTTAGACAAGACTGCTGCTGCAACATGCCAGATTTTTACATTCAAAGCCGTGCAACACAAACCTTACCAGATCTGGAGAGAGCCCGAGACCCCTGAGCTCACGAACACTGTTCTGGGTGGGTTTGGTCTTCTGCTCCCCTGTCGAGCTTGGCTGGTCAGAGAAGAGCAGTTGGTGCATCAGATTGTGATCAGCAGCAATGATTCAGCAGGTTAATCAGGACTCTCAGCCATCTCGTAAAAACTTGGACTCAGTTCTTGGACAATTCACATAAACCTCATGTAGCCCATTTTAATCCCCAGGACTGAAAGCAACAGCAGGAACCCAAGTTCCAATCTGCCCACTGGAGTGCAGGAAGGGACAGAGAGCCTAAGGTTTATCCACTGCTCCCTCCAAATATCTAATGTTTTATATTTCTGATTTTTCTCTGTAAATCACTTGGCCTGGACAGAATGGGAAAAAGGGAGAAGAAAACAAAGATTGCTCTGCACTCCATAATTATCAATTTGCTCTGTCAAATCCAGTTCAGTCTGACACAAGGAAAGCTCATGCTGCATTTCTGCAACTCCCAAGTCTTTATTGCACATTTACACCCTTCGAAAAGTTCCTGTTCAATCCCTGTAAGACTTTCTAAATACATAAGCACATAATCTCTTCATTTCTGCCAGAAGTTTATATATACAAATATATAATACAAAAATACAAAAGCGACAGCACTTAGAGATACAGCATTTCAGAAATACTTATTTAGGAAATTTTGGACTGAGGAAGCTTCTGGCCACCAATATGTTTCGGGTCCTTACCTGGGGAACGAGACTGACATGAATGTTACAGAAATTCTCTCTCTTGGCTTTGAACTGGAACTGGCGGAAGGCCTCGATGAAAGGCATGCTCTCGATGTCACCCACGGTGCCGCCGAGCTGGGAACACACACACATTGGGAGTTACAGTTACAATTACAGTTACAGAATGCCAACCCAGCACCTGGTGAAGGTGTACACTAAAGGCATGAAAATATACATAACAATCTACTCCAGGTACTATTCTACCTTCATCACTTCCCCACAAATCCAAAGGCCACAAGAAAAACAGCTTCCCCTATGGGCAGCACCTCTGCAGAGACATCAGCCTGACCTCTATTTTCTCTTCAGAGAAAAGACTTAGATGTGAAAACTACAATTTATGAACATTAGGTGGCACTGAGAAGCAAAATTTCTGTTAAGTTATAAGAATTATATAGAGTGGACACATGCAGGAACAGATGCAGGACTATACTTGGAGCCTCCCAGGCCCTGTCAGACAGTGCCTCCTCGGTACTTGAGATCTGGGCTTGTGATCCTGGCACAGAAATTGGCACCCAAGCTGCAGGCAGAGTCCAAGTCGCCATGACCTGGGCTCTGTGACAAGCTCCCTCTCCTGTGTTAGCACATCCCAGCAGCCAGCTCAGCAGTGCCAGAGCCTTCGCCCTGCTCGGTCTCCTCCTGGCAGCAGAATGTTCCAGAAACACACTGAGAGCTGCCACCACTAACTTGTGCCATTCCCTGTCGCATGTCTGTGCTTGAACTGGTCACTTCCAGGAGGAAAGACAACTGTCCCCAGAGGGGGATTTACCTCCCGTCCCTCCACTCACCAAGGAAGAAGAGGGCACAGCACAATTAACTCAGACTGGCATATTAAGTTACAAGAGCTAAAGAACTCATTCTGTAGGTTAATTCATAGAATATCCTGAACTGGAAGGGATCCACTAAGTCCAGCCCCAGTCCCTGCCCAGACCCCCAACAGCCCCATCCTGTCCATCCCTGAGCTCTGTCCAAAAGCTCCTGGAGCTCTGGCAGCCTCGGGGCCGTGCCCATTCCCTGGGGAGCCTGGGCAGTGCCAGCACCTCTGGGGGAAGAACCTTTCCCTGAGCTCCAGCTGTTCCCTGGGGTCCTGGGGGGCTGCTCCTCATGAGGCAGCTGCAGGTTGCAGTTCAAAAGATTAGAGTAAGTGAAGTTAACAAGGGGAATTTTTAACCCATTCAATAACATGCAAAGTTGAACGTTTCTGTAAAGAAAAATGCAAAATATGCATATAGATCAGTTTACTGCATACAAGAAACAAATCTACCTACTTTTTAAAAGTTACAAACCTCAATCACACAAACTTGGGGTTCAATGCCATCTTCATCCACAGGAATCCGTGCCTGCCTCATTACCCACTCCTGTATGGCATCTGTGATGTGGGGAACAACTGGAAAAGAAACCCAGGCAAGGGTTAAAGCACCCATACATTTCTCCCTCTTAACTCATAAGAGAGCAAGTTACTGACAATCACTAGCCAGTGCTTCCCATAGGGTTTGAGCAGGAATTTGTCTTTAAAGAACTATGCATTTTTAAAGTGATTATTCTTGGCTGTGATTTTCAAGTGCCTTGGCAGGAAATGGAACTCTGCCTTAATTTAAACACATGTAAGCAACATTTCCTTTAAGCTGAAAGACTCAAGCACAAACTGTTCTTTGCTCTAAGCAGAGAAAGTTACTCTGTTTCTAACTGTCTGTAAAAGTCCTAAATGTCAACCAGCTGTGCAGGGTGGTCAAAAAGAGAAGGGACTGATCTGATACTCACAAATCCTTTGGGTTTTCTAATGGCATAAGTTAACAAAAGCATTAACCATTTTAACCAGCTAACAAATAACTCCAAAGTATTGGTCTGAAGTCTGTTCACATTTATCCCTGGGTACATTAGACAGCTGGACCCAACTCCAGCACAGTCCAAACACAAGCAGGATGGTGCAAAGTCTCAAGTGAAGATGAAAGGCAAAAGCATCCAGGCAGGACTGAAACACAGAATGCATTTCTAAGCACCAGGAAAGAAGTTTTGCATCACCTTGGACCGTTTTGCCAAGATAATCTCCCTTCCTCTCCTTGTTAATGACATACTGGTAGATCTTCCCCGTGGTCAGGTTGTTGTCTTTGGTCAGTCGGATGTCGAGGAAGCGCTCGTAGTTCCCGAGGTCCAGATCCACTTCCCCGCCATCATCCAGCACAAATACCTCTCCTGCAGCCACAGAAACAGGCACAAGCACATGTGTCAAGCACGTGGAATAATTCGACATAAGGAAGCTCCTTCCCTGCTTGCCACAGCAAGTTCAGGAGTGGTGAACAGAACTAAAAGCCTTCCATAACCGAGAGGACCAGCGCACCGGGGACTAACCCCTTAAGGCAGCAGCAAACACAGCCCAGAGCACACCTGCGCTGTGGGCTGGGGCCCAGCAGCCCCGGCAGCCAGCCCGCAGTGCCGCAGGCTCAGGAGCAGGCACAAAGGCCCGTACAAAGGAGATGATTCACGGCAAGCCAAGGCAGCCCCGGCAGACCGCGACACCGAGCACGCGGGGCACTCACCGTGCTCGTACGGGGAGAAGGTGCCGGCGTCGATGTTGATGTAGGGGTCGATCTTGATGGAGGTGACATGCAGCCCGCAGGACTTGAGGATGGTGCCGATGCTGCTGGCGATGATCCCCTTGCCGATGCCCGAGATCACCCCGCCCGTGACCAGGATGTACTTCATCTGCCCCGCGCCTGGACGCGACAGACACCGGCACCGCCTCGCCGCGGGCTCCGCGAGGGGGACGCGCCCCGGGCGCTGACATTCCTGACAGCGGCCCCCAGGCCGTTG